>QLTV01014916.1:498993-533523 GCA_003457575.1 Thermophis baileyi | reverse complement strand
CCCTGATGTGGCCCTCAATGAAATCAAGTTTGACACCCCTGCTCTAGAAAGAGTGCAGAGAAGAACAACCAGGATGATTAGGGGACTGGAGACTAAAACATATGAAGAATGGTTACAGGAACTGAGCATGGCTAATCTAGTGAAGAGAAGAACCAGGGGAGACATGATAGCAGTGTTCCAATATTTGAGGAGCTGCCACAGAGAAGAAGGTGTCAAGCTATTTTCCAAGGCACCTGAAGGCCAGACAAGGAATAATGGATGGAAATTGATCAAGGAGAGATTCAACCTAGAAATAAAGAGAAATTTTCTGACAGCGAGAACAATCAACGAATGGAACAGAAGTTGCCTTCGGAAGTTATGGGAGCTCCATCACTGGAAGCTTTCAAGAAGAGATTGGATTGCCATTTGTCAGAAATGGTGTAGGGCAGTGATGGCGAACCTATGGCACGCGTGCCACAGGTGGCACGCGGAGCCATATCAGAGGACACGCGAGGCGCTCCCCTATGCCAGCTGATTTTCGGCCTTGGGGAAGGCCGTTTTGCCCTCTGGGGGCTTCAGGGAAGCTTCCTGAAGCCCCGGAGTGCGAAAAACGGCCCAACGGGCAAACTGGAAGTTTGTAAAAACGCACTTCCGGTTTGCCGTTGGGCTGTTTTTCGCACTCCGGAGGGTTCAGGGAAGCTTCCTGAAGCCCCGGAGTGCAAATAACGGCCCAACGGCAAACCGGAAGTTCGGAAAAACGCACTTCCGGTTTGCCGTTGGACTGTTTTTCGCACTCCGGAGGCTGCAGGGAAGCTTCCTTTCCGGTTTGCCGTTGGGCCCTTTTTCACACTCCGGAGGCTTCAGGGAAGCTTCCTGAAGCCCCGGAGTGCGAAAAACGGCCCAACGGACAAACCGGAAGTCCGTTTTTCCGAACTTCCGGTTTGCCTGTTTTTCACTGTCCCAGGCTTCAGTGAGGCTTTTGGGCATGCGCAGCGCGGGGGGGTGGTTGTGCGCATGCGTGGGGGGGAGGGAATGGGTGTGGGTACGTGCACGCGCGCTAGCGCGTGCACACACCCCCTTTTGGCACGCGAACCAAAAAAGGTTCGCCATCACTGGTGTAGGGTCTCCTGCTTGGGCGTGGGGTTGGACTAGATGACCTACAAGGTCCCTTCCAACTCTGTTAATCTGTTAATCTGAGTTTCAAGTAAAACAATAATGACTCTTGTGGCACTTTCTATATCAACAATATTTGTGGACTAGTATTAGCTCCCACACAACTGATGCAGAACTGACAGATAAATCTCCTCTATTTTGCTATATATCAACAATCATAGAATCATAGGGTTGGAAAGGATCTTGTCCAATCCCCCTGCCCAAGTCCTTATACAATCTCAGACAAAGGTTGTCCAATCTTTTCTTGAATTTAGAATGCATTTGATGTCATTTCATAAAAGCTTATAATACGATAAATAGCTTGGTTTTTAAGCCATCAGAAGATGGTATTACTTTTGCTTCTGCAGGGAACACCAGACAAAAGAATTTTGTAGACTGACTGGTTTCTGAGCATTTAATGGGAAATGACCACTGCTCCCATTTATTGGTGCCGTTTCCCCCTTTACTTTCAATTGTTGGATGGGAAGAAATGGGCTAAGCGGTCTTCACATTTAAATAACTAATACCACAACAAAATCTAGGTTGAATGTATTAATTCATATTGTTACTATTTTCTAGATCCTGTTCCTGATTCACCAGATTTAACAAAGGAATAGTCAAAGGAAGAGGTTGTATTCTGAATTTTTAACAGCAATATGAACAAGGCTTACTATTTGCTGCTTTAAAGGAGAAAGAGAGGCCGAGACAGAGGGAAACAAATGTGAGAAGTTTTTAGAAGACTGTTTCTAAAGTCTTGGAGGTGCTTTTTGACTGTCCTAATATTTCAATATATTGCTGTTCTCTGGTTTCTGAAACAATTCAACGTGGAGAATATGGAAGACAAGGAAATATTATTTTACTCTCCTGGAATTCTGCAAACTTTTTGTTTTACTTCACTGAAGTTACTAAAACGTGTTTCTAATGTGTTGTATGGATTAATTAGATCAAGATCATGTTACATTTTTTTTAAACTATAAGGGATTGTGAATAGCACCACCAAAAGCCTTGCTCTGCATTCAAAATGCCTTGGCTCCCTAGAAACAGAAAATAACTTACATGTACAAAAAATTTTTACTTTTCATATGTATCCTTTAAACGATTGTATGTTTGCACATGTTTTAACATAGTGATAAGATGCTTTGCTTGTATTCTGTCCTCAAAAAATCAGACCCCAAATGAACTATCTCCATGTTTCACTCTAGTTCTAATTCAGTCTTTTCTGTGCTCTCTTTTTATTTGCTAATGATTTAAGGAAATCTAGATGAAGGTTCTCAATTGCATAACTTACAAGTAAATATTATTAGTAAGAATATGTTGAAAATCATGAAGGATAATCATGTTAGAACATAAAAAATAGATTTCAATTTAGCTCTGTTGAACAACAGTTTGCTTTTACAAGCTGTTTCAAAAGCATGTTAAAGAGGGTTTTAAAGAACATTATAGATTTGGTACATTTTGTTTAAAGGATCTCTATGTCATTTTGGTATAATTTATCTTGTGCTTTGTAAATGTTTATGGCTAAGTAGCCAGTGGAAATGCTTTAACTGAAGGATCTTTCCAGTTATGCATTATAGAAATAATTCATGTTGATATCTTTAAGTTAAGCTGTCTGGAGAAAAATAATGTCTTTGATAGGGTAGAAAGTACAAGTAACTTTTGTCATAGATAAATATTGGCCAACAGCAATCAGTATTTAGAGTTGTTTAATCCTAGTTTCCAAACAAGAGAGGAGTCATTCTGTCTAGCTTCAGTCTAAATCAACCTTTTTCAACATCAGCAACTTTAAAACTTGTGGATTTTAATTCCCAGAATTCCCCAGCCACCATGCCACCAAGTTGCTGATATTGAGACACACAACTCTAAATACAATAAAGTCCTATAAAGAATGAGTGATATTTTCAGTGTGTCAGGGATTTCATAAACATATAATAGCCAAGATCAGTCAAGTTAATTTTATACTGATGCCTAAGAAGTGCCTTATCTTTGCCTGGAATAACATTACAACAAAGATAAATTACATAGTTAACTATTTGTAGCAGTTTCAAAGACAGCTGCTTGACATTGCCTATTGGTAGGGTCAATTCTTCCCTTTTTTTTTCTTGGTGAGGTATGATTCATTTTTCTCTTGAACAATTCTGTTTTTGAGAGAATTGTTGCAATGTCTTCTATTGCTATATGTATTCTGACAAGCTGCACTTTATTAAAACTCATCCTTCCTGAATGTAGGAAACATTCCTGAATTGTATGTACCAAGTAAAGAATGAGATATTCGGTCTGTTCACCATTAAAGATATGTTTAAATAGTAATTTTTTGCTTAAGAACAAAAATTAAAGAAGAAAAAAGGAGGTAAGCTAATTAATTATATGAAGAAATTGTATTCTTTTTGTTCTGCTTACTTCCTCCTGCTTGGTGATTACTTATCCTGTGTACAAGCAAACTCTTTTGACTTGCCCTCTAAACAGGTTCATTGTTTATTTTCTGTTGATCATAAGTTGATACAATAAAAGTTTAATGTGGCTATTATTTTTCTTTGGTGACAAAAAGAACCAGATCCGTTTTACTTTTGTGACAGAAAGAGCAATATCTAGTAAAAAAAAAAAAAAGTCAAACTGACTCCATGTCAGAGTCTTTGATGCTCTCAGCAACAGAGGATCAAATTAATAAAAGTCTGCCTTATACAGCCCTGGTGAAAAATAATCTAGCTTCCTTCCCAATTATATTTCCTTCCCAAGGTATTTTTTTCATGGAAAATATCTCCACGAGACATGTAGTCTTACAAATTAGACCTGCAACCTTAGGCACATTGTACTTTTAGATACATTTCATTAAACATCATGGTTTTCTTCTGAGTTAACACATATTACAGTAATGTTGCAGAATTTGTACACTATGTTAAGGCCCAACTTCTAACAGCTAAAACTGCTGTACAGTTACCTTCAAGTTTCTGATCCCCTTTTTTATATATAATAAGAGAACTTGACAAAGGTGGGGGGGAATGAGCAAGCTCTATTTTCATTTACTCTGCTGGACTTACATATCTGTATCTACCCGGAGAAATCAAATATGACACAGAATAAGAGAAGCTATGAAGGCAATCCGTTGTTTTGTATTGGATCTCCAAGAGGTGCGTTGGATGTATAGGAGCCCAGAGTAGCATTTATTTGCCATCCCTTCAAACAATCGTGACTTTCCCCAGGTTTACATGCTTTGTGGAGATGGAATGTGAACTACTACAGTACACAGGCTTAGTGACTCCCAATTGTGCAGAGTAGATCGTAGTGATTTTACAGATCATAGTAGAAATATAAAATAGTTTGATATACAGGACAGTCTTTCTAGTAAGTGAGGATTACATGATGAAAAAACATTTTGTAACTGGCACTCTTGACCAAAGCCATTTCCACAGTCAATCCACAAATCCTCAGTAAGAAAGTGTCACATCAATAGCTGTAAACCAGTGTTTTTCAAACTTGACAATTTTTAAGATGTGTGGACTTCAATTCCCAGAATTCCCCAGCCAGCATGTAATACAAATACACCAGGGCTGTCAAACTTGCAGCCCGTGGCCCAGATGCGCGCGCTCACATTTGCGAACTGGTAGGGAAGGTAAGTGAATACCACCTCTGACTGTAATGCTTGGAAACAAATAATAGATAAAAAGCTAATGGACAGATTTTGAGCTGTATAAATTCCCCCAATCCATTGGCAGAATGTTAGTATGTTCGATACCTAAATAGTTAATTTCATATTCAAATGATAATTCTACTGGGCCCACAAAGACAACATATAGTTTGATACCAGTAATTGTATATTTTAATCTCTGCTAAAAAATACTTTCCAAGGAATATGCACTATTGAACTTGTTAAGATTTACTTCCAGCAAGCTTGCACTGAGTTGAACTGAGCTGGCACAACACTGGAGGTAGAATTGATCACGGGAGTATTTAAAACTGGTTTGAAAATATTAAATCTGCATCTCAATGCTCTGAAGTTCTTTGGACTCCAGAAATATTGAAGGGAACAAGGGAAGGGAAAAAAGAAAAGGAAGTTGAGAGATGCTTGATTCTTTCCATATGGTTTATACACATATTTGGCCTTGAATGTTGGTAATGCATATGAGGATGCTATACCCTCTTACAAAAATTAAATAGGGAGGAGGTGTCAGAAAATATTAGAAAACGAAAAGACAACATAAAAAACTTTACATGCATATTTTAATCTTAAGTTTGCACCGAGCATACCTTTATCTCCCTAATATCTGAATAAAACTTGCTAAAGAACCCTTTTTCTGTTTTTGAGTAATGCAAAAGTATGTTTTACAAAACACCAACACAGATGACATTACTGCACTTAAGCCAGAGGTCATAGAATTAAGGAGATGTAGAAGCGATCCCTGAGGAAATGATTATTTCATTCTGTTTTGGGGCTCCACCTAAAACCATCCACTGGAAATCTGCAAAGCGAAATTCAGTCACTTCCTGGTAAAAAAGTAAACTAAGCCAACTATATAAGTGAGTGAAGGACTACATATTATTCTATACTAAATAGGTCCAAAAGAGATATGGGACAGTTGAGCTTGTATTTTCAGTACTAAATGAAAATGAGAAAATAAGAGGACGAAGCTTGGGAGGAACTGAAATAACACCAAGAACTAACCCTGAGATGAAACCGAATTGTAGTTTCAGATCACGCAACACATTCTGTGCATAAACCTGACTCAATGATAACCCCCAAATTACAATTAATTAAACAATTATCTTTGTAAATCTAATCAACCACATATCTAACTTTATGAATTCAGCATTCCTCATTATATAAGTCCCCAATTATGCTGTCTTCATTATATATACTGTGTTTCCCTGAAAATATGACCTAGCCTAAAAGTAAGCCCTAGCTTGATTTTTACATGTGTGCCCAATATAAGCTCTATCCCCCAAATAAGCCCTAGTTAAAACCACGCCCAGTCCGGGGTGCACGGGGGTGGGGCGAGGTACATGGATAAAAATTAAGCTAGGTTGGGGATGGGGGTGGTGGAGCTGCCCTACTTACCAGGCCTCATACACCCCGACACCTGCCTTGCTGGCCCACTTCTTCTGCGGCCGCTCACCGCTGCTTGTGCATGTCACCCCTGGCCTCCGTTTTGCTGTCAGAGGCCTTCTGGAAAGGCCTCTACAGCTGAGAAACAAGGTCCGGATTGAAGCGTGCGTCGCCCCCGGCCTTTGTTTCGCCATCAGAGGCCCTTCAGGAAAGGCCTCTGCAGCCAATAACAGAGCTCCAGATCAATCATGAAATTTCTTTTAGCAAACAATATACAACTTTTGCCCCCAAAGTTATCTTTAAGATTCAGCAGGCATCACAAGTTTTGTACAAGCAAGGCACATTTTATAAAGAAAATGCAAATTCCTAAGCTTATAAGAAGGTATAAGAAGTAACACAGAGGCTCTTAAGCTTAAGTACGGATTAAAGATATTAACATAGCATTTTCTAAATAAGTTTCCAGTTTCAGTAGTAGATTGGACTAAGCAAAGCATCCTTATTTTTCATAGCCACTTTTTCATGACCCAGTAGCTACCGCTTTCAATAGTTCCCAACTGCACTGCCAATTCCTAAATGTAAATTTCATATAACCACTGCTTACCGAGAGCGCTGGGTTGCCTTCATCCTCCACAGTGACCACCAGCTGATAGAACTGTTGTCGTTCACGGTCTGGAGGGGAAGGGCGGGTGGCAATTTCTCCAGTCACTCTATCCATGCGGAAGGTCAGTTCTTCATTGCCATGGACGATGTAGTAGGAGAGGGCACTATTGAGGCCACTGTCCCTGTCGGTTGCTCGTACCTGAGCCACGGCAGTCCCTCCACCCACGTTCTGTGCAAATATTAGACAGAGGGGTTGGAAGAAAGAAAATTAGGCCACAGAAGAAATAACATTGCAGTTACACTAAATCTAAACCTAGGGTTTGTGGAAGAAGGAATGGCAGAACCTGGGGACGGGGTGAAAAGAGGTATCAATCTAGAGCAGGGGTGTCAAACTCACGTCGTCACTGCGGTGTCATGTGACGTATTGGGATTTCCCCCCCCTTCGCTAAACTGGGCATGGGCGTGGGCCAGCATGTGACGCATCCGGCCTGTGGGCCGGGAGTTTGACAGCCCTGATCTAGAGGAAGGTCTCCAAACTTGATCACTTTAAGACTTGTGGATTCCCTCAGTCTGAGGAATTCTGGGAGTTGAAGTCCACAAGTCTTAAAGTGGCCAGGTTTGGAGACCTCTGGCCTAGAGTCCCTACCTAGTCACAAGCAAACTAAGTCCAACCCTCCTTGAATGCCATTGACCTTATCTAACTCTCAGCAGGTGCTGGCCGTTAGCAAAGAAGACTCTTGTGCATAGGCTGTTGTTGTTGTTAGTTGCGAAGTCATGTCTGACCCATCGTGACCTCATGGACAACATTCCTCCAGGCCTTCCTGTCCTCTACCATCCTCTGGAGTTCATTTAAGCTCACGCCTACTGCTTCAGTGACTCCATCCAGCCACCTCATTCTCTGTTGTCCCCTTCTTTTGCCCTCAATCTTTCCCAACATTAGGCTCTTCTCCAGTGAGTCCTTTAGTGCATAGGCTATGTAGCAATAAATCAGTTTAATTAAACCTTCACATGTGGATCTGGTCTTTCGAGCCTGACAGATTTGACACAGGCTAACACAGGTAGTCCTCAATTTACAACCATTCATTTAGCGACTGATCAAAGTTACAAAAGCACTGAAAAAAGTGACTTGCATTGTTGCAGTATCCCCATGGTCATGTGATCAAAATTCAAGTGCTTAGCAACTGGCATGTATTTATGATAGTTGCAGTATCCTAGGGTGTCATGTGATCCCCATTTCAACTTTCCAGCCAGCTTCTGACAAGCAATGATAATAGAGGAAGCAAGATTTGCTTAATGACTACATGAGTCACTTAAGAACAGCAGAGATTTGCTTAAGAACCATGGCAAAAAGCTTGTAAAATGGGGCATCGCTCACTTAACCACTGTCCTGCTTAGCAATGGAAAGTCTGCTTCCAACTGTGCTTGTAAGTCGAGGACTACCTGCAAATACTATCTTACAATAATCAGGCTTCTTCTCTTGGCAGGCTGGCTATTTTTATGGGAACCCTAAACCATTCAAGATGATTAATTGAATACTTCACCAAAGCTGGAGTTCTGATCACTAGGCATAGTAAAAAGAAGTAAACATGGGCAATGGGAAAAGAACTCCAATAGAAACAGCTTTTCATTTCCAAGCAAGCCAATGTCAGCAGCTTCTTTCACAGGTAAAGACCAAAGCCAGTCAAAATATAATGCAAGCAAACATACTGGATCACGGGTGTCAAACTCCCCATGTCACGTTGCCGTCACATGACATTCTGTGATTTTTCCCCTTCGCGGAGCTGGGGTAGGCGTGGCCTGCGTGTGATGCATCTGGCCTGCGGGCCACCAATTTGACACCTCTGTGTAACTGGATCATTTATATATAGGTTCATGGAAGTCAATGGGAATTAGCTTTATTGGCAGTTTGCCTACCTCTGAAGGCCTCCTGTGGTTGCTTAGCCAGTGTGAGAACGGAGTGTTGGACCAGATGAACTAAAGGTTGCAGACTTTTTCCTGTACCATTGCGTGAAGAAAGTGTCTTCTAAAAACTGGCAGTAGGTTTGGGAGTTGATTATGAGTCCATCTTCAACCTGAAAAGGTCCAACCAGCTCATCTTTAATAATACTAGCCTATACCAGTACCCCACCTCCATCTTATTTTTATTTATTATTATTTATTTATTTATTTGTCAACAAGTGCAAGTAAACAGGACACATGAAAAAATGGCACAAATAAATGGATATAAAGAAGCAAAACATAGCCATAAACACAGAAAATGATACAGTAGATACAGTAGGACAGGGACGGTAGGCACGATGGTACGCTTAGGCACGCCCCCTTAGGGACCTCTTAAGAAACGCGTAAGGTCCACGGTAGACAGTTTAAGGTAAAAGGTATGGGGGTTAGAGAACAGGATCAGGTAAAGTGTTCCAGACATTTACTACTCTATTGCAGAAGTCGTATCCAGCAGGGCACTGCTTATGTTCTCATTAGATCAGGCCAGGTGTTCTACAAACTAGTATGTATACCTTCAAGCACCCTGAGTAAACTCCAATTCCAGCTGACGTGGCTCAAATATCATCAGCTCCTGAAAACACTGGCAGATTCAGTGTTACTATCTGCAGGAAAAAGCCTATAGGTGTATTAGTAGTCATGTGGTGCTCCTCGACAAAGTATCAATCACATTGTGTCTGAATGTCCATCAAGAGCTTACACCGGCCCAACGTCTGATTTTTTCAACATAGACCACCCTGTCCTTGAATGGCTGGGTGGACTGGACATTAACATTTGAACTACTATAAGTCCATGTATTTGCCATATGCTAAATAAATAAAATAAATAAAGTAGTCATGTGGCTTAGCATCCCGTTTTATCCATCTGAATGGTATTGATGGGACTTCCTCAGAGTGCTTATGTAATGAATGCTCCCATCTGATGCTTTCAGATAATATGGTTTGGATGCATTTGTCTTTTGGATAAGTATATAAAGACAGCCTAATGCAGTAATTGGAATCTGTCTTTTTCATCATGTTTTATTGCTTTATTACACACATCCTGTTGATATGTCTCTGTTACATAATGCATTTGCTACAAAGGTGTATCCTTACAAGTTATAATTAGAATAAATTACATTTCTCTGGTTTATTCAAACAGTGGCATTTCCCAAATCTTTTACGCACATTTTCCAGGGAGTGGAAAGAGGATTATAGCAAGAACAGGACTGTTCTTAGACAAATCTTATTTCTTTAAATGGGTCTAGAATGGGAACATTTCTTAGTAGATTACCTCAAATATGCAAAGGGATAGCAAGTATCTAAGAAAATTTAAACTTTGCTAGGTCATCATCAATGTTCCCTCTGACATTGAAAATCGCTGCGCGGCAGCTGGAAACTGCCGCGCGGCGATTTCCTATCACGTGCACGGCCACGCAGCCGCGCAGCTTAGAGGGAACATTCGTCATCATACTAATATATGATGGAGCTACAGAAACAGTAGAAACAGCTTTGGTTAGAACAGTGTTGTACTAGAACAGGGCTGTCAAACTCGCGTCGTCACGGCGGTGTCACGTGACATATCGGGACTTTTTTCCCCCTTCACTAAACCGGGCGTGGGCATGGCCAGCGCGTGATGCATCCGGCCTGTGGGCCGCGAGTTTGACAGCCCTGTACTGGAAGAAGTCAATGCAAAAGTAACCAGAAAGAAATCCTTAAACACTTGAGAAGCAAAAATTGCTACTCAAAAAGGAAGCAGAGCGGTCAATCCTCAGGGCTGTAGAGAAATTGAAAAAAATGTAATCTGCATCATTTTGGACTTTGAATAAAGGTTTGTCCAGGCTTCTTCTAAAGCAGGTGTCTCCAAACTTGGCAACTTTAAGACTTGTGGACTTCAACTCCCAGAATTCCCCAGCCAGCCAACTCCCTGGGGAATTCTGGGAGTTGAAGTCCACAAGTCTTAAAGTTGCCAAGTTCGGAGACATCCGTTCTAAAGGAATAAAGCATTTGGAAATTATTATAACTCTTTTTGCTTTTCTCCGATTTCCTCAGAGATCTTTCCTCGGCATGACACGAATTTTTATTCTGGGCATAAAGAAAGCCTGTAATAGTGAGCTTTACTTCAAGTTTAGGATACCAAGGGATATTTGGCATTGAAACCTCTAGGTTCAGTGACTCAGTCTTTAGAGCTCCGATTTCTATCCACCCAGCTCTCCTTGTATGCTATCTTCATATCAGAGATAAACTATGAAAATTGGTGCACCAAATGTTGATATCCCTTGTTTTGCTTTTATTTGGATGGCATTATATCCAATTCAGGGGTGAAATCCAGCAGGTTCTGACAGGTTCTGGAGAACCAGTAGCAGAAATTTTGAGTAGTTCGGAGAACCAGCAAATACCACCTCTGGCTGGCCCCAGAGTGGGGTGGGAATGGAGATTTTGCAATATCCTTCCCCCAGGAGTGGGGAGGGAATGGGGATTTTGCAGTATCCTTCCCCTGGAGTGGGGCGGGAATGGAGATTTTGCAGTATCCTTCCCCTGCCATGCCCACCAAGCCACGCCCACCAAGCCACACCACGCCCACCAAGCCACGCCCACAGAACCGGTAGTAAAAAAAAATTGGATTTCACCACTGATTCAATTGACTTTTCTAAGATGCTGTTGCCTACAACGTCTTTAAGAAAAGAATATTTTTCATCAATATTCTCAAATGCCTACACACTGTACAAATAAGCAAAAATGAGTTGCACTGAAGTTAGGCCCAGTTCCTTCTTTTGCATGAACAAGTTTCATTAGAGGGACACGGCATGAACCTATCTATAGAAAGCCAGCAACCAGAAGAACTTCTTACCTCGTTAATGCTAACATTGTATCCATGTTGATTGATAATGACTGGAGAATTATCATTAACATCCAGAATATTGACCCTTAAAGTGTGCTCTTTCCTGCGAGCTGGGACACCTCGGTCTGCTGCTTGAATCTAAAAGGAAGATGAGAATGTAGATGAAGCATTACGGATTTGGTCATGCTATTAAGTTGGGCAAAGCTAGCAGCTCAGGACAAGAGTACATATTTATACACAAGAGCAGAAATATTTCCTTTACTGAAACAAGCTAGTGTTTCACGGATAGACGATAAATACTATCTAGCTATCTAGCTAGAAGATTATAGAATTGATCAATTAGTAGATCAATAGTAGATAAAACATAGATAGAAGATAGCTAGCTAGATGATAGATAGAAAATAGTAGATAGATAGAAGATAACTAGAAGATAGATAGCTAGAAGATATCTAGATGATAGATATAGCTAGATAGCTAGATGGAGGGAGGGAGGGAGGGAGGGAGGGAGGGATAGATGATAGATAGATAGATAGATAGATAGATAGATAGATAGATAGATAGAAAACTTTGCTGAATAAGAAAACAATTGAAAATAGCATTGCATATATCAAACAGCTTAATGATCATTCTTAGAATATTGCTATGCAGTTTTGGACAGTATTTCAAGCAGGACATAACAGAAGTGGAAGAAAAGGAAGGAAGGAAGGGACCAAAAAAATGCCTCCAAGGAAATTGACTAATTCCTTCATATCACATAGTTAAAACGTCGGAGGGATTTTAGCGCAAAGCTCCTGCCTAAAAATTGTCCTCATGTTCTGCTTGTGGACTTTCCAGAAACATCTCTTAGCTGCTGTAGGACTAAAATTCTGAACTCGATTTGTCATTGGTCTGCGTCTCTCTGAATTCCAGAGTCCAAAATCCAGAGTCTTATGTCTTGATGTTCTAGTAACTTGAAGTCTGATGGCTTATCCTGATTGCAGACCCCGTAAACGCATTTCTGAAGCTTCCAACTGTGTGCCACACTTTTTCCTCCATCATTCTATCTTCCTGCCAAACCGAGAGCCCACAATGGCTTCGGATCACTTGATTTGCCCATCTGCTTCTGTACTTAAACACAGTTATAACTTCCCCTTCTCAGTTCACCTTGGACTAAGGACAGGAAGCCCCTCCTCCTCCTCAATTGCCTTTCTCCTTTCTTCACTGCATATATTCCAGCTCATTACTCCCTCGTCTCACATTCACTAGGCAGCAGCACTTGGATTAGTGCCAGGATCTAACACCTCAGTCCCTTCAGAAAAAAAGAAATGTATATTTGTCTTTTGTTAGCTTTTTAATAAATTCTGCTTTATTCAGGGTCTGAAGTTTGTTTATTTACATAGCCACCAATGGTTAACCAATGGTGAGCAAAAGATAAAAATGGTGAACAAAAGATCATCCAAATATCTGAAGGGAGGCTGTTCCATAAAACAGCGGTCCCTAAACTTTCCAGCTTTGCGGACTGGCCGGGGAGGGGGAGAGGGGATGGTTCCGTGCGAGCAGTGGGCGAGGTTGCGTGTGCACGCAGCTCAGAGGTGGTATTCAGCCGGTTCTGTCCGGTTTGGGCGAACCGGTAGCGGCAATTTTGAGCGGTTCAGAGAACCGGCAAATACCACCTCTGGTTGGCCACGCCCCCACCGTTCCCTGTCCTATATTCCCCTTTTTTTTAGCTCAGCTGATTCGCGCGGCAGAGCGGATTGCCGCGCCTCAGCTGAGCTAAACAACAGCTCAGCTCACCAGCGCTGACACCAAGGGCGGTCTTTGAGTGCTGCCAAGTTTTCAAGCCGCATGCATGCATGCAAGCCACGGACAGTTGTGCGCATGCGCAGATGAGGTACATGCGAGCGTAGCGAGCGCACGCGTGCTCACATTTTTGGTACTGCTGGGTGAACCGGTAGGTAAATTATCTGAATCCCACCCCTGATGCAGCTCCATTTGTGCAACTGGCGTGCATGCATGCCACTGCGCCTGCATGCTTACATGCCGCTTCCTTGGCCCAGTTCCAAATGGGCCACAGCCCGGGGGTTGGGGACTCCTGCCATAAGGCATTCATGATAACAGAGAAGACATGGCTAAGTTCTTCCAGGTGACACTGGGATAAATGATCCCACAGGTAACTTGGTTTTGTGCCATGTAGTGTATTAAAGGTGAACCAGTAGATTGGTTGAGATCCATTGGGAATCAATGTAGGTCAGCTAACAGTGTGTTAGATGGACATGTCATAGTGTGATCAATACTACACATGCTCCTACATTCTAGACCAGGGGTCTCCAACCTCAGCAACTTTGCTGGCTGAGGAACTCTGGGAGTTGGTCCACAAGTCTTAGTGGACTTCAACTCCCAGAGTTCCTCAGCCAGCAAACCTGGCTGAGGAATTCTGGGAGTTGAAGTCCACAAGTCTTAAAAGTTGCTGAGGTTGGAGACACCTGTTCTAGACCAACTGAAGCTTCTGAATACTCTTCAAGGGCAGCCCCCTGTTTAGATCAGTGCAACAGTCCAATCAGGAAGTAGCTAAGGCATGAGCAACCATAAATATCACTTTCTAAACTAGAAATAAGCACAACTGGCCCAAAAGATATATCCGTGCAAACAGAGGTGGGTTCCTCCCAGTTCGGACTGGTTCTCCCGAACCGGTAGCGACCCGCTGGTGACGTCACAGTGACGTCACAGATCCGGTTCAGTCGGTGCCGGCCCGTGGGCACCGCCATCTTTCTTTTGTTTTTTTTGTTTTATTTTTTTAAAAAAATTAAAAAAATTCCCCATTTTTTTTCCTTCTGCGCATGTGCAGAAGCCGAGTGTCTAGCACTGTGCATGCGTCGCCATCTTGTTTTTGGCTTTTTTTCCCATGAGGCGCGGCCATACGGCGTGGGAGGAAGCAATCGGCAGCGAGGTAAGTTAGAACCCACCCCTGCCCTTCGCCTCTTCCCGTGCCCGGGTGGGGGAAAAACACCTCAGGGCACCCTGATCCATCTTCCCCAACTGGGAGGCTCGGCGCTCTCGGAGGACGATGTTTTGCCCAGCCTGGAAGTTACTTCCGAAGCGCAGAGAGGCTTCGCTTTTTCTCCTCCCCAGTGAGCGAAAAGCTGGCGGGCCGGCAGGGTCCAGCCCACAAGCCCCCTCTGGCCCCGGCGCAGGAGCAACCCAAGCCAAAAAGAGCCGAGCTGACTGTAGCTGGGCTGCCCAACCCAAGGAACAGGCGAATCGAATGGCGGGCAAGACTGCAGGAGGCATAGCCAGAGCCATGGGCAACCGGAGCACGGGCAGCGGATTAGCTAGCTGTGCGCCTGGGATTCGGGGGGGGGCGGAGGTTTTGCTCCTTGGAGCCTTGGAGCAACTTCCGGCCCTTGCACAGTAAAGAAAAACTTCTCATGATTGTGAGGCAATTAACAACTTCTTGCACTCTTTACTGTGCAAGGGCCGGGAGTTGCTCCAAAGCTGTGAGGATCTGAGGAGCAAAAGTTCCGCCCCCCAAATCCCAGGCCCGCACCCTCCCAACCCTGCTGGTCCGCCAGCTTTTCGCTCACTGCGGAGGAGAAAAAGCGAAGCCTCTCCGCGCTTTGGAAGCAACTTCCAGGCTGGGCAAAACATCGTCCTCCGAGAGCTCCGCCACTTGGGGAGAAACCTCCCAGTTGGGGAAGATGGATCAGGGCACCCTGAGGTGTTTTTCCACCACCCGGACACGGGAAGAGGCAAAGGGGCACCAGCAGACCAAGAAAGATGTCCCCGGCAATTGTAGGAAGGTTGGGGGGTGTCTCCAGAGGAAGCCTGGAGTACGCGCACCCCAAGAGCGGAGCTTCCTGCAATGCAGATTCAAGCCCCGCTGGAGCTCTGCTTGAACACTGCTTTAACTGAGCTGTTAACGTGACCATCTCCTCCTGGCCTCGTTCCCTTTGCCAGTCGGGAAGCCGGGTTCAGTCCGAGCCGGTCACCGCCCGGCCCGATGCCAGCCCCCCCTTGCCCACCATTTAATTCGCCTGTTCCTGGGGTCGGGCAGCCCAGCTACGGTTGGCTCGGCTCTTGGTGGGTGAAGAATCTACGGGCGAAGCAAGCCCCTCCGGGGAGGGCAGTGGGGAGCAGCTGCCTGGGAGGACCTGGCCGCCCTCCCTCACTCTCCGGCCATCACGTGGCCGGGCTGGCCAGAGGATTAGGCGCCCCAAAACGCGCCTGTGTCACCGGGTCGACCTCAGACCCCACAATGCAGCGGAAGCCAGAACGCCACCACAATCTGAGCTCCCTTTGGAGTGGGTTGCAAACAAGGTGCAAAGCGGCTCCCAAACAGAACGAAGCGGGCGTGGCACACCTAGAGCTGCCGCTTCTTTGCAACAGCCAAGGATGGAAGAGGTGCCTCTTCCGTCCTCGGCTGTTGGAATAAGTTGTGGCTTTGGCTGCCGCCGTACCCGCTTCGTTCTCCAGTCCCTCTCCTTCCCTCGCTCGGCTGCTACTGCCGGGGTGCTGCCAGGGCAAGCGCGGGATGGGTGTGTGTAGGGGGGGCATGGACCGTTTGGCGCTGAGGTAGAAGCAGCCACGGTGGCGGGGAAAGCGAGGCTTCTTTGCCATCCTCCCAGCTGGCAAAACATAATTTTTCGCCGGTTCTGTGGGCGTGGCTAGGTGGGGGGTATGTGACTGAGGGCGTGAGCGTGCGTGATGTCAAGTTGGCCATACCTACTCAGTCACATGACCATCAAACCACACCCACAAAATAAGCCACGCCCACAGAACCGGTAGTAAAAAAAATTAGAACCCACCCCTGTGTGCAAAGCTGTTCCTGGCCACATCTGTACCGGCTCCTCAAGCAGGAGCCATGAGTTTACTAAACTACAGAACATATTTTTTCCTTCTACAGATTCTAATTCTACTTTGGAATAGAAGTTTGATACAAGGTGTAACACTCATGGCTTCTAGTATTTTTGCTGGATGTTGAGTTACAAAAACAAAAAATACATAACTCCATCATGAAAGATGTATTCCATGCCACACTGTAGTTCAAGTTGCAAGATGTCCGCCCTTATGTAAGAATATGAAATCAGCAACTAAAATAATGGAGTTATACATAGATGGCACACTTGGGATTACAGAAGGTCTAAAGAACAATGAGAGGGCTGGCTTATTTCACTGAGGCCCAATTACTTACATAAACACTGCAAAAGGCATTATAGGTAGTCCTCGACTTATAACTGGTCACAGCAACTGTTTGAAGTTCTGACAGACCTCCCCAGGGGTACTTACAACCCGGTTCTGATGACCATCCCCCCCTCGTGGTCACATGATTCCATTTCAGGCACTTGGCAACTGGCCTGCATTTATGGCCATTTGCAGTATCTTGTGGTCATGTGACTACTGTTTAGGATATTTTTTTGTCAATAACTCGCATTTACTTCCGGTTTTCAGCAAAACTGGTCCATAGCGAACAATAGGTTCCCTTAACGATGTTTGCTTTACAACTGCCACATTTGCTTAACGACCATCCCAAAAAGGTGATAAAGATTGTCACCACTTATCAACCATGTTGGGCAGGCTCCATTATGGCTATAGGTGGAGGACTACCTATACTAGGGGTCTCCAACCTTGGCAACTTTAAGACTTGTGGACTTCAACTCCCAGAATTCCTCAGCCAGCAAAGCTGGCTGAGGAATTCTGGGAGTTGAAGTCCACAAGTCTTAAAGTTGCCAAGGTCGGAGACCCCTGACCTATACCGCACAGTATAAAACTTGGACAACCATCACTCCCTGTTACCTGTAAGGTGTAGCGTTCTATTAGTTCCCGGTCCAACGGCCTCGCCACAAATACTTCTCCATAGGTGCTGTTGGTTGTACGAATTTCAAAAGCCCTGCCTATATTTCCCAATACCAGAGAAAAAACAACCTGCATAAAAATAATAAAAAAATATATATGGTGAAAGTGTGGAAGAAGAGAGGAAGTGAAGAGAATCAGTCCATTCGATAGAAGGTAACAAAGTGTATACTTTATTTATTTATCATTGGTTGTTTTTTTTCCCCCTTTTAGGGGGTAGCAAGCCAAATTCTGTCCTCAATTATACTTCTAAAACTTAGACAAGAAGTTTTCTCCTGGAATTATTGGATGTGCATATGTACACAATTAAAAATGAAGGCTGGTTATGTAAAACAATATTGCATTGTTTAAAAAAGAAAAAGAAAAAACAATATTGGATACTTAACTGCAGAGGAAGCTAAATTAAATCCGGTAGTTGGACTCAGTGAATATAAAAAACTAGTGAAGCAACACCAATATGTAAATGATCTAAAGAGATAACAAGTGAGCTTGCGAATGCTATCTTTGTCTTTGGAATGAATATCACCAGTAGATACTCTCTAAATTCAAAATGAAGCGTATGAAAGCAGATGTTACCCATTAAGAATGAAACTCTCGGGTGTTCACAGCTACCTCAGGTATCAAATTAAAAGAAAGAAATGTGCCACACCTTAAATGCAAAGCGCTTCCTGTTTAATATTGAAAGGAGTTCCTTTTGGTGCAATGAAATGGCGAAAAAAAAAAATCATCTGAGGTTTTCTTTGCAGCCTTTTTCAAGCCCATTGTCCTAAGTCAGCTATTAAGCAGCTTCTGGGCACCAGAGGAAATGGTTTGCGATGCTGTTTTTTCCTATGTTATTTCACAGCCCCCTGGCTTACCCATTGCCTTAAGCGACATACAGCCTGAGTTATCTTATTTTCTAAGACTAAGAAGTTACACTGAGCCAAAGGGAAGAAGAACACATGGTATTCTAATTTATGAGATGGGGCGTGACTCGTTCAGTGCTGAGTGGTGAGGAGCACTATGAGCTCTAAAAATATTTAGTGCTGTTTTTGCCAGCACCAACTTCTACACAGTTTCCTCAAAGAAGAACAGATGAACTGAAGAAACAGTGTTGATGAAGACATCTATGAAGCCAGCAAAAAGAAAGTTGTCGTTTCAGCCTTATATATTAGAGGAGGGGGAGGAATAGCAATCCAGGACAAAAGTTATCCTCTTCTGGTGCCAATAATGTGGGGCCCGTGGGAGCGTGTATATTTGTCTGTGACCTTTTGCATTTCATGTGGTCTCAGGAGAAATCTCTGAATTGGCTGCAAATATTAAGTTCTTTAAACTGCACTTTATATGAAGTTTATCAGAGCTGAAAAACCCAAGGTTACTGAATTCATATAAAGTGCAGCTTAAAGAAGAACTTAATATTTGCAGCCAATTCTTCACTTTTTTACAGTAATTTGGTTAAAAGATATAATTCACAACAACAAAAGTTAATACAAAGTAAAAAATAACAGAATAAAAAGAAAATGTACAGAAAAGAAAAAAAAGAGAAAAAAGAAAAATGGGAAAGAAATAAAAAACTAAAAACAAAGAAAAAGAAAAGAAACCTATATAAAAATGAATTCCCCATTCATCACAAATATAAGAATTTTAATACTTCATCACCTTCTAAAATACAACAAATGGTTTATTCTTCCCGTACCAATCCCTTTTCTTTAAAGAAACACATAAAACCTCATCATTTCAGTCCTGGTATCAGCAAAAGTTTATTAAGGATTACCAGAGATAACAAGATAGTGTATCTATTTTAAACTTGATCAAATAAACCAAATTTATATTCTTTCATTTTACTTCTTGATGTTTATCCGCTTCCAATAATCTTAATCCTTAGTTCCTTCAAATACTGTCCTAGACCTTAATTTCTTTTCATTTTTTTCCTTTGTCCCTTCTCCCAAAATTATTGAAAGCTTTAACAAGCCTCTTTTGTAAATGCAATATAGGAAAATTATCCAGGTCATTGTCTTTGTTTATGTGTATATCCCTTTTAATTATTAAGACATTAGTTGGTTTCTTTTGTATGTCCAGTGTAAAACCTTTTTCCATGTCATTCTTACAGTCTGTCATTTTTAGATCCACCTTCAAATTGGTCTCACTCATGTTAGGTAATACTTGTTCCTCTTCCATGGTATCTTTTAAACAGAGTCTAGAGGCAGACATTCTTAAAATTAATTTCTGGGTCTATTGTTCAAAAATATATTTCTTATGTCCAGTTTTAAAATATTTTACTTTATTCTGTGTTAGTAAGTTGAGTTAAAGAGTTCTTCTCCTTTAATTGTCATCTTTATTTCCTTCTGATTCTTTCAAGTGTCCAGTTTTTGAAGTCTTACGTATTTTTTTACAGAATTCAAAAGCAAAAGCTTTTCCAATGGAAAGGATTCCAATGGGAAGGATTCTTTACAATTAATTCCAACATTATTTCAAATTTTAAATTTATCTGGACCATTAGTTGATTTGTAACTTTTTAAAATCAAACTTTTAATCACCTTTTTGTTATCCAGAAAAAAAAATCAGTCCTTAAACTTGTATTTAAAAATTCTTTTGTAAGGATTGAGGGAAACTGTAAATTCAAAACTTTCTAATGGCAGAAAAATAGTTAACAAGCAACTTCCAAAACTGATTAGGAAAGGAAATATGAGAACCCAGTATCCTTTTAAAGGTGCCAACTGTGGTTTGAATAAGATGGCTTTCCCTCATCTCCCAGAGCATTAAACACACTGGATACTACTGTCTTACAGTCTTCTCATGAGGAGCAACTGTCTGGAGTACATGTGGGTGATCTCAAGTCCTTTTCATGTCCAGAAAGAGATTAGGAAAAGCTGGTCTACTCTTCAGTCTGCCACAATCAACACCTTCACTTTTCATGGAGCTGCCTTCAGTTTGCCATTTCTTTCCCAGAAGTCCAGTGCATCTATATTGCTCAATGAAATCAGAAGTCATAGCAGAATTCATATAAATTCTACCCTGTTTCCCCCCAAATAAGACATCCCCTGATAATAAGCCCAATCGGGCTTTTGAGTGCATGGCAATAAGGCCAAGGGCTTATTTCAGGCTTCCAAAAAAATATAAGACAGGGTCTTATTTTCGGGGAAACACGGTATTGTATTTTGTTCTGGAGTGTATGGAAAAGCCAGTAGAGTAGAAGACTGAAGGTCTCAACTTTCTTGAAAAGTCAATTTAACACGTATCGAAAAGTAAGAACCTTAGACTAGGACAGAACAGATAAAAAAAATTATAAAAATCCACATCCTCCTTCTGGATTGTTCTTTTTTTTTCTTCTTCTTCTACAGAATCAGCATTACTGAAAGCATCTTCCCCTCTGCTTCCTGGTCTTTGAACTTCTAGGTAATTTTAAGGGCTGGAAAATAAATTTGTTCTTTAATCAGAGGCTGCCAAAGGATGATAAACCCACAGTTTCTCTGGATATCTTCCTTAGTTTTTCCCAGCAGAGAAAGGACTTGGTTTGTGCATTCATGTTGATGGGAATTGTTTGAGCCTGTACCTTGCATATTCAATATATATTCATATAAACATACTTGCACCACAGCATTAAAATGTAGCATACATGCAAAACATAGAATTATAATGGATCTTGAAAAAAAAATCAAATAAAGAAAATATGATAAGCTACTTCTTGCTACCACCTAGGAATTGTATACTATTGATTTGATACAGCCTAATAGACATTCATCTAGAGATGTATATTTTGTGAGCCAGGAATGACACTTATAAGGCAAAAGGGAGGTAAGACTAGATAATCTAGGATAAATTAGACTTTGTACTCTGAGCTTGCTGTAGCCAAGGAAATAAAGTATCTCTGTAGTACGATGGTAAAATACTTTGCATAAATGTGTGATGTTTCCTTCACAGTTATTTCTCTGTTCAGGAATATTGTGCGTACCTACCTCGAAAAGACCAAAAATTCAGCCTGGAGTAGGATGTATGAAATAAAAATTGATTTGTTGTAACAATCAGGAAAAGAAAACCAGATTATAAATAATCATTAGTAATACTTTACTAATGCACTCTGCAGTTTTTCATAAGTAACTTTCAGTTTGTTAATGCAGAAATTAAGCATCATTTACTTCTAATCCTGTGCACATTAAGGAAGTGGACAAACACCACATTTCAATACTCGCTGCTACAATTTAGGAACTGTATACTGTGAAGTGATGCAGTCACAGCTACCTGTCCATTGTTCCCTGCATCGGGATCTCTGGCCAAAACCAGAGCAATTCGACGTCCGACAGGGCTGTCCTCTGAGATGCTCACAGAAGAGTCCGAAGTAATGTCGAACTGTGGGCTGTTGTCATTCTCATCCAATATGGTGATAGTAACCTGCCAAGTGGAGGTGAGTATGAATAATACTTTTGATGGACAGGAGGCAAGCCAGAATTACAGAGAAATAAATGATGGCAAGCTAACAATGGACTTTTCAAAACCAGCTCCTATATACCGCAGTAGAACTGAAGTTGGCCCTGAAATCTACAAACGGGTCTCCTGAATCTGTGATTTGCACCATTCCTAACAATCAAACTGTAACACTTGTTTTTCCCCCATGCACTTTTACACAGCTTTCCTAGCAAAATTATTATGCTTTTAGGATTGTTTGAAGGCATCGTTTACATCAAAGGAGGGAGCACTTATTTGAAAGACCATTTTTTAAAGACTGAAAAAAAAAATAGTAACCAAATCTAATATTTGTTTAACTTGGGAAACTCACTCTAGCTTTAGCAAGGTTTTATTTCAAGGGTGGGCAGGATAGCAAGATGGCTATTTACAGGTAATGCTAATGTAAGGATCCCGGTAATAAGCACACAAATAGACAAACTTCCTAATTAATAGGGAGGGAACATACCCTGCTTCACTGGTGCCATCATATAAACTAATTCAGCAATGCTTGGAAAGTCAAAGAACTAATGACTTCATCAACTCTCACAGCAACACTAAATATTTTTATTGTACAGTGTGAACTGCCTCTTAATAACTGCACTAACGTGTTAGGCTGTTAGGGGATATATTGCAGCCGCAGACATGCGTTAAGAATCAATCTGAGCTAATTTTCGGCCAGTACTTAAGGAAATGCTGTCATGTCTAAAAATAACAGAGCTTGTAAACACACTCTACTCAAAGAAGGAGAACATGGGTCTATTTGTGAAACTTTATCTGGCTAAAGGTTTCAAATTATCCAAGATAGATGGTTTCTGAAGAAAAGCTCGGGATACATTTCTTTTTCTTTCATTGGATGTGGTTGTGACAAACCCTTTTCTCTCCTTGCTAAAAGTAGTACCCTGTTTTCCCCAAAATAAGACATCCCCTGATAATAAGCCCAATCGGGCTTTTGAGTGCATGGCAATAAGGCCAAGCGCTTATTTCAGGGTTCAAAAAAAATATAAGACAGGGTCTTATTTTCGGGGAAACACAGGTATCTCAATGCAAGTCATGCTCTGATATCTGTTCATATCAATGTTGGCAGTGATCTACACTCAAGAGTTTGACTTCCAATTCTTCCAGGGGCAATTCAGTGTTTTGATGGTCCTCTACAAACCCATTCATGATTAGGGCCTCAATATTAGTGGAACCCCTTCTCTTTAATTACAGGTAGTCCTGACTTATAACCACAATTAAGCCAAAAAAATTCCATTGCTAAGCAAGACAGTTGTTAAGTGAGTTTTGCCCCATTTTGCAATCTTTCTTGCCACCGTTGTTAATCACTACAGTTATTAAGTTGCTAACACAGTTGTTAAGTGAATAGCAATAGCACTTAGACTTATATACCGCTTTACTGTGCTTTACAGCCCTCTCTAAGCGGTTTACAGAATCAGCATATTACCCCCAACAATTTGGGTCCTCATTTTACCCACCTCGGAAGGATGGAAGGCTGAGTCAACCTTGAGCCTGGTGAGATTTGAACTGCCAAATTGCAGGCAGCCGGCAGTCAGCAGAAGTAGCCTGCAGTACTGCACTCTAACCACTGCGCCACCGTAGCTCATAATCTGGCTTCTCCATCAGTTTTGCTTGTCAGAAGGCCACAAAACATAATCAAATGGCCCTGGGACACTGCACCCATCATAAATACATGCCAGTTGCCAAGTGTCCAAATTTTGATCACAGGACCATGGGGATTTTGCAGCGGTCATTAAGTGTGGAAAACGATCACAAGTCACTTTTTTTCAGTGCCGTTGTAACTTCAAATGGTATGATTGTAAGTCGAGGACTACCTGTATATTGTAAGATCAGAGAAAAAAATATTCCAGATCCCATCAATAAAACAAGGACATCTTTTAGGTTCCAGTAGAAGGCATGTTTTTTCTGTCACTGCCCTTGTCTTTTGAAGCAGAAGCTCCCACACCCCAAGGTCCATATGGTGCTGATGTGGCTGTCCTTTAAGAAGGTCTTAAAGACCTGGCTCTTCTCATAATCATTGCTCCAAGAGGGATTAGAAAGTTATGTTCAGGGCACCTGTCTTCCCAAGGCATGGTTGTCTTATTATCCTGATTCTTTAGTTTTTATATATTGATGTTTTTAATTATTTCAACTGGCCAGGGTTACTTGGCGATTAGGTGGCCTTCAAAACTGAATGGATGTGAAATTAGTATAAGCAGGAGTCTCTTGGAAGACACACAACATCTTAGGCAATCCATTGACTTTCAATTTTCACTTTCTTTCTAGGAATAGCCCTAGATCAGTGTTTCTCAACCTTGGCAGCTTTAAAATGTGTAGATTTTAATTTGCAATCCCCGGTCAGCATGCTATAATAAACATTATAATAAACATACCTACCTTCTATTGGATGGAAGCACAAATGTGGACACAGAGAAGAAAAGAAACAAAGAGGGATTAGATTTCTATCCTTTAAATAGGATACATAAATTCAGGGTTTTGGAAAAAAAATATTATGGGCCAGAGACATAGATTCAATGAACAATGTAAATAATAATAATAATAATAATAATAAGTCTTTGTTGTTGCTTTATCAATCTCTCCTTAACCATCTAATAGGTGTGGTCTCCTTGATCATTTATTCATACATTTCTTACCCAAATTCCACTTAGCATTCTCCATGCATGCTGATGCATTACAGATAATAATCTTTATTTCTCCAATATTATTTGTCCAAAATGGGAAACTGCCCTTGGGCCTTAAACTATATCTTCCCATTGTACCATTCTTGCATGTATCCCACCTCCACACCAGCATCTGTACTTAGCATGTAGCACATGCTCACATTTTGAGTCAAAAGTACTGTGTTTCCCTGAAAATAAGACCCTGTCTTATATTTTTTTGAACCCTCAAATAAGTGTTTGGCCTTATTGCCATGCACTCAAAAGCCCGATTGGGCTTATTATCATGGGATGTCTTATTTGGGGGGAAACAGGGTAGTACAAAAGGGAGAAAAAGAAAAACAAGGGTGAGGTTAAAACAGAAGTTGCCCATCCTGTGTTTTTTATGCAGAAGAGAGGATTCTAAGATAATTTTAGTCCATGTGTTTTGAGTGTGTGGTTTCTTAAACCATCTTGAGTTCTAAAAATTCTATGAGTAAGACATCTGTAGGAAAGAACAATAAAATATGTGAGCAAAAATCTCCTGGAACATTATCTGGACTAAACACAAATTACTTTTAAAATGTTTAAAATGTCTCATCACTTGATATTCAGAAAAACCAATCTAAAGTAAATGAATCTAAGTAAATCCAGTGTAAAATGTGGATGATTAAGAAAGTAAACCAATCAGTACTTTATAGAAAAAAATTCAACCCAACTATCCTTCGGTCTTAAGGAAGTAGTAAAATGGTTAACAGTCTGAATTTTTCAATAGGTTTCCAGTTTTAACACATCCGTCATAACACATGGTGTGATTCTAAAGACATTTGGTGTCTTCAAGAACACAGCCACAAAGAACATTGCTACAGTGTATTGAGAGATTTAAAACAGAAAGAAAAAGGAAAACAAAACTTCTTGAATATACTAAGGAACATTCCCCCAAAACAATCTTCAATGTTTTTTTTTTACTCTATTCCCATCTCCAGAGCAAACCAGAAACCTTCCATTTCTGGGGGATGAACAACCTCACAACAGTAGGTTGTGGTACAGTAGGTTGGTACAGTAGGTTGTACAGTGGTAAGTAGGTTGAAATTTTAGCTAAGCGTAAGGAAAACAAAAACACAATCTTGGACAGAACAATCAGTTCCACATTTTCTCATGCTACAAAGACAAAGAAACACACACAAAATCAGCTCACCACAGTCGAGTCCAGTTTAGGGCTTCCGTCATCCGCCACAACAGTTAAGATGTAAACGTCTCCTTTCTCTCGATCCACTTGTCCTCTGACTGTAATCACACCCTGCCGGAAAGAAATAAAGACATACAGGCCACCAATATCCGATATCAGGTGATGTCCACAGATAACAGAAATCCCCCAGTAAATTACTTACGGTGATTCCATTTATTTTGAACAAAGACAAAGCTTGAGGATTAGTATTCGGGTCAAACTTGTATGTGATCTGGTTAAGGTTGTCGATGGACCGGGCCTGGACTCGTAGCACTTCAGAACCCAAGGGGATATTCTCTGTGATGGTTGCTTCATACGTAATGTTTGAGAACTGCACAGCCTCATCTAATTCGTTAAGGAGACTGACGTAAATGCTGCAGAATCCTTGGTTTTGGGGCGGGGCTTGATCTGTGGCGGAAACATTCATTAAGTAGCTCGTTTTCGTCTCATAGTCCAGGTAGTCAATGGTGGTAATGAGGCCGGTGCTCTCATCAATTTCAAACTTGCCCTCAGATCCTGAGATGATTTTGTAATTCACTAGACCTCCATTTCCTAGAGAGGGAGAGGAAAAAGAATGATTAGAAGGTATGTAGTTGGTTGTAATATAAGCCATGGCTCGCTTATACAGGATCCCAAAGCCATGTTTGAAAATCCCAATGAAGATACTCCACCTCTAAGGTTGCAAAACTTTTTAGTTTTCTATAACAATGGAGTGTTGCAACATGATTTGTTACGTTATTCCTGTGGTCTGCCAATCCTTGCCAGTCTTTTGTTCCTGCCTACCAAACTGATATATTTTCATGAAACCAATGGTTTGAGACGATCAGGATTGCTCCACTCAATGGAATTGCTCACAGTTTAGGGCATAACTCTAGTATTTTTGACTGACTTCCACTCATGGATGGGTTCTCAGTTAAATGTTGCTGCAGCTGTTGGAGGAAGACTGAGATTTTCAGAGGCTCACATAGTATGTTCTAACCCAGTGATGGTGAACCTTTTTTTCCTCGGGTGCCGAAAGCACGTGAGCGCCCACACCCATAATTCAATGC
Source organism: Thermophis baileyi (assembly GCA_003457575.1). Taxonomy (NCBI): domain Eukaryota; kingdom Metazoa; phylum Chordata; class Lepidosauria; order Squamata; family Dipsadidae; genus Thermophis; species Thermophis baileyi. Next base: position 506,763 of record QLTV01014916.1, on the reverse strand, counting down.
CCCCCATCCCCCACCCCCCTGCCACGCAGAGCCATATTGGTGGCCATACGAGCTCAGGTCAGCTGATTTTCGGGCCTTCTGGGCCCACTGGGAGTCGGGCAACAGGCTGTTTCCAGCCTCCGGAGGGGGTGGGGAAGGCCCGTTTTTCTCCCCAGGCTCCAGAGGCTTTCCTGGAGCCTGGGGAGGACGAAAACGGCCTCTCCCGCCCCCCGGAGGCCCTCTGGAGGCTGGAAACAGCCTGTTTCCTGACTTCCGGTGGGCCCAGTAGGCCCATTTTTCGCCCTCCCCAGGCTCCAGAGGCTTTCTTGAAGCCTGGGGAGGACAAAAACGGCCTCCCCCGCCCCCCCAGAGGCTGGAAATGGCCCATTTCCCGACTTCCGGTGGGCCCGGTAGGCCCGTTTTTCACCCTCCCCAGGCTCCAGAAGCTTTCTTGGAGTCTGGGGAGGGTGAAAACAGCCTCCCCTGCCCCCCCGGAGGCTGAAAATGCCCTCCCAGAGCCTCCGCACAAGCCCTGTACTTACCTGGCATCCAAAACGGGCCGCGTGAAGACTCCTGGGAGGGGAGGGGTGGTGTGGGCAGGGCCAGCCAAAAATCAGCTGGCCGGCATGCGCATGCGCACTGGAGCTGAGCTAGGGTAACAGCTCGCGTGCCCACAGATATGGCTCCGCGTGCCACCTGTGGCACGCGTGCCATAGGTTCACCATCACGGTTTTAACCCTCAGTGGAATGCTCAGATCTCTTCACCCAAATTTTCTTTCAGGTCTTCTGACTTAGGTTGGCGCTACACTCTAAGTACTTGTAATTTGAAGTTCTATTGGAACTCTTTGCCTTCCACTTGCATTAATTCCCCTGATCAGATGTTTGCACTTAGAAAAAGAAAAGGATAAGGCAAGAAACAATGGATGGAAACTTAACCTAGAATGAAGGTGGAAATTCCTAATGGTGAGAGCAATCAACGAATGGAATAGCTTGCCTTCAGAAGTTGTGGGTGCTCCATCACTGGAGGCTTTTAAGAAGAGACTGAACAATCATTTGAATGAAATGGTATAGGGTCTCCTGCTTGAGCAGGGGGTTAGACTAGAAGACCTCCAAGGTCCCTTCCAAGTCTGTTATTTTATATGTTCTATGATGTTCCCCCTGCCCCCAAAAGAAGGAAGCATTGCTATATCATGTTGGGATTTTAATTCTCAGCAAATATGTTCCATTGGGGTTCCAGATGCACTTTCTGCATTTGCTTCCTTTTGCGTTACTTCCTTCTGTTTGTTTTCCACATTATGGGGCCATTCTCCTTCTTCCTACAATTCCAAATCCTATAGTACAATTGCTTGGAGTTGCATGTATTAATCTTAGATAATCCAACCCCACATGACCCAAATTCAATTTCTACCACCCATCCTGTTTTTTTAAATAATTCTATTAGTTAAAATGATGAAATCCAAAGAGAAGAAATACATAGGATTAGTGCATGAAGGGGAAAGTCCCCTCTTATTATTTTATATTATTTATATATATTTTTAACTGACTTTATTATTTTTATAGATAGAGTTGTTAAAATGTACTAAATATAACCAACAACATGCAATCCTGATTAAGAGGAAGAAAGATTGAATTGAAATTAACATTTCAATTAACAGTTCAATTAATATTTATTTCTTTAAGGTACCCATTGGGGAATCTGTTATTGCTTTTGCCTCAGCAAAAAAGAGACTTAGAAATTCGAATTTTATGCAATTGGAACAGATGGTTAAAGATTCATTTTAGCTGTATGCTAAAATCCCCATGGATTAATCTATTCCAGGAGCCGTGGTGGCACAGTGGTTAGAATGCAGTACTGCAGACTACTTCTGCTGACTGCCCACTGCCAGCAGTTTGGCAGTTCAATTCTGACCAGGCTCAAGGCTGACTCAGCCTTCCATCCTTCCGAGGTGGGTAAAACGAAGACCCAGATTGTTGGGAGCAATATGCTGACTCTGTAAACCGCTTAGATAGGGCTGTAAACCACTGTCAAGCGGTATATAAGTCTAAGTGCTATTGCTATTGCTACTTCTGTTGATTGCCGGCTGCCTGAAATTTGGCAGTTCAAATCTATATCTATCTATCTATCTATCTATCTATCTATCTATCTATCTATCTATCTATCTATCTATCTATCTATCTATCTATCTATCTATCTATCTATATATTGTATATCTAAGTGCTATTGCCATAGTGCTATTTACAGCAACAAAGCTGAAATTGAAGCTTTCACATTCAAAATAATTTGACCACTTCTTGAAATTATTAACCAGGATATACTGGAAATCAGGAGAGAAAAATTGAGATGTTATTGGCTGCCATTTGAAACAGCAGAAACCAAATAACAACATTTAAATGCAGAATTCAGATTAACGATGGACAATTTTTTATAGAATCTTTTAATCTAGTTTTGTGATATTCAGTTATATCAATGAGTGTTTTATAGTTTTGTTTCCCATGGGAAGACAGGCTTAACTGCAGATCTAAAATATGGTCTCATGGAGGTTTTGGTGATGCTTGAGAAAGCCATTTTAGAGACGAAGTGAGAGTCTTTGACCTCGTCCAATGAAGTTGTTGGAGTAAAGTCCATGCTATTTTAATGGTGGCCATTGTGATAAGGTGTTTACACTTTACAATGTTATTAAGATCCTTTCCACCTTGCATATCAGAGCATTCTCAGTGGCAGGTTCTACTTACCACGACTTTGTAAGGAAAGGGTAACCCAATTCCATTCCCTTTGGCTTGATTAGATAATTGAGATGATGTTATTGCATATTATGCTATCCTGCCCTCTGTATCAAGCCGAGCATTCTGAATTCATAACACATCTACTCATCAGTCATTGACTTGGCCAGAACAGACAAAACATTTTCGTCTTGCTGCAAATCAGCCTCTACAACTTCTAGGAGGGTTGCCAAATTTGGGCTGTAAATTTTAATTGCTGCAAGAAGACTCTGGGCTTAACAGTGGCAATGCTTATTTATTGATTTACTCTGGACTAAACAACGATTCCTTATTTGTTTTATTAATTGTTTGGCTCTCATTGAATTAACTTATTTGGGTGTTATGTGATTTTTATTATTATTACGTTGGTCTTTGACCACAAATAAATTAACTGTATTGCTAGTTAGTACCTGTGGCAGATGTTCACTAGCCCAATTATTGAAAAGAAGAGGAGCTGGTTTGCTAGTGCGCCCCTTTAATTAATTCCTTTTAAGATAAGTACTGGAGCAGAGAGACTCTTTAAGTTGGCACATCTACTCTGCATGTAGGCATTCAGATACAACATTGCAATTAACAATTAAGTAGAAGATGGTGATCTATCGTTGTTTTTGCCAATTTATCCCACGTCTATTCTCTGTAACAATATTTTAAGTTAACAGGGGTGTCAAACTGGTGGCCCGCGGGCCGGATGCGTCACACGCAGGCCACGCCCACCCCAGCTCCGCAAAGGGAAAAAACATCGCGATACGTCAACGTGACATGGCGAGCTTGACACCCATGTTTTAAGACCTTGATTTAATAGACCGTTTAAGGAAGGGCGTTCCTTCTCTATATTTACATAATTTCCCTTATTGTATCATCCTATGTCAGCTGTGCACTGATGTCACATGCTGCAAATTATGTCAATTGATATAATGAAGTAAAATGCATCATTTGCACTTTTAAATCAGTATGCAAATTAAGCATGTTGACTCAAATTGCATCTGGGTACCCAAAATGATGGGAAAAATGTAAATTTAATTATGAACATCATTGTACACGGCATTTTATAAAGCAGCATTAGCAAGATGTTAATTTTTCAGGAATTGGGTATGTCTAGTCTAGTGAAAAGAAGGACTAGGAGAGAGATGATAGCAGTGTTCCAGTATTTGAGGGTCCGCCACAAAGAAGTGGGGGTCAACCTGTTTTCCAAAGCACCAGAAGGCAAGACAAGAAGCAATGGATGGAAACTAGTCAGGGAGAGAAGCAGCCTAGAACTAAGAAAAAATTTCCTAACAGTGAAAACAATTAACCACAGTTGCGTCTTTATATGTTGTGGGTGCCCCATCACTGGAGGCTTTTAAGAAGCTATTGGACAGCCATTGGTCCAAAATGGTATAGGATTTCTTGTTTGAACAGGAGGTTAGACTAGAAGACCTCAAAGGTCCCGTCCAACTGTTATTCTATTATGCCTAAAATTCAAATAGATATCTTCCAAGCTGAGCTTCATTTGGACATGCAGAAGTCTAAAATAAGAGAAAATAGTGAGTATATAAGAAGTGAAAATATTAACATACAGGTCCATTGGCTTCCTTACAATTCTGGATGGGGATTAACCCTAATCAGTGTTGGATAATATTTATAGAATGGGGTCGCATAAAATAATATACATAAATTCCTGATTTTACACCAACTATGAGGAATTGGATATTGGCAGGAGGCTTAGGTTGAAAGAAGCTGTCTGAAAGCTTTTAAGTAGCTACATTTTCTGTTCATCAATATGTGGGTGATTTTACTCATCACAAAAAATGATATACATCTTGGGACTCCTAACATGGCTCATACATACAGAAAGTTCTAATACTTTTCCTCCAAAGATAAATCAGGACAGGATCACTAACAAACAAGGCTATTCAAACAGCATTGCAGTGGCCAGCCAATGTAACTCTTCTATGGAATAAACTATACCTGTATCACGATCTGTGGCCCGGACTACAGCAACAGATGTCCCAATTCCAGCGGTCTCTCGCAAACCCAGCCGATTATATTGTCTTTGGGTAAATACTGGTAGTTCATCATTGACATCTTCCACATAAACTATTACCTGGGAGATGTTAAAAATACAGCTCATTTATTTGCCTCGAACCTTGATGAGAAAAAAATTAGAAACAACATCCGTATTCATTACACCAAGATAAAGGACCATATATAATCTCTGACTACTGTGTTGAGAAGTGCACTTAAAATCAAGGGTTGGAGTGTCAGAACTGCCACCTCACGTCTTGTCTCCACAATCGCTTCGGTAACAGGCTGCCATGAACCCTGGGGGCAGGGTGAGAGGGAGGGCCAACACTTGGGGAGAAAGTGAAAGTGAAGAAAGTGAAGGTGCCTGCCCAAGATGGCGTTTCAAGGTCGCTGTGCGATGAAAAGAATGCAGTTACAAGCCAGCCTATAATCAGAGTAGCCGTTTCCAAAACATCTTCTTCAAAACTGATTGGATGGTGGGGGACCAGCAATGGGGAAAAGCGTTCACTTGGGGTTTTGGTGTGCAGATTTCAGTTCCGGCTTTGCATACTCTATTTCACTTGGCTTCTCATCATACCTTTCTCAACCCAATGGTGTTAAGGATCGTTTTTACATAGAAGCCTAACTTAAGGCAGGTCTGACATGGAGTCAGAACCAAGTTGAGGAAGAAGCATCAGGACAAATACAGAATTAGAGTTTGCAGGTATTTATAACTAATTCAACAGAGTTCACATTACTACTTCCTCGTAATTAATAAGAATTTCCCAATTTTATCAAACTCAAAGGCTAAGAGTACCAGGTAGGGAAAGGGAACATTTTAGAATTCAGGAGCCAGATCAAGGTTTGGGGCCACATTTGCTGATGTGAAGAAGCAACAGTGGTTGTACACACATGTACAGACATAAAACCAATTCTCATAAATATGCTGATATGGCATATATGAAATTTCCTTGAAATCAGCTACAAATCCACATATCTCCACCAGCCAAATGGAATTATTCTGTCTTTAGCAGCAAAATCTAAATTTGACCTCTTTTGCTAGGAGTATGCCAAGTTTACAATCCTTTGCCTAATACTGACCTTACGAGCAGTCACTTAGCAACTATTTGAAGTTATAATGGAACTTCCTTGGGGCTACTTACAATCCAGATTCGAAGTCTCCCCTGCCCCAAGCAGAATTTCAGCAACTATAGGTAGTTCTCGACTTATGACAACTGAGCCCAATATTTCTCTTGTTAAGTGAGACATTTGTTAAGTGAGTTTTGCCCCATTTTACAACCTTTCTTCCCCCAGTTGTTAAATGAACCACTGCAGTTGTTAAGGTAGTAACACAGTTGTTAAGTGAATCTGGCTTTTCCATTGACTTTGTTTATTAGAAAGTCGCAAAAAGGGGATCACATCATCCCAGGACACTGCAACGGTCATAAAGATGAGTCTGTTGCCAAGCATATGAATTTTGATCACCTGAGCATAGCGATTCTGCAACGGTCATAAGCGTGAAAAATAGTCACGAGTCACTTTTTTCAATGCCGTTGTAACTTTGAACGGTCACTAAACGAAGTGTTATAAGTCAAGGACTACCTATATTCAACAACTGCTTGGTTAGAAAAGGAGGCACCAAAGAATCCTTTTAAAGGTGAGCAAATGGCAGCAGGGACATGCAGCATTGTTGGGGGCCTTTGCAATAACGTCAAGGGCATTCAAATATCCGCAGTGGGTGTACGGCTAATCCTGGCTATAGTGCAAATATTGTTCAAGCCAGCCAACAAATAACAGAATTAATGAACAGCAATACAAATAATGCCTTCAAAGCAAAAGCCGTCCACACCTAAAACAAACGAAGCTTCAAGGATTGTGGGTTTTTTTTCCCCCTTTAAAAATAATTCAATTAGATAGAAATTCAGCCATCTGTAAAATCAGAAGTAAGTAGCCTGTTGATCAATGTCTATTTCTAGCTGCAGCAATCAGTGTTACTCCTGAAGAAAGAAAAGCCCCCTTAATATCCTCTAAAAGGAAAACAACGTTTCTCAGAACAATACGAACGAGAGAAAATGAATAATGGAATATGCCATGCATTTTCTGAAGACTTTATTAGATCCTGCCTAACCACTCTGTTCTCAGCAGTGAATGTCACCAACAAGGCACTGAATTGTTAATTAGGAAACATATGAAATAATGAAAAATGGGCTTGGAAGATTATTGAATATATTAAGCATAAATAAAGAGACTCCCAAATGTATCATTGGTATGAATGGGCGATCTGTTTGAGCAACGTATTCTATTACAGGAGGCTGGCACTCTGTTAGTACTTCTTAAGCTGTGTTTGTCTGCAGCCATATCTATTTGGAATGAAGTATTGTTTCAATCCAAACAATGTTAGAAGATACAACGCATAGGACATCTGTTGTGTTAAATAGGTGAGCGGGAGGAGCAAAAGAATTTGAAAGAGTCCCACTGTTATGTCCTCCTCAAAACATATTGACTTTGAACCCGAGTTGTAGGTACTCAGTGTTAGATAGTGGGTAGAGATGACAGGAGACAGACTTCCAAAGCAGCTCTTTATTTCAGCTCTTGTGTAAGCAACCAGCAAAGAGCAGTCTGACAGCTTGCCCTTTTATAGGGAGCTGTCAGACAGACCAGCCAATAGCGTTTGAGCTTTTTCCCGCTCAAACGCTGGACCTGGTTGGAACCATGCAACACAGTTGAAACAGTTAGAACATAACACCCCTCCCCTCCTGGATGGAGCTGTCCAGCATACGTAATCACGCAGGTAGGCGGGGCGTTTTGGAGCACTACTAGACCTGCGCAATACAGATGGTGGTGAGGCAGCAGACCAGCCAATAGCGTTTGAGCGTGTTCCCGCTCAAACGCTGGACCTGGTTGGAACCATGCAACACAGTTGAAACAGTTAGAACATAACACCCCTCCCCTCCTGGATGGAGCTGTCCAGCATACGTAATCACGCAGGTAGGCGGGGCGTTTTGGAGCACTACTAGACCTGCGCAATACAGATGGTGGTGAGGCAGC
>QLTV01014916.1:475250-495795 GCA_003457575.1 Thermophis baileyi | reverse complement strand
CGGGTCGGGGCGAAAGGCGCTGGCGGGTGGAAAGTGGACATAGCGGCAGAAGGAGGCAGGAAGATGTCTGCCTGGCTGGTTGAAAGTGCTGAAGAAGCTAGTCACAGTTCTCATGGCCCAAAGCCCTCGTCGCTACTGTTAGATAGTGGGTAGAGATGACAGGAGACAGACTTCCAAAGCAGCTCTTTATTTCAGCTCTTGTGTAAGCAACCAGCAAAGAGCAGTCTGACAGCTTGCCCTTTTATAGGGAGCTGTCAGACAGACCAGCCAATAGCGTTTGAGCTTTTTCCCGCTCAAACGCTGGACCTGGTTGGAACCATGCAACACAGTTGAAACAGTTAGAACATAACACTCAGCATCTACTCAGTAGCTACTTAGTATCTCATTTTTTTTTTTACAATGAACGTGAGATGAAAATCTGACCTACCCTACAGGTAGTTCTCAACTTACGACCACAACTGAGCCCAACATTTCCATGGCTAAGCAAGACAGTTGTTAAGTGAATCTTCTCCCATTTTACGACCCTTCTTGCCACAGTTGTTAAGTGAATCACTGCAGTTGTTAAGTTAGTAATACGGTTGTTAAGTGAATCTGGCTTCCCCATTGAATTTGCTTGCCAAGCAGTCAAAAAAAGGGCGATCACATTGACCTCGAGACACTGCAACTGTCGTAAATCCATGCCAATTGCCAAGTGTCTGGATCTTGATCATGTGGCCATGGGGATGTTACAACGGTCATAAGTGTGAAAAAGTGTCATAAGTCACTTTTTTCAGTGCCGTTGTAACTTTGAATGGTCACTAGATGAATAGTTGTAAGTCATGGACTACCTCTAATGGATTACTGCCGGTTCTGTGGGCGTGGCTTGGTGGCCGTGGCTTGGTGGGCGTGGCAGGGAAGGATACTAGAGCCGAGGTGGCGCAGTGGTTAGAGTGCAGCACTGCAGGCTACTTCAGCTGACTGCTAGCTGCAGTTCGGCGGTTCAAATCTCACCAGGCTCAAGGTTGACTCAGCCTTCCATCCTTCCGAGGTTGGTAAAATGAGGACCCAGATTGTTGGGGAAAATATGCTGACTCTGTAAACCGCTTAGAGAGGGCTGTAAAGCACTGTGAAGCGGTATATAAGTCTAAGTGCTATTGCTATTACTGGTATGTAATTTAGGAAGTTTTTTTTTAAAAAAACAAGGTCATTTGTAGTATTCATAATGATCAGGAATGGCACTCTCAGTTAGGAATAAGGTGGACTGAAAAGCAACAATCCAGTCTCAACAAGAGTCATGGGGAAGAATATCCTTGAGCAGATCTACAAAAACATGCATTGGGTGACTCAAACGTTTTCAACTGTTTTAGTTTTTTACTGTGAATAATTGTTTTCTGATATGTGAAACATTTAGATGCTACTCATACTTTATAGTACAGAATATAAACAATACTTTCCACTGTTTAAACAGATGCCTTGGGGGTGCATTCATCTCTGCTTTGTTTAGAGCAGCGGTTCTCAACCTGTGGGTCGCGACCCCTTTGGGGGTCGAACGACCATTTCACAGGGGTTGCCGCGCGCGTTAGCCCGCCATCTTGGTGCCACCGTCACTGCAGGGGTGAAATGCTCCCGGTTCGGCTGTGCCTGCGGGTCGCCGGACAGCCGGTAGCGACAGAAGCAGGAGACTTCACCCACCCGCCCGGACGCTGCCATTTGGGTTCTTTTACCCTCTGCGCATGCACAGAACACTTTGCCAATGCGCAGAAGGTAAAAGAACCCAAATGGCGGTATCCGGGCGGGTGGGCGAAGTCTCCCGCTTCCGTCGCTACCGGCTGTCTGGCAACCCGCAGGCACGCCCGAACCGAGACCCCCTTTATCACCTCATCCTGCGTGGGGAGAGGGTAGGGAGGGGGTCGCGGTGCGGGAGCGGGGGGGTCACGGGGGGGTCGCGGCATTAGAAAGGTTGAGAACCACTGATTTAGAGTGACATGCAGAGGTGGGTTTCAGCAGGTTCTGACCAGTTCTGGAGAACCGGTAGCAGAAATTTTGAGTAGTTCAGAGAACCGGTAAATACCACCTCTGACTGGCCCTGCCCCCATCTATTCTCTGCCTCCCGAGTCCCAGCTGATCGGGAGGAAATGGGGATTTTGCAGTAACCTTCCCCTGGAGTGGGGTGGGAATGGAGATTTTACAGTATCCTTCCCCTGCCACACCCACCAAGCCACGCCCACCAAACCACGCCCACAGAACTGGCAGTAAAAAAAATTTGAAACCCACCACTGGTGACATGTTGCATTTTTTATCTTGACTTGATTTTGATTTTTTATCCTGGCTAAATGGCTTAAATGTAGGTCTCTTATTATTTTATCCCAATACAATAGTAATCCAGTTAGAGTGGTTCCAAGACTTTTAAGTGAAATCTATGGACAACTGAGGACTCTAATTCATACTGGTTTAAAGGATACCTCCAGTGTATTGGTGATATAACACCAAATACACATGGGAAAGACCCCGGGCGATTCTATTTTAAAACAATATTTATTATATTTTGTATATACAGTATTAATATTTATACTGCTTGTAATCCATGGGTGGATTCTTTTCCAGAACTGCTGTATATAAATATTAATAAATAAGCATTTAATTGTTCTAATAGGTTGCCTGCTGTTCCCGAACGTGCATCAATTAAGGAGATATGTTGCTGAATCAATTGAAAAAAAGAACAGAGAAATCCTACCTAATTATTAAACTTTAGAACTAGCTTAGTTTTCTATTAACTGGCTAACATTTAAATATCTGAACTTCGGTACAAATAAATTCAAAATTTTATTTAATAATTTCCTTTAATAATATCCACTATAGAAGATTTCATGTATTGCATGCATTGTTACTAAACTACAAGTAAATCTGATATAGCAGTCTGCAGAATCCTCTGTTATAAGCAAAAAGAGACCATGGTATTCAGAATGGTGTTTTCATTCATTTTCATTCTCAACACCAGTTGGCAATGCAGTTCCTCTAGACCAGGGCTGTCAAACTCGCGGCCCGTGGGCCGGATGCATCACACGCTGGCCACGCCCACGCCCGGTTTAGTGAAGGGGGGGAAGTCACGATACATCATGTGACAACGCTGTGACAACTCGAGTTTGACATCCCTGCTCTAGACAACATTCAATCCATGATATCATTGGGTGGACATTATTGATGGCATTAATTCAAAGCCTCGTGATGAGGGCCACAGCCCGAAAAGGATAGCTGATTTGTAGCATTTTAGAAAATACCTTACCCTGACAGAACTTCTCATTGGTCCTTGCTCACTGTTGTAAGCCTCCACCTCAAGAACATGGGATGAATTTTGTTCTCTATCCAGGGGTCGTGTACCCCGCATGACCAGCCCATTGCTGGGATTGATCCTGAAATTGTTGAAATTGTTTCCTGTTGATAAGAAAGAAAAACTACCAAATAATGCATATCAGGGTAACATCACAGTGGAAAATTTACTACTCCATCCAGTTCAACCTCAAAACATATAAGAGATAGAGACAGTACAGTCTCTATCTTTGCCCATTTTAAGGTGGATGGACTTCCAGAGTTCATCAACAAGCAATGTCCCACCTTTTTTTTCCTAAAGCACCCACATCTTAAAATGGCTAAGGTGAAGAAACACTGTGCACATGAGAGAGAGAGAGAGAGAGAGAGAGAGAGGGAGAGAGAGAGGGGGGGAGGGGGAGAGGGAGAGGGAGAGGGAGAGGGAGAGGGAGAGGGAGAGAGAGAGAGAGAGAGAGAGAGAGAGAGAGAGAGAGAGAGAGAGAGAGAGAGAGAGAGAGAGAGAGAGAGAGAGAGAGAGAGAGAGAGAGAGATCTTATAATATCACAAAATGTCTTTGGCAGGGCACTTAGAAGTTGCACAAGGACAGCACCTCTACACCATACATTAAAGTAACCCAACTTTTTTTCAGGCTTCCTTTTCCACGATCCTGGAAAAAAGGTGTTTCTGCTGTAAAGAGCTCCTACAACATCATTTTCCTTTCCTCCAGTTCACACTTTAATTAATTGCACAGATCCTGAGCTTGCAAGATGTCTACAGCACTTTCCCCAATTTTTCCTGCTTATTCCAACCCTTTGCTTATTCTTGACTTACAGCAGCTGAATGCACTTGGAAAGGAACGATCATGATCTCAGAGTATTATATGTTAAGATAAGTAGATATAACGATAGAAGTTTTTTGCAGTGCACATAATCCCTGAGCTACATTCACAATTGGGACCAGTATCTCAGTTGTTGAGCAAAGTGGTCATTAAGTGAGACATCATGTGACTGCTTTGACTGTTCCTTCGTTCAGTGCCATTGTAATTTAAAAGAGTTACTGAACAAATGGTTATAATTTGCGGAGTACCCATATATCTCTATCTTAAAGATTATAAAACACAGACTGTCGGGTTTTAAAAAGGGAAGTTTATTGCAATTTCATTACACAGTAAGTTAGATATATTAGAAGTGGAATGCACTCAGATTATTTATCTCAATAATTTAAGTCTGGATGGAAATAGTAGAGCTATACGAACAAGGAAACTGGAGTTAGGCTGCATGGGAGTCAGTATTGTTTCAAAGGATATATAAGAGTCCTTACAAAATATAGATATCCAAAATATCTATTTACCTCTGACAATTCTGTACCACACGCGGCCATTCACACCTTCATCTGCATCCATGGCTTTCACCTGTTAGAAACAAACAAGAAGAAAACAATAATGGAGCTGTTTTCATGTTGAATCAAATACCAGCTACTTCAATGTGTTTATTTATTTATAATGCTGGTATCCTCCTCTTGTCATTCTACCCCCAGGGCAGCTTACATTTGATAAAACATAAACTTGTTTTAAGAATTAATTAAAACTGTAAAGAAAATGGGGGAGAAAAAATCAAAAGGTGAGTTCCACACATGACTGTTAGGAAAACGGCAAATATTATCACTCACAGGAAAAATATTTTATTATTCTGCATTCTGTAAAATAACTGCAACGGAAAGAGGTATAGAAGAATCAGCCCCAAAATGGAAAATATTATTCTTTAGGGCATTATTAAATATGAATACATTAGGTCTGCAGTAGACACTTGCTATGTTTATGTTTAGAATGCATACATTACATTTCTTATTTATTTTATTTTATTAATATCCTGCCTTTATTATTTTGATAAATAACTCAATGTGGTGAACATACTGAACAGTCTTTCCTCCTCTGATTTTCTCACAACAACCAACCTGTGAAGTGGGTTGGGCTGAGAGAAAGTGATTGGTCCTAAGTCACCCAGCCGGCTTTCGTGGCTAATGCGGAACTAGAACTCACAATCTCCTGCTTTCTAGGCCAGCACTTTAACCACTAGACCAGGGGTCTCCAACCTTGGCAACTTTAAGCCTGGCGGACTTCAACTCCCAGAATTCTCCAGCCAGCTTTGCTGGCTGGGGAATTCTGGGAGTTGAAGTCCGCCAGGCTTAAAGTTGCCAAGGTTGGAGACCCCTGCATTAGACCAGGGCTGTCAAACTCCCAGCCGGATGCATCATGCGCTGGCCACGCCCACATCCGGTTTAGCGAAGGGGGGGAATGTCCCGATATGTTACATGATGACATGAGTTTGACACCCCTGCACTAGACCAAATATAAAAAGTTCATGAGATGTTATTGAGGCGATAGTTGTATAGTAGGTTGTAGCAAGTGAAGGCTAAGGAACCACCAGCTGCAATTTTGACTTCAGTCCTCCAGATTTCCCCACCTGGCTTCTCAGTCTCTCCTACCTTGGAAAAAGAGAAAATGGGAGCTGATTGCAGAACCAAGTTTCTCAAAATCAAGGGAAGAACAGAGTCTTCTACTATTCTAGCCACTTTTAGAGCCTTCTTTTCCCCACTGCAGAAGGCCAAGTTTCTAATCTATACAATACAAGACACTCTTTCAAAGTGGGAAAGAAAAGAACAGATTTCTTTGGTTTCATATAAATAGGTGTGATTAATTACATGTTATCAAGTCATTTTGGCTCCTAGCAATCACATAGATTGGCTATGGTGAACCTATGACATACCAGTCACGGGTGACATGCGATGTCATTTTCAATACTAGCGTGCCCCATACTTGCTTGATTTTCTGAGGCTGCAGAGGTCTCATGAGAATGTGGTGTACTTTCATATGGCCCCTGGATCGTCTGGAAGTCACACAAGAGCAGAGGTGGTATTCAGCCGGTTCGGTCCGGTTCGCCCGAACCGGTAGTGGAAATTGCGGGTGGCCCCGCCCCCCGCCCCACCCCGCCTCTATGCTATCCTATTTGTGCATGTTTTTGAGGCCGGGCACATGCGCGGGAGGCTCGCGTGCAAGTAAAGCACATGTTCTGGTGGCCGTGCGCATGCGCACGCTCACATTTGCGAACCGGTAGGGAAGGTAAGTGAAAACCATCCCTGCACAAGAGGATGTGTACTCTTACACAGCCCCTGGAGCCTCCAAAAATTATGTGAGAACAGGACTTTTCCATGCTTTTTGGAGGCTGCAAAACTACTGTTTTCCAAAGTTACTTCCAGAGTGAAGGCCTCATGCAACCCGGAGCTGTCCTGCACAGGCATTTTTTCTTCTTCTGAGAGCTATATGGACAGAATGTTTATTTGACCAGTATTGGAGCAAATGATCATTTCAAACAACAATACCAGAAACTGTCAGCATCCTTAAGAATCTAGCAGAGGCTTTATGCATATTTATTTTTCTTTTATATAAATTTTGTGAGATATTGTTCTTGGCATTAGACAATATCAAAAACAGACAAAAGGTACTGACTGACAGATGTAGTACTAATTCTTGGGTTTGAAGTGTACAAAATACCTACCTTTATTTTCAGACTTAAAATTCATGGATGTTAATCTAATAAAATGCAATGTTCCACATTCCCTCGCCCCCCAGCTCTATTCAAAACTACTATTAAAAGCAGAATGTTTTAGCACACTATTTTAAGCCCAACTATCAGTGTGCATATTGTTTTCTCTATTGTTAAGTCACTGCTTTTTCTTTCACTTTTTCTTATGTCATACTTCTGCATAATTGCAGTTTTCGTTCTGTGTGATTAATATGCTGTATGATGCTCTTTTTAATAATGAAACTGGCTTAATAACTGTTTTTTTGTTATTTTACGTGCGTCTGGGTTTGTTTTACTCATATTTCATTTTTGTAATTATTTGATGTTTCTTTATGAAATACTCAAGATCACACATAACCTGATTGTATTTTTTTAAAAAATAAATTATGTAAAGAATTGATTTTCTTTTCCCCAGGGGGAATGGGGTGGGTGCACATGGCAGAGTTGTTAGGTATTTTCTGAATTTTGGGCATGCCAAGTCCAAACGTTTTACATCACTGACACAAATTTTCTCCATAATAATGTGTCCACAGCCTAGTCTTCCAGCTCTTCCAACAATGCAATCCTGATTACTGATTACCATTGACCTCACTACAGAGGTGGGTTCCTGCCGGTTCGGACCGGCTCTATAGAACTGGTAGCGGGAATTTCCCCCCGCCCACCGAACTGGCAGCGATGGCCAGCTAGACACCCCCCTGAACAGGCTCTCTCAGCAGTGCCATAGGCACCGCCATCTTGCGCAGAAGCTGTTTTTTTTGGATTTTTAGCACTGCGCATGCACACAAGGCGCGCGCGCCCACGCGGCTCATGAGGAAGCAAACCGGCAGCAAGGTAAGCCAGAACCCACCCGTGCCTCACTACTGTTTGTCCTTCTCTTCATTTTCCTTCCATGTTTTCCAGCATTACAGCCTTCTCCAGGTAGCTATGTTCTTCACACACAAAAAATGTCTGAAATAGGATAATGTGAACCTGGTTATTTGTGCCTGGGAGTGAGAACTCTGGATTGATTTGTTCAATGTTTCCTGCCTAAGCAGGGGGTTGGACTAGAAGACCTCCAAGATCCCTTCCAACTCTGTTATTCTATTCTATTCTATTCTATTCTATTCTATTCTATTCTATTCTATTCTATTCTATTCTATTCTATTCTATTCTATTCTATTCTATTCTATTCTATTCTATTCATTCAATTTTAATTCTATTCTATTCCTATTCCTATTCTACTCTACTCTATCATATCCATTAGTTTTTATTTATTTCTTTATTATATGCTTGCCCATTGCACCAGCCAAAGTGATTCTGGGCTGTGGTATTCTCAGGAGTCTTCTCCAATACCAAAATATGAGTATCCTTATCTTACCTCTTCAAAGTCCAACTTTGGCTTCCATAGAGTATCACAGGGAACATCATAGCTCGCATGATTTTGTTCACGTCTGCTCTACCTGGGGGCAGTCTGTGATTTCTTGAGAGACATGATTTTTTTAAAAAAATCATTGATAGGTGATCATAAGAGGCAGAAGCTATCAACCACTTTAATATCTTCATTGTCAATACTAATACTTCTGCAACCCAACAAGACAGACACAGACTTCAGAGGATAATTAGAACTGTGGAAATTGCTACCAACTTGCCTTCCATTGAGGACCTGTATACTGCACGAGTCAAAAAGAGGGCTGTGAAAATATTTACAGACCCCTCACATCCTGGACACAAACTGTTTCAACTCCTACCCTCAAAACAACGCTATAGAGCACTGCACACCAGAACAACTAGTCACAAGAACAGTTTTTTTCCCGAACGCCATCACTCTTTGATTACTATTTGTACCCGGACTATCATTAAGTGTTGTACCTTTTGATTCTTGACGAACTTATCTTTTATTTGATGTACACTGAGAGCATATGCACCAAGACAAATTCCTTGTGTGTCCAATCACACTTGGCCAATAAAAAATTCTATTCTATTCTATTCTATTCTATTCTATTCTATTCTATTCTATTCTATTCTATTCTATTCTATTCTATTCTATTCTATTCTATTCTATTCTATTCTACTGTTGCCATTAGTTTGGTCCTCTTTATATTTACAAATTTAATAAATTTAATAAATAATTTAATTTTAGTCCCATTTCCCCCCCTCCATGCTCCTTGACATTTATTACTAGGGTGTGCAGATCCTTTGCATTTTCAGGCATTAGAATAGTGTCATCAGCATGATTCAGGTTATTGGTGTTTCTTTCTCCAATTTCAAAACCCAGCTCAACTTCTCCCAATCCATCTCTCCTTAATTCAGCATACACAAATGAAGAAATAAAAGGAGAATATACAGCCTTGTCATACTTTTTGCCAATCTGGTGCCACTCTGTTTCACCGTGTTCTGTCCATACCGTGGCTTTCTGGCCTGAATATAAGTTTCTTAGGAGGACAGTAAGATGTTCTGGGATTTCCATTTTTCTGAGCGCCTTCCACAGCTTAACATGATTGAGACAAAGGCCTTTCTACAATCAATGGAGACCATGGATAGAAAAAAATGTGTACATATTAATCACACATAAACAAATGGTGTGTGTGTGTGTGTGTGTGTAGTGTATGAAAAACAGTGTATTTCTTGGCTAATACTTTTGGAGGGCTGTGGGAGTGCACCCATTGCTAGCATACAACTCGAAGAAGCTGGATAGCTTTTATATATATATAAAATGACTGAATGGAACTGAGCGTTTACTGGCCGAATGCCCTTCCTGATGCCTACGTGGAGTTTGCAGCAGATATTTTCTCCTTGTGCCTCTTTGTAGCTGTTCTGACCCAGCCTTAGCAGAAGCAAGAAACAGACTCCTTGTCACGAAAACCCCCTCTTTATTTACCTCTTGTGAATTAATTGCATTTACCCACTGAAAAGTCCAGGCAATAGTCCTGCAAGGAGTTAACTTATCAGTTCCTTGCGATAATTGCAAGGCCGTTGTGGCATGAAACACAATGAGCAAAATCTTCAGAAATACGAACTGTTGTCTCCTACGACAACCACTCCCTTTCCTTCTATTTATTCCCCAGCCAGGGAGGGGCCATTCAGCGTCTATGTGTGCTTTGCTTCCCGAGTCGATTCCTTGTTCTCCATTGTTCACCTCTCCTAACTGCTCTGCGCATACGTGCATCTGGAACAGGCCCCAGCTGTTTTTCCTCCTCACTCATATCAGCCACCAAAGGCAGCTGCCTCTCCAGTGGCTGGGAAATGTCCGACGCAGAGCATCCATCAAAGCCTTCCCCAGACTTCAGAACTGGCCCAAGTTCCTACCCAAGCTCCTCATCGTCCGAGTCTGCCGCCAGCTCTGCTGGCAGTTGGCGGCCACAACACTAGCCTCCTGATTGTGAGGCAAGAGCTCCATCTCTAGGCCACCACACTGCTCATAGAGGTAGAACAGGGGTGTCAAACTGGCGGCCCGCAAGCCAGATGCATCACACGCAGACCACGCCCACCCCAGCTGCGCAAAGGGGGAAAACATCATGATACGTCACGTGATGGCAATGTGATGCTGCGAGTTTCACACCCGTGAGGTAGAGGTATAGATATATATTTCTTGGCTTCCCCTCCCTCCATTTCAGATAGGTAGTATAATCTAGTCTAGATATTAACACAATCTCTGTTATATATTACTGGCTACTAAACATGAAGAATGAAAAACACACAATGTGACCATATTTAAGAGTTAGGAAAATGGCATTAGAGAAGATGGTGGGAAAACTAGAATTCCACCACTTTTACAGGTGTTCGTCACGAAATGCTTCAGAGCAGTATTTCCCAAGTAGGATTTGCAAAAGCCACTGAATTCACATGGAGTGCAGATAAAGGGAAGCACATCTCCAACAACAAATCTATCACTGAAGCTTTGGAGGTTACAGAGGAAGCACGAGATGAATACACAATCACTTCTGTATTTAGCTGCCAAGTTTCATGTAATATTCAAAGGGGAACTTATTCAGGATCTGAATCTCCTCTGTGTAGGAGAATCTCCTCTGTCAAAACTTCACATCAGACATTATAAAGTGCACTTCGCTGAACAGAAAAACAACTGTACTTCTGGCTGGTGGAGATTTCATCACAGCATTTGAATTACTGTAGGCCGTGCAGAAATCTAGCCACTTCTCCTTTTACACCACCCTGAGCGCTTGGTTCACTGAGCACAGGAATCAATAAAGAGTTGAATTTCAGTTCACAAACATCTTTGAGGAGGCTGTAAGCAGTAGTGGTATTCACTTACCTTCGCTACCGGTTCAGACATGGGAGCGCGTGCAGCGCTTCTGCGCATGCGCAGAACCTTCTGCACATGCGCAGAACCTTCTGCACATGCGCAGAGCATCCGTGATGATGTCCGGCCGGAGCCTCCCGCCGCCGCTGCCGGTTCGCCCAAACTGGTGCGAACTGGTAGAATACCACCACTGGCTGTAAGTAGTAATTAACTACCTCTTCAAGGGTAGCTCTACATGGGGCTACCCTTGAAGAGTGTCCGGAGACTACAACTGGTCCAGAATGCAGCTGCGCGAGCAGTCATGGGTGTGCCAAGGTACACCCACACAAGTGCCATCCTTCGCGAGCTGCATTGGTTGCCGATTGCGCTCCGGTCACAATTCAAGGTGTTGGTTGTTACCTTTAAAGCACTACATGGCTCAGGACCAGTGTATCTGCGTGACCGCCTTATGCCACATTCCTCCCACCGCCCAGTGAGGTCGCACAGGGTTGGCCTTCTTCAGGTCCCGTCGGCCAGACAGTGCCGGCTGGCGGGACAGCGGGGGAGGGCCTTCTATGTAGCCGCTCCGACTCTGTGGAACCAACTTCCCCCCGAGATCCGTACTACCCCCACCTTACTGGCCTTCCGTAAAGCCCTTAAGACCTGGCTTTTCCGGCGGGCCTGGGGCCAATAGTTGTTCTGATTGGCCCATGCATGGTTGCGTGAATGTTTTATTTTAAATATAGTTGGGGGTTTTTTTTTCCCCTTTCTTTTTTAAATTGTTTTTATATGTTTTATTTTTTATGATGTAAGCCGCCCAGAGTCCTTCGGGAGTTGGGCGGCATATAAATTTTATAAAATAAATAAATAAATAAATAAGGCTAATACAAAGAATAAACAAACCAGAATTACAGACATCAAGAATCCAAGTTCAGGAATTACCGGGTTTAAGTAAATTAAGTGATTTAAATTGCTAGTAACACTCAGGTGTCACCCACACCAGTAGTTGTTGTTTCAGAAATTGAGGTAGGACAATGCATTGTTTCCTCAGTTCAGTGACAGTGTGCATAATAGGATATTTTCAGATCTTTGTGGAAATACAACCCAATTCCGCCACCTGGTGTTCCTATGGCTTATTGCACACATCTTCCTAAATCCCCTTGGTGAGCACAGAAACATGCACATTATGGGAGACTTGGTTACAAGCATTTTGCAAATGTTATTCAAAATTGGAGGAAATATAAATAAAACATATGAACAGGCAGTGGCCTTTGGAAAAAAAACAAAAGAATGACCAAACACTCTTCCCAAAAGGTGGAATAACAGAATATTTTAACTGCTTGAGGAAGTCTTGAAAAGGGTTTAATATATATGTGTGCCAACTGAAATGATGTGTGATATAACTGGTGGAGAGTAAAACACTGGCAAATATCACATCTTGCAAATTGAAATTATATCTCCTAAGGCAGTGATGGCGAACCTTTTTTGGTTCGCGTGCCAAAAGGGAGTGCGGGGAGATCGTGTGCGTGCCCACACCCATAATTCCATGCGCCCCCCCGCACCCGATGGCACGCCTGTTTTTCACTCTCACCAGGCTTCAGAGCCTTTCTAGGAGCCTGGGGAGGGCGAAAACGGCCTTCCCCATCCCCCCACGGAGGCCCTCCGGAGGCCAGAAATGGCCTGTTTCAAGTTGGGAAATGGGCCATTTCTGGCCTCTGGAGGGCCTCTGGGGGGGGAGGCCATTTTCGCCCTCCCCAGGCTCCTAGAAAGGCTCTGAAGCCTGGGGAGAGCAAAAAAACGGGACTTCTGGTCCAACTGGAAGTCGGCAAACGGAACATTTCCGGCCTCTGGAGGACCTCCGGGGGGGGAGGCCATTTTCACCCTCCCCAGGCTCCTAAAAAGGCTCTGGAGCTTGGGGAGAGCAAAAAATGGGCCTTCTCCACCCCCTCCGGAGACTGGAAACATCCTGTTTCCCGACTCCTAGTGGGCCCAGAAGGCCTGAAAATTAGCTGGCCAGCGCGCACATGCGCGCCAGACCTGAGCTCGCATGCCCACCGATATGGCTCCATGTGCCACTTTTGGCACGTGTGCCATAGGTTCGCCCTCATGGTCCTAAGGAATACTCATGCAATAATATTCTTCTTTTTTTTTTTCATGTAAGATAGGATAGACAATCTGGTGTCTTCCAGATGTTTGGGATTTCATTACCCATCAGTTCTAGACAACTGGTGGCTGTGGGCCGTGGTCCAGAACATCTAGTGGGCAACAGATTGCCTATTCCAGCTATAAGCAAGCCTAATCTTTAACATCACTAATATGTCTAGCAGTCATTAGTGTGGCTAAAGTGTATAGGGATTTCTGGCAATCATCTCTTAACATACCCAATTAAACAAGTGACCTTAGCTTATTCAGATGAAAACCAGTCATGATCTGACCCAAAGTGACTGTTAATCCAGATTAATTTTCAAGCCAGATTTTAAGGAAATAGTGTCAATACAGGTAGTCTTTGATTTACAATCACAACTGAGGCCAGAATTTCCATTGCTAATCAGTTGTTAAATGAGTTGTGCCTTTTGTTAGCTTTTAAACAAATCACTGCAGTTGTTAAGTGGCCGTTAAGCGAATCTGATTTCCCCCATTGATTTTGCATGTCAGAAGCCAGCTGGGAAGGTCGCAAATGGCAATCATGAGGCCTTGAGATAGAACACAGAATAACACAGTTGGAAGGTACCCTGGAGGTCTTCTAGTCCAACGCTTCTGCTTGAGCAGGAGACCCTAGACCATGTGAGACAAATGATTGTCCAGTCTCTTTTTGAAAGATGCTGCAAAGAGATACTGCAACCATCGTAAATACATGTCAATTGAATTTTTAACATGTGACTGTGGGGATGCTATGATAGTCATAAGTGCAAGGACTGGTTCAGTGGTGGGATTCAATTTTTTTACTACCGGTTCTGTGGGTGTGGTGTGGCTTGGTGGGCATGGCAGGGGAAGGATACTGCAAAATTTCCATCCCCTCCCCACTCCAGGGGAAGGTTACTGCAAAATCCCCATTTCCTCCCGATCAGCTGGGACTCGGGAGGCAGAGAATAGATGGGGGCAGGGCCAGTCAGAGGTGGTATTTACCGGTTCTCCGAACTACTCAAAATTTCCGCTACCGGTTCTCCAGAACTGGTCAGAACCTGCTGAAACCCACCTCTGGTTTGGTTTTAAATAACCTTTTTCAGTGCTGTTGTAACTTTGAACGGTCGCTAAATGAATATAAGTTATAAGTTGTATCTAATTTTTTGGGGGGGGGGAACACTGGAGAATTGTGCAATCAGCTGTTTAACTAGAAGGTTTAATTTTCTAACCACAAGCCGAGATGTGAGATGAATATGAGAGTCTACAACAAAATATGCCATGGTGAACTCTGAAAGCAAATGCAATGAATGTGGCCTGGTCTGCTTCCTCCACCGACCAGCTTGCCCCTCTCAGGCAATATTTCTCATGCTGAATAGGGAATTCTGGGAGTTGAAGTCCACACTGTTAAAAGTTGCCAAATGGAGAAACACTCCTCTAGGACATGCTGTGACTGACTGTAGGGCATCCGGTTAATACCAAAATATCCAATATACGTAGTCCTCGAGTTATGACCACAATTGAGCCCAACATTTCTGTTGTTGAGACATTATTGAAGTAAGTTTTGCCCCATGTTATGATCTTTCTTGCCACGGTTGTTGAGTGAATCACTGCAGTGGTTAAGTTAGTAACACGGTTGTTAAGTGAATCCGCCTTCCCTATTGACTTTGCTTGTCAGAGGGTTGCAAAAGGTGAGAGCACATGACCCTGGGAGATTGCAACCGTCACAAATATGAGTCAGTTGCCCAGTGTCTGAATTTTGATCACGTGACCATGGGGATGTTGCAACGGCTATAAGTGTGAAAAACGGTCATCAGTCATTTTTTTCAGTGCCGTAACTTCGAATAGTCGCTAAATGAACTGTTGTAAGTTGAGGACTACCTGTATATTATGTGACTACTCACAGCTATCCTGCCCATCCTTTCAGACCAAGTCCTGTCTAAGCCAGGGGTCTCCAACCTTGGCAACTTTAAGATTTGTGGACTTCAACTCCCAGAATTCTGGTGAAGTCCACAAGTCTTAAAGTTGCCAAGGTTGGAGACCCCTGGTCTAAGCAGTTCAGGCTTCCATCACTCAAGAAAAAAGGTAGTCTGCAAACATGCAGGGAATTATTCTGCATTTGGAAGGAGAAAAGGAGCAAACGCAAAGAAATGATCCATAGCAGAGGTGGGTTCCTCCCGGTTTGGACCGGTTCGCCCGAACCGGTAGTGACCTGCTGGTGATGTCACGGTGACATCACGGAACCAGTTCTGTCGGTGCCAGTCCGTGGGCGCCGCCATCTTTTTTTTGGATTTTAAAAAAAAAATGTAAAAAAATTTTCAGGTTTTTTTCTTCTTCTGCGCATGCGCAGAAGCCGAGTTTCCGGCACTGCGCATGCGTCGCCATCTTGTTTTTGGCTTTTTTGGGGGATTTTTTTGGATTTTTCGGCACTGCGCATGCATCTCCATCTTGTTTTCAGCTTTTTGGGGGATTTCTTTTGGATTTTTCGGCATTGTGCATGTGCACGTGCACTTTGTGCATGTGCGCCCACGTGGCGCGCCCACGCAGCACTGGAGGAAGTGAACCGGCAGCGAGGTAAGTTAGAACCCACCCCTGATCTATAGGGAACCTAGATGGAAGATCGCAGCCTTGAGGAGAAGAATATTCAGTGAGGACCCAAGGAAATTTCTCTTCTGTCGCAGGAGGAAATCTTCCCTCCGTTTTCTCTCTTCTCTCAACTGCTGGTCCAAAGTGAACAGCTAACTCGCTGAACAGACTCCAGACCGTACCATTTAAAGTTTTCACAGGGGATCTGGAGGCACTGGAGGTAAAGAATAGTAATTCCCTTATAAGCTCAGATCTGAAAAGCATTTTGATCCATAACATGATCTTCCAGATCGAATACAGTGATAAGCGCCTCAGGTTTTGTACTGCTGGGAATCTGAGGTAGCTCTTCATTATTTACACGCAGACTTTTTTTTCTCTTTCTTTTCTCCCCCCCCCCAACTTCTCTGGGCACACCCCTCCCCCAAATTGCCAGGGGGCTGGAAAACAACAGAGGCCAAAAGAAGGGGATGGTGAGCAAGGAGAACCAATCAACAAACCAACTTTAAAAGCTGAAGGGACCCGGCAAGAAAAACAATGCAGTGAAATAAAGTGGTTTGAGAGATAAAAACGTAGCCAGGGAATCTAAGAAGTTTGCTGCTAGTAAGGTGGTGCAGTTCTCCTAGGAACATTTCCAATTAAAAAGGTCAGTGCATCCATAGGCTCTTTATTTGCTCCAGTTTTGTTGCTTTGATTTCAGAAAAGAACATAGCGGCTAATGTCTGAGTAGGCTTAATCATCAACAACTTAAATGCATCTGGAAGGAACTAATAAACCAAGGCCTCTTTTACAAGGTAGAGATACACATCTGTGTCTTAAAATGTATTATATATATATAAAAAAATGAAAAGCAAACAAATTGCTCTTTAATAAACAGAACTTCTGACCTGTTTATTAAAGTGTGTTGCATAACAGGGTCACCACGGAGCTATCATACAAGTACGATTGGGGAACGTTGACAATGGATAACATTCAAGAAGCTTACTCAATTAATGTGTCTCCACTTATTTTCATGTGACTCCATTTAGTTTCAACTTACTTCATCAGAAATGTACATATGACATTAAAAAAAATATTAGATAATTCTGTAGGTACATAAATATCTAAAATTAATCACTGAGCAGGGTTGGTTTTCTCTTTTTGGCTTGGAGAAAAGCGAAATCCTTGTCTAAATGTTGTTCAGTAGAAAAAGTACTGGGAAAAGTTGACTAAAATATTTGCATACATCCCATTGGGAAGTGACTTTACAATATCTGTAAGGTTTTTTTGGGGGGGAGGGGGGGTCTACATTATTTGCCAATATCCTGGCTTTTGGGGAGTCCATAATTTATGCAGCAACTGTATTTCCTGTATGTTATTATTATCTGATGAGTCTCTAGAGAGTAATACAGATGATTGGTTTAACATCATTGTAGCAAATTTATCAGATTACTTATTCAATATATGCACATAAATTGCTGTTTTGCGTATTTTGATACACCTGATCGGCACTTTTGCAGACAACTACAGTTCTGTATATATACATTTACTAGAGACTCGAAATACCTTGCAAGAATCACTGCAAACCTCAAAGCGCATTATGTAATAGATTTTACAGTATGTTTTTTTTTAGAAGATGAATACTTCTGTTTTACTCTTTAGCAAGAACTACACTCGATGTTGGGGATCTGTAGAAAATTATTATTTCTTATATTTTATAGTAACTAGCTGAAACTTGACAAATGAAAGGGATTAGTCTGGGTTCAGGAGAATCAGCCATATGCAAAGCATCCCGTTTCTTTTAATTTGCAAAAGGATTTAAAGAACGCGAGGAGACACTGGATTTTTTGTTCTACTTATATCCACGGATGTATTGAAAGAACATTTTCAGTCTACATTTGAAACTATATTTATTTATTTAAGCATTTTTCACATTTCTGAACCACTCATCTCCCTCAAAGATTTTAACCTGGAAAGCCACCACTTTTTGACTGCATTGAGTGATTACCACAAACCCAGATATTGTATATATGAAAATTGTTGCTATGTTAGAAAGAATCAGAGTCACTGTTAAATAAAACAAAGGTGCTCCCATTGAGATATACTAAGATAATGGCTATTTACAATTGATAACTAAGTAAAAGGAGAAAAGATGGAGGGGGAAAGTGGGAGAGGATTGAAATACTTAGAATAATCTCGTGGAATCTTACAGAATTACAGAACAGTGTTGGAAGGGACCTTGGAGGCCTTCTAGTCCACCCCCCTGCTCAAGTGGGAGACTCTATACTTGTTTATACTTGTTGGCTATCTAAATTTTAGGGTATTCCAGAAAGTAGGATCAAAGATTATTTTTTTAAATATATCTTTCAATGTTAAATGTTTGGTAAAAGTAAAAAAGAAAAGTAAAAAAATATAACATTTATGTAATAAAAAAACCATCTGCAATTAAGATTGATTCAGCCTGGAGATATAAGATGGGCTCACGTAATCAGAGACTTCTGTTCTGGAAAGAATGACATATCTATTGTCCTGCAGTTTGTTTTGATTTGCATAGTTATTCCACTTTAATTCTGGTTTGTTCTGGTGCATTGCTCTTTTGTTTGTTAAATCTGTTTTCTTCTGACCTTTCCATATATATTGTACGTTGCTCGATTCAATTGCTATTTTTGTCATAATACCTTTCTATTTTATTTAGAATTGCTCTGGAACTGATTATTTAGTTCGGTTCATGTAAATTATTCCAGTCTTTTTAAGGTTAAATTTAGAACCTGGGTGAACTATAAATGATATTTATATTTCACTCTTATAATAGCATTTTACTTTTTTTTATTTGGAGAGAGAGAGAGGGGGGGGGAGAGAGAGAGAGGGGGGGAGAGAGAGAGAGAGAGGGAGAACAGTTCATGAAAGCACACTTAACACTGCAGTTGGAACTAAACAGCTGCAAATGGTCAATTTCAAGTTGTGGAGAGTTGAATATCTGATAGGGATTAAATTCATGTAGAAAAAAATTAGCTGCCAAATAAGCAACCAATTTATCCACCATCCAATCTCTGCTTTTTACAACTTAATACATCACTGTGGTACTATATCTGAAAGCCCATCTACCTTCCACCTAGGGTTGTTTTCATCTAAACCAATCATCATCATCATCATCATCATCATCATCATCATCATCATCATCATCATCATCATCATCATCATGTTTTTCTTCCATTTTTGTTCATGAACTAGGAAATGGATTGCTATAGGTTTGGTTGACAACCAACACTGATGCCAAGGATATAGATGCCAAGGATATAGATGCCAAGGATATAGATGCCAAGGATATAGATGCCAAGGATACAGAGTAAATTAAGTGCTAGAATGCCAAAGTAGTCAATGCAAAAGTAGTCAACTATGCAGAGTTATCTCCAAGCCAAGCAATTCACAGTGTTTGTGGTGAATAGAGATTTTCCACAATATAGAGGCAATCCAGATGGTGATTAGGTCTTGTTAGCTTGTGGAGCTGTGACCTCTTTCCTAGCAGGCGTCACATGGCACAAGTAATCACATTTAATCTATCAAAACCATGCTACGGCTGGAATTGAATGATCATTCTTCCTATTTTTTTAATTTTGATGTAGCTGTTGAAGAACTTTGGACAGCTCTGCCAGAGAGCCTGGCCATTAAAAGTACAGTATCATTAAAAAAAATGTGCACTATTGTGACTTTAAAAAACAAAAACAAAAACACCCAGC
The DNA here is from genome assembly GCA_003457575.1 of Thermophis baileyi. NCBI lineage: Eukaryota > Metazoa > Chordata > Lepidosauria > Squamata > Dipsadidae > Thermophis > Thermophis baileyi. The sequence goes on along the minus strand of QLTV01014916.1, from coordinate 476,293 downwards.
TTCTCTAATCACTAATTTGCATGCCCTCTGTGTTTCAACATTTTGTCTTTACGGGGAAAGAATCTGGCTAAGGCAGCTGGCACTGTTTTTTGTATCTGGGTATACAAAACAAGCTAATCTGTGAATGTAGAGGGAAGAATGAATATTAATGTCGGCATAAGAAAAACTAAAACAAGCCTGTAAGCATATATGATTTCATCATATGCCTTTACTACACAACTCTCAAAATCTAACCATAGAAGTTTTGTGAGGTTTCAGTAAAGTTTTATTAGCAGAGCATCAAAACACCCATTTTCTCCCACTATTTCCCCAGGCTGGCTTGTACATTCCCTTATCTCAAGAAACTAAATCTTAGTCAAATTAAATCTGATCTTGGAGGAAGTCTCTTCTATAATCTGAATCCATAACCTCACGGCATGTATAGTTCCCTCCCCTCAACAATTAAAAATCCGCTCCATTTCTGAAATTAACTAAACAATATAATAATAAGATCTGGCTAAAAAGTCCACCATTCTTGAAGATGGAATGCAGTGAGCCAAGCCAACTATTCTTTATTGTTTTTCCCTATTACATCTCCATTGTGCGCACTTAAGAGTAATTATATCGTAATTACAATTGGCTTGACAGAATATGTAAATGGATAGACAAATAGATATACCAGTGGTTCTCCAAGTATGATATTGGATTCTCCTTGCCATGAGTATATGCTAAATCAAGTGTTTGTTAGCTAACTATACAGAATTTGTTATCTAATAATAACATAAATGCAAGGCTTAACTTGCAGACTTTAAATGGATGGTCTTTAATTCTGTAGTCCCACGGAGAAAATGTTTTGTATCATATAACCTATGAGGTCTGTAGATGCTCTGATGCTGTTCTGCGGCTTGAGAAGTGGTTTATTCTTTATTTAGCATATGGCACATCATACATGGACTAGCAATATATATTAACATTCCATCTAGATTACTAGAATCCAATAAAATATAAATGTAGGCCAAGGGTGGGGAAAGATGGCTCTTTTATGACTTGTGGACTTCAACTCC
>QLTV01014916.1:458257-475208 GCA_003457575.1 Thermophis baileyi | reverse complement strand
TGAGTCAAGCAGAGGGAAAGATGGCGCTTTTATGACTTGTTCACTTCAACTCCCAGAATTCCTGAGCCAATCGTGCTAGCTCAGGAATTCTGGGAGTTGAAGTCCACAAGTCATAAAAGAGCCATCTTTCCCCACCCCTGGTCTAGGCCATCTAACCAATGAAGCACAGCATTGTTTTTATTTATTTTTTTAAAAAAAATCAGATACTGGACTGGTATATGCCCTCAGTTTACAGCCAGGCACTATGTTTGACATGGGACCCCGCAGTCACACTGAGGGGAGGATACTGTGCCCCATTTATACAGAGAGTCCCGGCAGACACTGTGTGAGGTGCAAATCCTATTTGGGATTGTCCATTGTTGATGTGGTAGTTCAAAGCCTGACACATTTTTTTGTGGGGTCATTTATATGTCTTCCTATGTCTGGGTGTTCAATGACCCATTTGACTTTCCATCGGAATTGATGTTAAAGTTGTTGGGCGTGAGTGGTGAGTGAGTTGTTTATAATTTTTCTATATTTTTCTGAGAAGTGGTTTTCAAGAGCATTTGATGTTGTAGTGGACTACATAGAGTTGTATGCAAACAATCTGTAGTCAAGTGGTGAGTCTCAGTAAATTCCTAAGCTAACAGAAGTTGATGCAATTTTTACATGTAACAAAGTGAAACATGAGCATGAAGGTTCAGAAAAGAAAGGTGAAGTTTTGGAATTAAGGACAGTTCTAAAGCTGAATATCACTGGAAACCTGTAGGGGGATTTCCAACAAGACCGCTGATCAGAGAATATTTCTGAGTTCTGCAAGGAGGAATGGGAAAAAAATTCCAAAAGCAAAAATAAAAAAAATTCAGAAAACTGTTATATCTCCCAAAATAGGTGTTACAAAGTACGGCCAGAAAAGATGTCCAAACTTATGCATCTGTCCTATTTTTTTTTTTTTGAATAAACAACCATAGATAGATAATAAGCCTGCATTCAGATCTGCATACAAATTCTATGTTTAACTTTGCATCCTGCAGTGGAAATGGTTAGGAGCCACTGCTTTAAATTCAATGCAAGTATTCAAAATTCAAATTCAATGCTTTGCATTGCAGTTCAGACTTCTCTTGTAGGGATTGGAATCTAGGCTTGTAATCCAACGTGGATGTACAGAAATGAAACCAACTGAATCCCGTGAAACCTACTTCTGAGCAGATGGGTATGGACCTCAGCTATGCAATAATAATGCTGAAAATGAGTTCCTGCTATCTGCTGGCAGGACAAGAGCCTCTAGAAGGAGAAATGGGTCACAAATGACATTCTGCCACTAAAAGATTTGGAATTGCAGGTAGGGCTCGACTTACAATTTGTTTAACAATTGTTCAAAGTTATGACAGTCCTCAAAAAAGTAACTCACGACTGGTCCTCACATTTGTGACCATCGCAGCATCCCCATGAATACATGATCAAAATTCAGGCACTTGGTAACCAGCATGTATTTACAATGGTTGCACCATCCTGGGATCAGGTGATCGCCAATGACGATCTTCCCAGACAGTTCCCAATGAGGCAAGTCAACGGGTGAAGCTAGATTTGCTTAACAACTGTTTGATTTGCTTAATGACCACCGCAAGAAAAAATGACTACGTAGCGTAGAGATAGAAGTTCTGGTCCCAATTGGGCCACAACTCTAGGGCTGCCTGTAATTTCAACTATTTAGAACTGAGAGGGAAGAAAATGGCTTGCACTTGGTCTTTTGTCATCCCCATTAGTTTTGCATAAATGTCAATGCATACAATTGTCAGTGCTGCCTGATCTTTAACCCTGTTGTCTTGCAGGAGAGAAGGATGAGCGCAAAGGATTCAGCAAATGAGACCCTGCCAAGTACAGGTGTCCCTGAATTAGTCAATGCAACCAGTGAGCTGGCTCTCTTGAGCTCAGAGCCAACTGAACAGAGCCTGGATTCCTTGCCTATCATCATTGCCCTCGTCTGTATTTTTCTCCTCCTGGCCATTGGTCTCCTTTTTGTCACTTTATGCAAACCGGCAGCACTTGATCTATCTTTCCACAGACCACATGAGTGCATGCCTTATCATTTTGAAGATGCCACTGAACCACAGCTTAAGCTCTGGAAACGTCTGGGTTCCTTAAGACAATCCATATGCAGTGTAAAGCGCACCCAGCCCATTTCCCACAAACGTGAAACATGGCCAAGAAAAGGGCCTATTAACCATGACTGGAGTATCATGGAATCTACTGCAATGTGAATGAACCTCCTGTGGGGAAAAAAAAACCGGTCCTTCTTGACAGGCCTTCACAAACTGTTTGTAATGTCGGTTAACCTACAACCTTTTGGAAAATCACCATTTGACAAGGATAGAAGTAAGGAGAAATCAGCGCAACTTCACATACCTCCACTGGTATTCACCAGAATTTTGGGAGTTGAAGTCCACAGGTCTTAAAATTGCCAAGGTTGGACCCCCCTGGTATAGACTTTCATGCATCTGAGCATATGCAGTGAGATCATCATGAAAGGCCCATCCCACAGCTGCATCACAATACAGACATGTAAAGGATGGGTTGTATAATGATGTCACTGCAGGGGGGGGGGCGGTCACCATAACTTAGTCCTACTTGCTGAAATTTGCCAGTGTTTGCCAATTACTGTATATTCTGGGGCTTGTGTGTTGGGATAAGCAACCCCTGACCATTTGCAAGAAGCTTGTGACTACATTCCTCACTGTAGCTGGGAATGTTCTGATGTGCCAAGACTCATGGCTGCCTTCCCCATCAGGTATGGCTGTTCCCTTGCTCAGATTCTTTGATTTCTTTTTCATTCTCTCCCCATTCCTTTTTAAAGGTCTTGCTAAAAAATGGTAAGGGCAGGGCCCTTAAAGGGAAACAGTTGAGGGAGGAGTATGGACAATTCCATTTGCTGCCAACTTTCCTTCCAAAACCCATTACCAGGGAGCAAAGGGTTTCAATTTTCTGAATCCCTCTGCTGTATATAATACTGTAGTTATCCAGATTGTTGCAGCTCAGTTCTGGTAGCCCAGCATTAAACATTCAATCATGAGCATGATTACAGCCAAGTAAGTGCATGGAAATATCCATGGAGTTTTCTTGGCAACAGCTGAACTGGCAACTGTTCAACAGTAGGGGTTTTTTTTATTGCCTCTTCCAATAGCTTCTTTCCCTTCTCCCTCCCTCCCTCCTTTCCTTCCTATATTCTGCTGCTCTTGGATTTCCTGTAGGTCTCCCAACCAAGTAAAAAACCCCTTTCAGTGCATTGTGTTTATTAGAGCTTCCTAAAGCCACATCAGCACATGTTATTGGTTAGAACACAGTTATCTGCAGTCATGTGGTACTTTATTATTAATTGAACCTTATCCTGATCTCAGAGCTCAGCTAATGGAATTCACAGTTGTAGTTAGGGTCAAATTATTATCCCTGCCCCTCCTGAAATTCACCCCTTTCATGTCAACGAAAGCATTTGTTTTTCAAGGAGGGCTGCTACTACGGATGTGTGCTAAAGTGAAAGCCTTACTGTGTGTTACCTGAAATGTCTTTATGTGTATTATTATTACCGTAGATGTACTGTAGGTGTTTATTACGTTAACATCTACAATTATGATTTACTCAGCTTTTATATATATTTACTTTTAGTATTGTGTTTGTACTTGGTTTTTTAATTGATTTTATGACTGTTTGCCACCAGAGTCACTTGTCTGAGATGGGTGGCTGTAGAAATTGATTGACTGACTGACTGAATGGTTGAATGAATGAATGAATGAATGAGTCTATGAATACATGCATACATGCAAAAATGTTCATAGGTGCATAAATACATTTTGAGGGTGGGGTTAAAAGAGAAGGGTACGATTGTATTAGTATCAGGCTACCGAGAAATTGAATATAATCTTACTGAAATGAAAGTGATAAGGTTACAAAAGTTGCAGCACCTAACAATTTCTCTTTAGATTCTGCTTTCCAAGACTTGTAATTTTGTGTATGTATGTATGTATGTATGTATGTATGTATGTATGTATGTATGCATGTATTACAGTTTCATTGTGATGAGGCAGCACATCTCATAACAGCTGAATCTGTAAAGGATCCATCCACAGAGTCATATTTTGAATTCTTATTGACCTGATCACCAATCATTATGGTTAGGAGGTCCTAGTTAGGTTTTTCCTTGGTCCCACCTATGACTAACATACATCCAGAAGGCCAGTTGTGTACACATTTGGGATGCAAAGAGTTCCCCTTCCAGTCATAAGTCATAAGATCATTTTTTCAAATCAAAAGAAGTTGTGGAATCAGCAATGGAAGGGAAAGCGGCAAATGTTAAGATTTCTCTTATTTTTGCTATATACTGCATTATTATTTCACACACACACACACACACACACACACACACACACACACACACACACACACACTTTATTCTTAGGGGGAGGCAGAACCTTAAGTCCTTCCCGTATAATTACATAAGGATTTGGCACCCTGAAATTTCACACACTATCAACTGGCTTTTTTCTAAACAGGTGTGTGCCAAAATGATTTGATTGTGTTCCCATCTTCTCTGTGCGCAATATAATACCACAATGCCACCAATATAAAACACCATGCCTTCTGTAATAATAAAGTACTCTAGTGCCCATTGGAGGAAATCACTTAAACAAATAAGCAGCAAAGATTTTCACAAATACATTTGCAAATGCATTTAGACCAGTGGTTCCCATGCCCCACAGGGGGACAATTTGATTTTTAATGGGGGCAGTTGGAACATTGTTTAAACCAAGTTAATAGCCTTTTAGGCTTCCTCCGCGTGAGTAGTAGTTCACTTTTTGAATAGTAAGAATTATATGTCACCGGGGGGGGGGGGGATCAGGATTTTAGAGATGCTTAGGTGGGGCATGGCCAAAAAAAGGTTGGGAACTACTGATTTAGACAGAGGAGGAGTTCTCGTGCTTCTAAGCTGAGATATAATTATTGTTCAGCGTATTCGTAATAAGCTGGTACAACTGGATCAATTAATAACAATATCGGGTAGATGTAAACTGTTTAGTAGTTTCCCAAAATGCTTTTCATGTCTTCAGTTGGTGTTCTGAATAGCAACCTTCTAGGATTGGGCCAGGTTCATACTCCACTTTGTAAAGCCTGAGCCTGAAGAGAAATATTTTCTTAAAAGGATATGATAATGGGAATGGGGGTAGTGATGGAATTTTCAAATTCAATGAAAAATTACTGAAATTATTGAAATGGATGTATGTTTGCTTATTTGTATTCTATGCTGGTCTATGACCAAAATAATTTGATTGTTGTTGGGAGGTATACACACACACACACACACACACACACACACACACACACACACACAAATGTATGCATGCATACATGCTGTAGTGCTAACTCGAAATGAATGGGAGAATCAGTACAAGATGAGTTGTCACCACCTCTGTTCCCAGTACAACTATGGGGGAAAAGTTACTGGACAAGATCCATCACAAATTGCCCCCTACAATGTACCATTTGGAACTAAGCAGCATTAACTCTGCAAAGATGGCTATTCATATCTAGCACATACTATATCAGTTTTTCTCAAGCTTAGCAACTTTGTGATGTGTGGACTTCAACTCCCAGAATTCCCTAGCCACATACCTTAAATTTGCCAAAGTTGATAATAATATTCACTAAACAGGCCCAAAGACCACTTTGAGCTCAGATTTAAAGGTAGTTCTTACATTGTGGTGGCCCAGTGGTTAAAATGCAGTATTGCAGGCTAACTCTGCCCACTGCCAGGAGTTTGATCCTGACAGGGCTCACGGTTGACTCAGCTTTCCAGGTCGGTAAAACGAGGACCCAGATTGTTGGCAGCAATATGCTGATATTGTAAATCACTCAGTGCGTGCTGTAAAGCACTATGGGGTGGTATCTAAGTGCTATTGCTAAGTGTTATTGCTATCATAAAGGCAGACATGTAAGAATTGCCCTTAAATCTGACCTAAAAGTGATCTTTGGGCCTCTTTAATGTATTAATAGTATGTGCTATAATTCTATATAATGCTTATATATAGGAATATATACATTAATAAATGGCAATTCCTCACATGAACCAAAGAAGAATGCCAAGTCCAGAATATTAATAATTTATATTGCCAGCCACTTAAAAGAATTCATGACATAGATGGCAAAACCCAAGCTTAATCCAAAGGCCTCCCTTGGCTCAGTTGTAAAATTGATTTTGAACTAAAAAGGTTATTGAATTGTCTGTTTCTTGAATTTGACTTGTGAGGATGTTTTTGTGTTCACGTTAATGCTTTTGACTTTCCTTTCATTTTTGCCAGAAAAGCAATATTTCCAATTTATTACAGAGAGTTTCATGGGAGATAGCCTGTAGGCACTCTTTCTCTCTTTCTTCTGGTGTATCCACTCAGAGTTGCCTGAACCGCGAGATGGACGGCAAATAAATTTGATCAATCAATCAATCAATCAATCAATTAATCAATCAATCTTCCTATCATGTTTCAGAAGATTTGGCTACTTGGTTCAATTTAGTTTCCAACTACTGTATATGATTCCCCATCAGAAACTGTTATATAGTGAAATGGCACCATGTACACAAAACCAGTTTTGAAGCACTGACGTCATTCTTAAACCAGATAATATTTTGAAATGTTGACAATTTTAATTTTGAAAACAGAAGAGATTGATCAATATTCTGAAATAGCCATCTTGCAAGTTTTACTTGGGGATGGAAAAAAGCACCTTGTAGATCACGGAAGTTCCTGAAAATCAGCAATGTGGTATCTCAAATGTTCTTTTTATATAAACAAACCTCTTAAACTTCACCATACACAAGTTTCTATGTGTTCTGTAACAGTTTTAGCACCATACATTCTTCAATGTTTTGATGCAATTTTTGTTCCAGACAACTAAAGTCTTCGGTATATTATCCCAAATATTCCAGGCTTCAACCCCTGCTGTCCAAAAAAAATTTCTATGTAACAGGAACACAGTGCTGCAATTTTATTATTTCTTCCTCTGATTAGAAAAGAAAATTCAAGAAAAACAGGCTAACTCAAAGCACTACCTCTTTCAGGAGAAATGTTTGGTTTGAAGAGAAGCTGAAAACACCACAAAAACTCTGTGAATGTATGCATTCATTCTGTTAAAGCTTCATTTCAAAGAGAGAAACAAAAAGGGGAAAAAAATGAGATGTGAAATCTTTTCCCCCAGTTTCCCCCCCCCCCCGCTTAAAGCTGCTTTGTATGCATAGTCAGAGATAAATCCAGACAGCCAATATCTTCCTGAAAGCAGATCTGTTTTGGAGAACTTGACTTACACTCAAAACCTAGCTCTGAGACACTGCTTGATTCAAGGTAGCCCATGAACTAGTTCAGGGATATATTTAATTTCTGAATCAATAGAAAATAATGTGTTCTATGTTTCTGCAACTTAGGGCTTCTAATACTGTAACGCTGTTAGCTTCAATGCCTGGGTCCCAGCTATTGGACTGGACCTTTCTTTCTGGCATTATTAAAGTTAATTCTAAATCTCCTGGCTGTTAATGCCTTTAAATCATTACCTACGCTTAAGAGTTTCCAATGATAGAGGAAATGAGTGATTGCTAATTGCAATGGAGTTCATGCAACAGCACATATCTGACACAGAGGCCTTGGCTAACATTAGCACCATCTAGCTGATTTGAGCTCTTTTGATATGATTATAGCTTACAGCTCGACTGCAGTAAGACGAAGCTGTTGGTTCTCATTTGCCCTCCCTCCCCTATGCACCGAACCTTATTGAAAAGTTTAGCTGCATACCTGTACAATGCTGCTGTAATCGGGAATGTCTTCTGGCACAGTAGCTTCATAACTGCTTTGGAGAAAGATGGGTCGGTTGTCATTAACATCCAGCACTGTGATATGAACAGTTGCAGTGCCAGTCCTTCTTTTTCCCGTTGGGCCATTATCTGTGAGAACAAAACACAGGGTCTGGGTCATCTCCTAACACTCAGAAGAAAAGCTCTGCCCTTTCCACTGACTGCGCAATGACCAATCATAGGAAATTCCAAAGAAAATAAGGGTGAAATGCTTCATACCTTTCTATCTACCATCTTCATTTAAAATAATTTCTGAACCATTACTTTCTAAGAGTTGTCAGAGTCCTAGCACTTAACTTTTCTAGGTAGGTAGGTACAGCGGTGGGTTGCTCCCGGTTCAGCCCGGTTCTTAGAACCGGTAGCGGCGGGGGCGGGAGGCTCCGCCCACCCACCCGGGACGCTTCTGCGCATGCGCAAAAGCGTTGCGCGCACGCGCGAGCGCGAACCGGTAGCAAACTAATTTAGAACCCACTACTGGGTAGATACTTACTTGGGATTGGACTAAATGTTTTTGTCTACAACAGTGTTTCTCAATCTTGGCAACTTTATGATGTGAGGACGTCAACATCACATCTTAACAGTTGCCAAGGTTGAGAAAAAAACTTGTCTATGAACTCCAGGAAAGCTTTAAGTCTGGTTGGAATGTCAATGAGCAACAATACCAGGGAAAGAGAACAAAGATAACACAGGATGAAGGTGGTATCTAATAAACATTGCAGCTTTTGTTTAACTTGTATTAGATTATATTTGAAGTACTGTTGTTCAATTACTTCTAATTCCTCTTAATCTAAAAGGCATCATTAGACCAGGATTGATACTGTACAATGCGGTAACCACTGCTTTGAGTTCTTATAAACTAATGCTTGTGTCATCAAGACATGGTTTCTGACAACTTGTTAGCCTTTTTTTCAACTGCTTCCGATTTTTGGAATGCAAGATCTCTATTTTACCGTGATTTTGGTTACATTTTTATATCTTACTTGAGGGAAGACATTTACATTTTGTAATGTACATTTTATTTTACTTTTATATTTTTATTAAACTTTTTTTAAAATTTTTTTAACAATTTACTTCTGTACAACGTTTCCATATCGGTATACATACATTTAACTATACATATGTTTCCCTAATTTTGTTTCTATACATATTACTTTATATTTTGATTTCATTGATTTGTTTCTATACATATTACATATTACTATAATTATATACAAAATTACAATCCTTCATTATGTGTCGATTCCCTTTATCCGAGTTTCTTACTGAATTTTTAACTCCTATTCCTTCTTCCACTTATCTTCCTTAACCCTTACATCTATCTTCTAACTGTGCAGTACACGTTATAAGCCACTGAATGTCCTTGCCACATGTTTGTTGTATAACAATCTAATCTAATGCTCAGAATGGTAAACATTCTTGAATGAATTTTCCCCTGCAAAAATTACTGCATTGTGAATGGTATAAAGTATTTCATAAATATGTGCTACCATATATCATCTACCTATCATATCACAGATATTAAAATAAATGCTTAATTCCTATGATTGTCATTTTTCCCCTAACTAATCTACATTCAAACTTAGTGCATGGCAGTAGTTCACTTATATTTCAGCCCACAATATGCTGAAGAATACAAGTTCATAAAACAGAAACTACACCTCGTAGAAGTCCACAAAGAGGTTCCTTTCCAGAATAATAGATAAAAATTCATGGCTCATCCAGGATAGTCTGAAGATCAGTAAAAGCCAATTTTCTCTTTCTGAAAACTTCAGGTGGGAAAACTATACTACCAATTTGCAAATGAGGTCCTTTAGACAAATTCCTTACCCCAAAAGCTGAAATACGCGTTCTTAAGAGAAGGATGAAGAATAGACATGCTTACCAATGGCTTCTAGGATAAGGCTGTAGAATGGCATGGTTTCTCTGTCCAGGTTGACAACCGTTCTAACTATACCATCTCTAAAGCCAACACTGAATTTCCCATCCTGGTTTCCACCTGCAAGGAAAAGTAAAGAATGACATGATTTATATCTATATAAGCATACATCCATATGCATTTTATTTGGAATTATGAACTGTGGAACTAAGAAATTGAGATACTGACATTCAACAGGATTTCTCCATGCGTATGCTTACAACTATAGGATTGACACTGTCGCCGCATATAAATGGGACTGAAAAATATCCAGGATTCATGCCCTCAACCAACTTCATGTGAGTTGGCTTCAGCTTTCAAATTTTCAGCCTTCAGCCTTCTGTCTTTCTGCCCTACAGCCTGTCCTTTGCAACAAGAAATTGGTCTGAAGCATTCTGCAATATCTACCCTTGTGAATAAAATTATGAAATATTTGCCTAAGAAATACAAAGTCATTTAATGGTGAATTATGTGGGGGGGAAAAGAACTCCCAAACCATTTTCAAGCTAATACTAATAGGTACATGATATGGAAAGAAAATTCAGCCTGTAAGCTAACTTCTATAGCCTAAATTAGGAGGAATCTCATTTTAAATAATGCATCTCAAAATGAATTGTTTTAGTTAGACAGAAGTGAAACTGTAGATTTATTGTATTAAACAAATTTAAATTGTCACGGGTCAGGAATTGTCATGGAAATTACATTCTATTGAAATCAAATCATAGACCCATTTAATCCATGAGTACGGATATTAATTCTAATTCACAGGAGGAATTTCTGAAGCCTTCCTGGAAAAGCTATAGACCGAATCTGGGTATTGCAGATGCTCTATCTCATGCCTTTTCCCCTTTTCATCCCAGTTAACTCTCTTGATCCCTGAATTTATACAATAAGTGAAGAATGTGTCAAAAATTCTAGGTGTCATTTGGGGGTCTGGGCAGTAGAGGGCAAAACCAGACAACATTTCAAGACTTTGAAAATAGTGCATTTATCATTTCAGAGTTCTATTGTAAAATCCCATCGACCATGCAAGCAGAGATAGTCCACCTTACAGTGAGAACCAACTAAAAAACATTTATCCAATTAAAAGTATGTATTTTTATCTCTTGCTGATTTAAACAAAAGAGAGATGACAGAAGCCAACTTTTGATCACCAAGCAGCCATGTCCAAATGCTCCTTTGGTGTCAAGCACCAGCCAGTTCTTCAAAGGTTTAGTAACTTTTGCCATTTTCTGCTGTTCAAGAATGGTGGGAGCAAGCTGGGATTATCAATTAACATTGCAGGTGGCAATAGATAATAGCATGCAATACTTAGTTTGGTGGATCAAATTTGGGCAGAATAGAACAACATTCTTAAATCTCTTCCACTAAAAACACTAGGGCTTAAATCTTCTTTTAGAGTATGTCGTATTAAATGTGAAACAAATAATCTTTTTAATGTACATTATGCAATATGTGGAATAGATAAGATATTTGAAGAAAGTGCTTTCACTTAATAGCTCAGATCCTATAATACCTGATTTATTATCCTAAGTGACATTATAAAATTACAAATTAAAATATAGGCACAAGATGAAATTGGGCATAGTTGAGAGAAAGTCTCCTTTATTATTCACTATCCAAAAGGTTAGGTTATGAGGCTGTGCATCTTTCAGACAGATGCAGTGTGTTGCATTTTTTTTTTTTTAAGAAAAATATTTTCAAATTTTTAAAATGTAGAAAGTATCATGGCCAATCAAAACTATTTCATACATTCTGCAATGGGAATCACGTAAATCTGAAAGAAAAAAACAACAACCCCAGGCCTAAAATCAAACATGATCTGCTGTAAGAATGCATGTTTATAATGGAACTTTAGGTCTTTTCAGCGTGTACATCTGAATTTAACATACCTGGCTACACTTCAACAAACACTGCAAATGGATTCAGCCACAATGCCTTTTTCAAACTGTCATATCCACATTCAGCAGACATAAGGCAGCTGATGACTCTTTCAGTCTGATGAGGCATAGATAATTCTCAGGAGCAAACAACCCAAAACAGTTCTGCTATCATTTGCAAAACATTATAGGAAAATGTATGCAAATCTCCATGCAAATTAGCCTTGAAAATGGCAGGATGAAAGCCTCCCCTCGCTGAGAGAGATTTACTTCCCCTATTGCTTTGCACCGATGCTCTCACAGTTTTGGTGGGTAAGAAAAGAGACTATTGTCCACGGAAGATGTTGTCTCCCCTGTCAAGTTACAAGAGAGGAGATGGATTGGCAGAAGCTCCACTTTGCAAGAAAAGAATCAGAGGATGGTTCTCTTGGAAAGAAATTAAGGTACACATCTCGGGGGGGGGGGAAGTGTCCCTACAATCAAGTCCCTTTGCATGGCCTGTTAACAGGGGACTGTATAATTTCGTACATGTCTCTCTTTAACTGTATGTGTGTTTTCCAGTTTACCTTCTTTTTTTCCATCTTGGATCTTTGTATTGTAAACCTAATAAACATTTTTAAACAGACTGAATAACTTGTCAGCACCACACCCCAAACCTTTGGGATATGGCCAGATATAAATCTGACAGAAAAACAGCAAAAAAGACAGAACTAAGCATCTTCTATTCTTGTATCACCTATGAACCAGGTGGCTTCTAACCCTGACATTGTGGAAGCTCATACCTGTGATGAAATAACTAAGTTCAGCATTAAGGCCCATATCGGTGTCAGTACAATTCAGACGGACCACTTTGAAATCACGTGGTACATTTTCCAGAAGTGACACATTGTAGACAGCTGGGAAGAAGGTAGGGTTTTCATCATTCACATCTAAAACTATAAGAGAGAATTTGATCAAACTTCATTCTGGGGCACAATAGAAGCATTCTCTGGACTTCCTTAAAGAACCTACAACCAACCATACAGTAATTACTGCCACTTACTTTATTAGGTAGGTATGTCTTTATTATTTATTTACCGCAAAAGACCAGGAAATTGGCTACAACAATATATAAAAACAAGCTAAATTAAAGGAAGAACAGAGGTGTGGACTTATAACTCCCAAAATTCCCCAGGTGGCACACATCTTAAAGTTGCTAGATTTTGAAAAACACTCAACTAGAGAGTTGAAAGGGGAAAGAGAGGGAATGAACTGACATAGATTACAATCTTTTAGGCCATTAAACTGTTTGGCTGCACTAGAATTTCTGGAGTGTGAGAATTTGAGCTAGAGAGAAATGAGAAGTAAGCTGGAAAATACAGTGATAACACAGGAAAACATAATAAACATATTTATGTTTATATTAATAATATTAACTCAGATGGAAAATGATATACTGTATATGATTATGATATGATATATGATATACAGTATATTATTCCAGATGTTGGAGACAGTTTGGTGTAGTGGTTTTGATGCTGGACTAGAAAATGGGAGACCAAGTCCATCTTTAAGCATAGAAGTTGGCTGGGTAAGTTTGGGCCAATTACTCTCTCTCAGCCCAACCCATAACTCAAGGTGATTATCCTGGGGAAAATAGAAGGAGGAAACATTATGAATACCACCTTGAGTTGCAAAAAAAATAAAGGCAAGATAGAAATTTAATCCATAAATGCAAAGAATTTCTGGAATGGTCTGGAGTAACTTCCTGCCACAATTTATAGTGTTTCTCAACCTAAGCAATTTTAAGATATGTGGACTTCAGCTCCCAGAATTCCCCAACCAGCATGAAGTCCACATATCTTAAAGTTGCCATGTTTGTGAAACGCCAAACGCTTCGCGCGCACATGCATGCCTACGTCACGTTGGGGAAATGACCCTCTGCGCATGCGCAGAAGCCTCTGCGCATGCGCAGAAGGTTCTTTGCCAGCTGCGGTGACCAGAGGACCAGTTCGGGGGCGTGGACAGCCAGCCATCGCTGCCAGTTCGGCGAACGGGTGCAAATTTGCGCCACCGCTACGGGTGAAACGGTCCAAACCGGCAGCAACCCACCACTGCTACCGACCCAACTAATGCACAGAACATGATTTAGAGCTATTAGAACAAGAAAAAAATCCTTGTGCAAGCTTTGGGGAACCACCCTCCCCGCTCACTCATGCATATTTAAAATATGATATAAGTCGTGATATTGAGCCAGCCTTCAGAGTGTTTCAATCCATCAATCACCTCTGACCGTGAGGGTGCTAGTAGAACTTTTGGATGGTTCCCCTGCATCGCTTGCTACTACCCTCAAGTAGTATTCAGCAATTCTTTCCCTGTCTAGAATAGTGGTGGAGTTGATAAGACCGGTCTTGCTGTTGATGACAAAGTCCATCCTGGGCATGCCCACCTGCATGCGATATGTCACTTGGCCATTCAAGTCCTTGTCAAGGTCTATGGCCACCACCTAGGACACAAAGCACAAGACTTTGAGGAACTCATCCCGATGAGAGAGAAAACCAGTTTTTTTAAAAAAAATTCTCAGCAGAGTTAGCAATTTATTTTCCTGAGACACAGGTAGCAGTTCTCAATATTTTCCTTTATGGAGTCACTACACCTTTGGTTAGGCTGGGGAGAACTTTCTGCTTGTCCCTTTTACTATGTCAGTGACCTTCCCAGCATGGCCAACTTCCCATTCGCCCTCTGAGACCATCCCCCACTTCCTTTTGCAGCAACCTTTCCAGGATGGCCGACTTCCTATCCATTTTCGGTGGCCATCCCCCTCTTCCTATAGCAGCACATCAAGAACCAAACAAATGACGAGTACTGGGACAACATTTTTGCATCAAAATGAGTCTAGTACCAAATTTGATGAGTTTTGAAGCAGTTGAGTACCAAGGTATCACTGTATGCTTAATGTAATCTTGGCAAACAAGAGTGAACCTTATTTATCACTAGATATAAAATTCACTGCTAATTTTAATAATTTGTCAGGCTAATTCACAGTATATTTGCTTCCATTAAGCATAATAGTGATACTATTAAATTATTTTTATCTTTTCCCCATCCACTCCTATCATAGTCGAATTTTGCATTACAAATCTTAATACAATAGTGTTCAAATAGCAGGTTGGGAGGCATCCCGAGTGGCTTTTATAGATTGCTACTGACATTTAAATCTCTTGCTTATTTTTAAATATAGGAAATAAATTTAAGTAGAAAGTTGGATGATAATAAAAGACACAATTAAGATTTGTAATTCTACTATGAAAGGAAAGGGGATATTATCCAAAGCAAGGAAATGACAAAACACGACATTTAATCAGATTTTCTTGAATAAAGTTGAGAAAGCTTTTCTTAATCTATACTCCCTCTGGAGCCAGGACTAACTCCCTTTTTGGCTGAATGTGGATGAACGAGGGCTCAGCCCACTCTCTGAGGATTTCTCAACATTGGCAACTTTAAGGTGCGCGAACGTAAACTCCCAGCATGCTGACAGGGAATTCTGGGAGTTGCAGTCCACACACCTTACAATTGTTGAGGTTGAGAAACACTGGGCTGTCCAACTGCTGTTTCATCATTATGTTTAACTCTTCCCAACGTCTTCCTGGTCTCACCATACAAAATGGGAAGATAATGTCAAAAGAAACAGCATTTAATCACTTAATTCTGAAAAGGAAGGGACGCCTTTTGTAGAAAACTGTACAGGTATTCCTCGACTTACAACTATTTGTTTAATGACCGTTTGAAGTTACACTGAAAAAAGTGACTTGTGACTGTAGCAGTCATGCAGTCACATGACAAAAATTCAGGCCCTTGGCAACCGCCCAGAGTCCCTTGGGAGTTGGGCGGCATACAAATTTAATAAATAATAATAATAATAATAATAACCAGCATGGATATATGATGGTTGTAGTTCCCAAGATCAAGTGATTGTCATTTGCAACTTTCCCAGCAAGCAAAATCAGTGGGGGGAGCTGAATTCACTTAAGGACCATGGCAAAAAGATGGTAAAATTGGACACGACTCACTTAATAACCACCTTGCTTAACAGTGGAAATTGTGATCCCAATTGTGGTTGTAAGTTGAGGACTACTGTAATCAAACTGCTGAGAAGAACCTGCCATGAGTCATTCCCACCAACTAAATCCAACTTTAACATAGATCAAACTATGTTCTTTGAAATAAATGTTCTTCAGTCTTTTAGTTAGCATATACTTAAGATGAAATATAAGACTCACCTGGAAGACAGATGACCCTGCTGGAAGACCCTCAGGAATCTCAGTGATAAAAGGCAAGTTCTGGAAGGTGGGATCATTGTCATTAAGGTCCAGCAAGTTTACAAACACAGTGGCGCTGCTTGTGGCCCGTAATGGTGGCCTCCCACCTGCAGGGGTCAGAAAAGTCACAAGATCAACCCCACCAGCATCTTTTCCATTGAAACCTGTCAAAGAGACTTTCTAGGACATCGTCATGGTGAACCATTTTAAAATGAGGTGGAAATCTTCAAGGATTAGGTAGTTTTGGGAAACGTCAAAAAAACAATTATACTAGCAGAATTTAGAAAGTAGCACTTTTAAAGAAATACCCATTTCAAAACCCTGTAGTATCTGAGAGAAAAGCCAAAGTTTTATCAACAATATACAATATATACCAATGTGGAAGTAAATCCTAGCAAAAAACATAAGGAAGCAGCTAATATAACTTAAACAAACGTACGATCAGTGACAGAGACCACAATCTTCCTCATAAGCTCAGCTTCTTGGGGGTTTGGATTTTCTCTGTCCAACACAACCCCTGTTGTCCGAATCTTCCCCGTGGTGCTATTAAGACTGTAAAACTTATTTGGTGGTCTGATGCTGTAGACAAGGGAACCATTTTCTGCGAGGTCTGGATCAAAAGCTACCACCTACAGAAATCAGAAAGGTGTGCATTATTGGCATATGAAGACATTTTAAACAACCTTTTAAGTTTTCTGAGCATTTATGCAGGCTCTAAGAAGAAGCATGACATTGAAATGCTTAGGATACAAGCATCACTTGCAATCTAGTTGAAAAAATAAGTCCATGCATCTTTTGTGTTAAGGAATTGTGCAGAGTAACCTCTGGGCCCTGAAGGTTACTCATATTACATATATACATATTACATATAT
Organism: Thermophis baileyi; assembly: GCA_003457575.1. NCBI lineage: Eukaryota > Metazoa > Chordata > Lepidosauria > Squamata > Dipsadidae > Thermophis > Thermophis baileyi. Next base: position 458,379 of record QLTV01014916.1, on the reverse strand, counting down.
ACAGATAAACAGTGATTTGTGGCTTGTTTATATTAACCAACCCAACCGTTTGGACAGAGTCCTAACATTTTGTATTGCAACAGCAATCATAATAGCACCAGTAATATTATCTATATCTATAT
>QLTV01014916.1:439401-458182 GCA_003457575.1 Thermophis baileyi | reverse complement strand
ATCTATCTATCTATCTATCTATCTATCTATCTATCTATCTATCTATCTATCTATCTATCTATCTATCTATCTATCTATCTATCTATCTATCCTGTAATATAATATATAAACTGCTGTAAAACTCTGGATGGCCACAGAGATGGATAGAGAAAACTCTAGCTGTTTGTCCCCATCTAGTAGCCATCCAAATTGCACAGTCTAAATCAGGAAACTCTCACAGAAGAAAAACGAAGTTTTGTCCCATCTTATTCACATTCCTTCTGAAATTTGGCAAAGCACAAATTTAAAGAGTTCAAGCCCCTTGGGTATCCCAGATGTAGGGCTAATTCATTGCCAGTCCGAAAGCATTCGACAGCTATTCTTCCTTAATGGGGTTTTTAGTAGTGAGAAAAGAATGTAAGAAGTGTTGAAGAAATATGGAAGAATTATAAATGAAAGATGAGGGCATCTAAACCTTTCCTAACATTCAGTGATTGGAGTGAGGCAAATGCACAATGAATGTCTTATCTACAAGCCACCCTCACATTATCAGGAAATATTAGAACATTTCTTTTATGATGTTAAAGGCAACAATGCTAAAAATCAGGAGAAGAGAAAATTCCACCATGAATAAAAACCACAGCATTTTAGTACCAGCTGATCTGACAAGAAACTGCTATTTAGGATACTAAAAGGCATCCTTCAGTTATACATTGCAGTGGATTTAAATATTCATCAATTTGCACTAGCAGTGAGGACTAAACAAGCTTACTCATCAAGCAAAGATTTTCTGAACTGCATTTAGCAAATGTTTTCTAGTGTAATACATTCACAGCAGGTCCACTGTTGAAATTTATACATGCATGATAGATCTGATATTATATTTGCACAGATCTTCAGGCAGAGTTTTTAAATTAGGGAGTGTGGCAGCCTCACTTAAAGCTCTGAAACACAGCTGCCTCTTGCAAGGAATGGTAAACTTCTCAAGAATGAAAATTAAGCCTCTCTTCAAAATAAATGAGTGCACTTTTTTCTATTGATGTTTATTTTTAACTATGATATCATCCTGGACAATCGGTTCCGTAAATTAAATTCATAATGGGAGATGTAAGTCCCAAATAACTGATCTCAGGGTGGGTTCATTCAATCTCTTACAGACTCAGATTGGAGTCCAACAAGATGGTATGCAGGTATATGCAATAAACCCGGGTGACACAAGTCTTTCAAGTTTTTATTGATTTTTATTTTATGGTTTGGTTTTTTTTTAAAAAAATTTTTTAATGTGTTTTTGTTAGAATATTCATGACTGGGAGAGCCATGTTAACAAGGTTAGCCAATGAATAGGCATAGCAACTAAGTCAGCCAATGGGAGCTAACCACATCTGAATCTGTGCAGAGAATTGAAACTGAAAACTTAAGCTTAAGGCTGGGCGTGGCTCAGTCTGCACTCTCCACTCTCTGTACTGCTCTGCTGAAATGAAACTAACTCCTGCTTGTGTTTACTTGAAGAAACAATCTGCCTGTGGTATTGTATGTATATATTACTATGTTTATAAAGAAGGTATTGAATCCAGCTGAATCAGTCATCTGTGTGTGCTTCTGGTTTTGATTTTTATGCAACAAACTCTGATAGTTTTCCACTATGCAGGGTTGTGGTTACAATATAGCGGCTACATACGTCTCTTAAAATAAACAAACAAGCAATTTTTTGATGGAGGTCTACATCCTGTGTTCTTTTAGTGTTTGTATTAAAGACGTGCCAATCTTGTTTCTTTGGGTGTGGGAAGACAAGAGTTTTAAAACAATTTTTGCGGGGTTCATGTAATGTAAAAAAAATAACAAAATAAAAGCAGGTTGTTTTCAAGAGCAGACCCATTGCCACAGTCTGCTCATGAACTTCCTGAGGCAGACAAATCCAGAAATCTCCCCCTACTACCATGGCTACAGCTTCCACCAGTTGTTTAATGATTTTTTTTTTAAAAAAACACCTGTTCCTGATTTAGATTTTACTGATTGCTCCTGATTTAGATTCCATTGATTTCTTATGTAATTCACATCAGCAAGGCCCACTTTTTTGTGGTTTTTGCTTTATAGTGTCTCTCAAAGTTTACAGTGTCTATGGAGAGCCTCAGTCATCCAGGTCATGGTTGTCCCAAAGGTGCTTTTTTTCAAGAGGCAACTGGACTTTCTGGTTTTTCTTTGAAGATGTTTCGCTTCTCATCCAAGAAGCTTCTTCAGCTCTGACTGGATGGTGGGGAATGGAAGGATTTATACTCATCGCAGACAGCTGGACATTTGCATTCTTTTGGCGGGTCATTAAGGTCACTTGGAGGTTTATCTGTGTCCTCAGGGTCACCTGAGTGGTGCAAATGGGTGTGGAGCCTTCTTGGAACTGTTGAAAGGACTGTGATTGGAGATAGATGATGTCCTGTCCAGTGGTGAAATCCAATTTTTTTTACTACCGGTTCTGTGGACGTGGCTTGGTGGGCGTGGTGTGGCTTGGTGGACGTGGCAGGGGAAGGATACTGCAAAATCCCCATTCCCTCCCCACTCCTGGGGGAAGGATATTGCAACATCTCCATTCCCACCCCACTCTGGGGCCAGCCAGAGGTGGTATTTGCCAGTTCTCCGAACTACTCAAAATTTCCGCTACCGGTTCTCCGAACTACTCAAAATTTCCGCTACCGATTCTCCAGAACCTGTCAGAACCTGTTGGATTTCACCCCTGGTCCTGTCCCTCCCCCACTGTTGAGAGAGGTGTCAGGGTTCCGAATAGCATCTGGGATTAAATCAGAGTCCGAGGCAAAGCATTCCTCAAAGTTCCAATTTATTAACAGAGCCATGTCAGCACGGCTGGGAGAAATCCCAAATCTGAAGTCTTCGGGGTTTCTCCACCCAGTTGAAAGTTCAAGCCTTTGTCCCCACACCCCCAAGTTCATCACATGAACCAATCTTCATCTGGTAGCTTGGTAGGAACTCCACCTTCTTCCATGCAGGTGCAGGACAAAGGATGACCTTGACAATCTAGAAGGAATTTGTTGTGGCTACATGCAGACATCCCTCATGCAACTGCCCCTCCCAAATTCCCATAGCAAAGAATACATTTTTAAACTAGCATAAAGTGTGGCAGGCCAAAGATCCAAAGAAAATGGCTTCGGCCTGACAAGAGGGCTGTTCCATTTTGACATAGATGGCCTCAGTCTGAAAGAGGGGTTAAAGAGGATGAGAAGCCAAACGTCTTCAAAGAAAAACCAGAAAGTCCAGTTGCCTCTTGAAAAAAGCACCTTTGGGACAAAGTTAACAGTGTTGCAACTTCCTGATGATAAATTAATTTGCTCATCTCCCTGTAAATAAAAAAAAAATGCTTTCATTGGAGAATGGGGATGGATAAGAAATGAATACATTTCTTGTAAGAATTAAGAATGAAAAATCTTTACATATCATAGGGATTCCCAAACTTTTTAGTTCTGCAACTGTGCACTGGGGATTAAGAAGGCTGTAAAAAGCTTTGACAGAGCCAGTCTGATCAGTTTCTTTTTTAAAAAACGAGGTCCAGACTCACAGTTTGAAAACCCAAGTGTACCTCACTAAGGATCTGTAGGACAAAACAGGAAGAAAGAGATCTACTTGTATTACAGGTACTTCTTGACTTACAACAGTTTGTTACAAAGTTACAAAGGCACTGAAAAAAGTGACTCATGACCGTTTTTCACACTTATGACCGTTGTGACATCCCCATGGTTATGTGATCAAAATTCAGATGCTTGGCAACTGGCATGTATTTATGACGGTTGCAGTGATCCCCTTTCGCGACCTTCTGACAAGCAAAGTCAACGGGGAAGCGAGATTCACTTAACAACCATGTTACTAACTTAATTACTGTGGTGCTTCACTTAACAATTGTGGCAAGAAAGTAAAATGCATTGTAAAATGCGGCAAAACTCACAGTAACAAATGTCTCACTTAGCAACAGAAATGTTGGGCTCAGTTGTCGTCATAAGTTGAGGACTACCTGTACCCCTGAACAAAAAAGGTGGGCTATACCTATAATAAGCACACAAATGTGTGTTTGACTCAAGGTTGACTCAGCCTTCCATCCTTCTGAGGTCGGTAAAGTGAGGACTCAGATTGTTGGGGGCAATATGCTGACTCTGTAAACCGCTTAGAGAGGGCTGTAAAGCACTGTGAAGCGGTATATAAGTCTAAGTGCTATTGCTATTGCTATGCTTAATAAAGCCAAAGAACACAAAGAAATGCAAAGAAACAGCAAGTGCTATGAATAGATGGAAAAGAAATCACTCCAGTCTGAAAAAAGACCGCTGGAACTTTAAATGTGATCTGGGCTTCTAACGTATTATTTTAAGGACACGAAATCATGACATACACTAATGTATGTGCTGAGTGTATGATTCAAGTTGCAACTGAAATGAAACAGAAGTTTAAGAACCTACAAGTAGAATCAAGGCCGATGGTGTATCCAAAAAGCAAAGATTATCCCTAGATGTGGAAGGAAGAAAACCTCAAGGCCACTTGAGGTAACTGAGAGTTAATTTACAAAGAGTGAACTTGGACTGGAGACCTTTGCTATTTCCACACCTCCACAGAAGATTAATGTTTCATTATGGGCTTTTTTTTTTAAGCAGGGTCCTCTTGTTTGATGATTTTGTGGATTCTCTTCACTTTCCCCTCATTTATTTTCTGTTTCACGCCCGTCATTTTTCTCCTAGCGTGATGGAGAATAATTCTCCCTTCTCCCTCTCTTTTATTTTGCCAGTGGGATTTGAAGGGCTTTAAATCAATGCCTTTCAAAGAGGTCCTTGAAGGAGGTCGCAAACTAGGTTGAAAAAGTTGAAATTGGTCATTTTTTTAAACTTAAAAAAACAACCACAACAGAACCCTAACACATGGACTTGCACACACAAAGAGAAAGGCCAGGAATGCTTGCAAAGTTGGGAGCTGTAGATGCAGTTCAAGGACTATGAATGTCTGTGATTTATGTTTAATAAATCGCCATAGAATTTGTAGTGTGGGAACTGGAGGTGAAGGAATTCTAGCCTTAGTAATAGCATTTAGCACTTATATACCACTTCATAGTGCTTTACAGCATTCACTGAGTGGTTTACAAAGTCAGCATATTGCCCCCAACAATCTGGGTCCTCATTTTACCAACCTCAGGAGGATGGAAAACTGAGTCAACCTTGAGCCGGTCAGGATCAAACTCCTGGCAGTGGGCAGAGTTAGCCTGCAATACTGCATTCTAACCACTGTGCCAGCACAGCTCCTTATGTTGTAGGATACACTGATGAAATAATATTGCAAGGAGTGTGACTTTTTATATGCCTTATTTGCTGTTGGCTGCAAGGTTCAGTCATTGGAGACACTGGGACAATTGGATGAACTTTAGTGCTCCTCAATCTAATGAAAAACCTCCAAGGAATCCCGGTGTTTCCTGTAAAAAGTGTGACAACTTCATTAAATTGCAAGTATGAACTGGGCTATGATTGGTTACACTGGCAGTTTTTCTTGATGCCATACTTCTTGGACATGGATATTTATTACTCACAGTGAAAAAGTAGCATGAGAGGCATCCTTCATGTAAATGTTTTATGGTGGGCTTTAAAACTGACCTCTGCCGTTTTCTTTTTATTGCAATTTGTTTTACAGTTTCTATCTTGAGTACAGTTTCTATCTTGGACAGTTACAGGCAATTCAAAGAACTTTACAAGACAATAAGCGAGTCTTTAAACCAGTGTTTCTGAACCTTAGCAACTTTTAAGATGCATGGACTTCAACTCCCACAATTCCCCAGTCAGAATTCTAGGTATTGAAGTCCACACATCTTTAAAGTTATTATGTTTGAGAAACACTGCTTTAAATTTCAGAAAATCCAGTTATTACTTAAAAACACAGTGATAATTTAACATCCAATCAGATAAGCCTGCCTCCTAAAATTAATAAGCAAATGACCATGGGGTTTTTACATGGGAGAAGTTCCATTTAACTCTTGGTGTTGCAAGAGTTGCAGCTCTAGACAGCTGTGTTACTTTCACTGCAATTGGATTTATTTCCCAGAAAATTTACTTAAGACTGCTGAAACCCAGCAGGATTCCTCCTACACGGATGCTCAGACATGCTGCTATTAAACTGCACAAACCAGCAGAAGGAAACACTGAACAAACCAGCTGCAGCTACTACATCATATTCAGAAACAATAAACCAGGCTTGGCAATTTATAGCCTGCAGGTGGCTTGGGGAGGGGGGCAGTCCCTAGAGCACACAAAGAATAGGCAAAGGCCAACCTTTTTGGCCTGTTGGAGGGTAGCGATTTAAAGAAAGGTGTTAAGCAAAATCAGAGGATGGCCAATTCTCTCTCCCCGTCTCCTCTTGTAATGGGATGTTCTAAATCAGGGGTGTCAAACTTGCAGCCCGCGGGCTGGATGCATCACACGCTGGCCACGCCCACCCATTTTAGCGAAGGGGAAAAAAGTCAAACGAGAATGCAGGAGGCACCTGGGCTTTCTTGAATGTATGTGCAGGTCTTAACATGGTGCCCCACAAAAGTAGCAGTAGAAAAAAAAAACCCCAATCATTTGTCATATGCGCAACGGAACTAGCGAGATAACATTCATGGTGGAAGTGGTACCTTAACAATATGAAGGGACAAATATTGGAGTCAGGAATGAATTCATGAATATATCAAAGAGATTCTAAGTCAGTCTTGAAGCCAGAGTAAAGACCACTATAGACTCTGTATCAACTCTATATATGACATCAGTTCAAACATGTCTTCAGTGATAAAGCTGGTATGCAACTCTGGGACATGTGTTAAATTTCTTTTTCCCATTAGCTCATTTTCTTTGGTAAACCCCCTTCCTCCACATGGCTTTCTTCTTGTGAAGATTTATAAATGTATATATTTTTTTGGATCATGTAGTTTAAAGTATTTGCGGAATCCTGTTTCAATTATGTACTCCATTCCCCACCCCCTTTAATATTTTATAAATAGGTTTTAAATATTTTAACCAACAGGCAGGGCAAAGCTAAAGAGATCTAATAGGGTTCAAAGTGTAATTTTTGCATATGAGAAATAAAAAAAACCACAGCACAGGAGAGTGTGTGTTGTATACTTGGACACCTACTGTTGTGACATCGGAGTTGGGAGGGGTCATTTCCACTAGGTTGATGAAATACGGCTCATCTTTCCATACAGGATAATTGTCATTGATGTCCAGCAAAGTGATGTTTACCTGAAAAGAACCATAGTTGTAAATTCACATTTTTTTCAGGCATTCCAGTCAGATTCTCCCAGCATTACTACAGCACCTTTACAAACTTATTCTTCATTGTTGATAGAGGAGGAGGATTAATTTACCTCCTCTAACCTCTAAGCTTTAAATCCAGGAAGGTTTTCAAAATTCTCTGCTTAGCTTTTCTGACAATGTCAGTACTTCTGTCGATGAATGCATGAGTCACAAAACAAACATACTTGACTAATTTTTCTCTCACCAATTTCCCACAACGGTTCCAGGATTGCCTCTTAGTTACACACAACATGCTGAGAAGATCTTCCACAGATCTTCCTACCGTATTTGGAAATGAGTCTGTTAGTTTTAAAACGTGTATTTTCTTTCCATGCTTTGATTAAATCAGGAAGCTTAGATGAAGTTCATGTACAAAATAAGATTTTTAATAGTGAGGTTTAGCACTGTGCTTTTTTTTTTTTTTTGGTGCCTTTGTGTCAATCCGGACTCTTGGAAACTTAATAGATTGAACCATTCAGGATCTTTTTGGCAAAATTTTAAAGATAGTTTGCTGTTGTCTCCTTTCTAAGGCTAAGAAAGGATGATTGACTCAAAGTCACCCAGCTGGCTTCCATCTTTAAGGAAGGACTAGAATTTGGGTTTTTCTGCTTGTAATTTAGCATCTCAACCAGTGGAAGCCCATTTTTAAATTTTGCTTTGCCCTTTGTTTCTAAAATTATTTGGGAATTTTAATGATCAGATAAACCAGTTAATATCCGGCTTTAATGAAGAGTTCATGCACTCTGTTTAGCCTATGTAGATAAATCAACAGTCAGGAAAAATAACCTTTAGATAATATGCAAACTATTTCTAATTTAGACTAATAACCTAAATCCTTTTATTTGAGAGTCAGTTCATTTGAATATAACAACTGATAGTTTCCTCCCCTCATACTGTAATTATTCCACGAGGAGTGGATTTCAACAAAGAAGAGAATCAAAGTTACTACCAGTAATAGTGTTAAAAGGTTCTAGGGAAGAGTATACAGGTAGTCCTTGACTTACAATAGTTCATTTAGTGACCATTTGAAGTTACAACGGCATTGAAAAAAGTGACTTATGACTGTTTTTCACACATGTAAGCATTGTGGCATCCCTATGGTCACGTGATCAAAATTCAGATTTGGCAACTGAGTCATATTTATGACAGTTGCAGTGTCCCGGGGTCATGTGATCCCCTTTTGCGACCTTCTGACAAGCAAAGTCAGTGGGGAAGCCAGATTCACTTAGCAACCGTGTTATTAACTTGACAACTGCAGTGATTCATTTAACAACTGTGTAAAGGTTGTAAAATGGAGCCTAAATTCACTTAACGAATGTCTCACTTAGCCAGATAAATTTTGGGCTCCATTTAACAGGAAGTAACTGCTTGGATTGTCCTGTGTGGCCTGGACACAGGTAATTCATCATCATGAGTAGAAACGGAAAACGAATAACATGAAGGAAAGCGTTCTGTGCCTGCTGTTCCCATACCACTTGTCCCATCTGAATTATTAGATGAGAACATTGGCCTGTTCATTTGTAGAAAGTACTGTGGTGCAGGGTAAGAGCAACCTTTATCCTCAGAGTCATAATGCTGAAGCACAATAGATATAAATGCTATTTTAATTTGGGAGAACACAATGCACTCTGGAGGAATCCAACCAGCGCAGATGTCTCAAGGTTAAACTGCTCACCAAAATGTGCATGCTGACATGGACAAATTCTTCTTTAATCCCTCAATCACTATCACAACATTGTAGCTAGCAAATGATAAATAGCCTTATTTAAACCAAGGGATTGGGGTCCTTTGTATTCTCAGAGTATGCACAAGTGAAACTCCCTCTTTAAATAGTTTTCCTGGCTGTGGACAGTGATGAGCAAGAAGAAAGTGAACCTATTACTAATTAGGGCCTTTCCCTGCTATTCTTACTTTGGAAAGATAGTAGTGGGACAGGCAGACATGAACTGTAGTTCCCATTTGACCAGAAAGGGACCAAATCAGTGGTGAAATCCAATTTTTTTTACTACCGGTTCTGTGGGCGTGGCTTGGTGGACGTGGCTTGGTGGGCGTGGCAGGGGAAGGATACTGCAAAATCCCCATTCCCTCCCCACTCCTGGGGGAAGGATATTGCAAAATCTCCATTCCTACCCCACTCTGGGGCCAGCCAGAGGTGGTATTTGCCGGTTCTCTGAACTACTCAAAATTTCTGCTACCGGTTCTCCGAACTACTCAAAATTTCTGCTACCGGTTCTCCAGAATCTGTCAGAACCTGCTGGATTTCACCCCTGGACCAAATGATTCACTCTGGATGACTCTGTTTCTCCCTCTCAGCCCAATCTGTCTTACTGTGCCTGCAGGAATTAGAAATATCTGCAGGATCCTGTGCTTTCTATCATAATGATGTAAACACCACCACATTATTAGAATATAAGATCCAACCTATTTGGTATGTACAGTAGTCCTTGACTTACAGCTGTTTCATGATGGTTCCAAGTTACGATAGTCTCAGAAGAAGCCATTTAGAACATGTCCTCAAAGTTGTGACCACTGCACCACCCAAAAGTTACGTGATCACAATTTGGGCACTTGGCAACTGGCTTGCATTTACGACAGTTGCAGTGTCTGGCAATCATGAGATTGCGATCTTCACAGCCAGTTTCTGACAAGCAAAGACAGATGGGGAAGCTGCATTTGCTGAATGACTGCAGTAAAAATGGTCGTAAAATAGGATCCGTATTAGAGTTCGTTACAGAAAATTAAATCCAGAAGCACACACAGATAACTGATTCAGCTGGATTCATTAACTTCTTTATAAACATATATATATTACAATACCACAAGTAGAGTTGTTCTTCAACATAGTAGCAGTTACAAGCAAAATACAAGCAGCTTCTAATTCAGAGTTCAGAGTGGACAGAGAGTACAGAGTGGGCTGAGCCACGCCCAGCCTTCAGCTTAAGCTTCAATTTCGATTCTCTGCACAGACTCAGAAGTGTTTAAGCTCCCATTGGCTGACTTAGTTGCTATGCCTATTCATTGGCTGACCTTGTTACCATTGGCTCTCCCAGTTCATGAATATCTTAACAATCCGGTCATGTGATAACTTGCTTTATGACCTCACCAACTTACAACAGAAATTCTGTTCCCAATTGTGGTCATAAGTTGAGGGCTACTCTACTGGTAATGTCACAATATACAAGCTGTCACAACACACAATATGTAGGAATGACCTTGGAAGAGAGGAGAAAGAGCCACAGGCTGGACAACTGTCATGGGAAGACATGTCAATCCACAGAAGGAATGTGTGTGTGAGTGTGACTGTGTAAAACATTTCTGAAGAGACCCTATGTTAGTAATCACAATCTAGGGCTCAATCTCTCTTCTCTTATCAACATTAATTGAATCTGGTCCCTAAGGAAGGAGGAAAACAAGAGAAGAGAGGTGTTGTGGCCCGCCAGCGTCCCGTGCAGTTGATCATGGATCCCAAGGACGATGAGGCGGTTGTGGCGAGGTACCATCAGCCTGTGTACCTGGCACCCGAGTCAGAGAGCGAGGAGGTTGGAGAGGACTTGGTGCCAGAGGCTGAGAGTCAACCAGGGCCTTCTGTACCTCCTGAGGAGCCCATCAGGGCCAAAGAAGAAGAAGAGGAGGAGCCTCTTCTTCTCGATGCTCGGGCACGCAGAGCTGCTAGAAGACAAGAGTGGCTACTCAGGAGGAGGTCTCCTCGAGAGTAGAGCTGCAGGCTAAGTGGCCACACCCTTAGACTAGTTAAGCCCTGACCACGCTTAGCCTTGTTTCAGGAAATAACGTTTATTATTACTCTTGATCTTTGTGACTCCAGTCTGCTCGGTTCTTGTTCCAGTACGAGTCTTGTTTCCTGCATTCCTAGCTCTGGGAGTATTGCCAGATACAGTAAGACCTGCTCATTATCTCTTGGACTTCAGCCAGCTGTTAAGACTGTACATTAACAGTGGGGGTTTGAAAAAGACTCTTCTGCCTTTATTTTGTTTTCAACGACTCCTAAGAAGTTATTAGGAGACCTTTATTATTAGTAAACAAACAGTTTTACAGTTTGTGTGTGCGTATTATTGGTGGCTCGTCGCTGGGGCAGAACAAGAGGTCAGAGGTGGGTTCCTCCTGGTTCGGACCAGTTCGCCTGAACCGGTAGCGACCTGCTGGTGACGTCACGGTGACGTCACGGATCCGGTTCGGTCGGTGCCGCTCCATGGGCTCCATCTTTTTTTTGGAATTTTTTTTTTAAAAAAATTTCTTCTGCGCATGCGCAGAAGCCGAGTTTCCGGCACTGCACATGCATTGCCATCTTGTTTTCGGCTTTTTTGGGGGGATTTTTTTTATTTTTTGGCACTGAGCATGCCCACGAGGCGCGGCCACGCAGCGCGGGAGGAAGCGAACCGGCAGCGAGGTAAGTTAGAACCCACCCCTAAGAGAGGTGACTGGACAGCCATTTGTCCAGAATGGTAAAGGGTGTCCTGCTTGAGCAAGAGGTTGGACTAGAAGACTTCCAAGCTCCCTTCCAATTCTATTATTCTATGTTCTAGTGTATCTTATCTGGACTACCTTGAGGAGCTAATACAAGGGGAGGTGCTTGCATTGTATTCACACATTGCTGCTTTTGTTGTTTGCTCTCTCCTCTCCTCCAAGGATGCTTCTGGTGGTCTAAAATTAGGGGAAACCTCTGTGTAAATGCCTTGAGTTCCCAAGAAATGGTGGGCTAGAGATGCAAATAACAGTAAAAATAACAATAGTCACCACCACAACACTGAATTCCCTGATGTCAGTGTTTCTCAACTTCAGCAACTTTATGATGTGTGGACTTCAACTCCTAGAATTCTCCAGCCAGCATGTTAGAGCATTCATCACATAACATAGAATAATAGGGTTGGAATGGACTTTGAAGGTCTTCTAGTCCAGCGCCCTGCCCATGGCAGGAGAGCCTATATCTTTCTGGACCAATCACTGTCTTCTTAAAAACCTCCAGTGATGGAGCTCCCACAACCTTTTGAGGCAAGCTGTTCCACTGATTAATTGTTGTCACTGACAGGAAATTTCTCCTTAATTCTAGGTTGGTTCTCTCCTTGATAAGTTTCTATCCATTATTCTTATCTTGCCCTCAGGTGCTATAGAGAAGAAGTTGATCCCCTTCTTCTCTGTGACAGCCCCTCAAGTACTGGAAGTCTGCTATAAAGTTGCTGTAGTTAAGAAACACTACCTTATATGAACAAAGCATAAGGACCAGAATAGATTTATCATCAGAAATTTTGCATTTCTTCTTTCTCCCTGTAATACTAAAGGCTGCAGTTTTTATTGATACATGTTACCCTGAAATGAAATAAAAATGACACTAGGGATGAATTTTTCTACAGAATTCACAAAAGAAAGTTGAGGCAAAAGAATTTGGATTGAAATATATATATTCGAGATAACACAACTGAATAGCCAATAAAATGATAATCGCATCGAAAACTATAGACATCACAGCAAATCATGGAAGCAGTTTGCAGTGGAAAAAGAAGGAAAAAGCTTAAGCATGCTGCCTTGATCTCTCACTGTCCCTTTAAATTATTTAAAGCATTTTAAATTCCTATTAGAAGCTTGCCCTAGGGCAGTGACCTGATAGAAGAGCAGTTGCTGATTGTTTACAGGATATCTGGAAAGGAGAAGAGGAGGAGTTAAGAAGCAAGAGAGAGAGAAAAAAAGAAAACAAATATATAAAAAAATAAAGAATAGAAAAGGGAAGGAATTTCTAATACTGTATGGTAAAGAAAGTGGTTATGGCAAAAGACAGACCACACCAAATGAGAATATTTCCTTAATTTTGCAGTTATTTTTCATCACATTGCTTTTTCTCTTAAGTAAAATATTAGTCCACATTAAATAATATGGCCTAAAACACAGGTGTCAAACTCACGTCGTCACGTGATGTATCGTGACTTTTCCCCCCCCCTTTGCTAAACCGGAGGTGGGCGTGGCCAGCATGTGACGCATCCGGCCTACAGGCTGCGAGTTTGACACCCTTGGCCTAAAATATGTATTTTCCTCACACATTCCAAGCCAGGGAGAATAAGGGGGAGAGGGAATAACAAATAACAATTATAAAACAATTATTACTACACTAATATCTTGGCGTGCTGATTACCTTATGCTCTAAGAGGCAGACGTTAACATATATACTATTTTCACATCTCATTTGAAAATGAAAATATGGGTTTGACTCAATTGAATGATAATAACTGGCCAAAATAATCCAGAAAGTATAATAGTGAGGCAACAGTATGAACTCAGGTCTCCTAAACCAAAATCTAGAACTCCATATTGTCAAGTCAACCCACAGAAGGCTTGTCATTGTTCTGACAAGATAAAATTCTCAGCTTCAAAAAACTCCTCATGAGTTGAATGAAGAGTTATAAAAATGTAAGCAGTGAATTCAAAATAATTCTGCAAAGACATCCAACCTCTGGCATTTTGCTTACACTGTACAGGAAGAGAAATACTTCAGTTTGAAAGGATTTAACAAGCGGAAAAATCACTTCACCCCAAACATGGGTGAGCATATTTTTCCAGCTAAGAAATAACCTTGGTCTGAGTTAAATCCAACAATATCGTAACCTCCCTAACTCTATAATCTTTCCAACTATTCTTGGTCGTAGCTTCTCATTAGGCACAAAAATGATACAAGTGGGAATATGGAAGACGAGGATTGCTTCATGACAGAATAAAAAGGGAAAGAAAATGACCATCTCAGCCACATCTTGCAGAATCCCATCTTCCTCTTCCTCCTTTTTAAAAAGCTAAATAACATCTTAAGGGAAATCCCTTATAGTTAGCCATTTCCCCCTTATTTTTTAAAAATCGGTGGAAGGACTGTTTTGGGTTGCTTTAAATGTACCTGGATGGTAAAATCATTTTTCCTATATTAAGTTTTTGTGGAAAACTATTAAGCTTAAAATGTCTATGACAGAAAAGCCCATCAGCAGAAAAGTAAATTCTTCAATTACTAAATACATCTTATACAAAAGTAGAAGATACATTTGATGTATTATAATGACATATAGTAATTTAATATGGGAGACCAAGTTGAGATGACATTTCAACAAGCGTTCTGCAAAACAATTCCACCTCTTTGTTCTTTTCTTAAACTGCTGACCATGTGGGCATCTGAAAGTTTCTAAGTCATGGAAGAGCAGTTCTGTTCTGTTCAAGAGAGGTCAATTATTGTTAAAAGAATCTAGATACATAACTATGTCACAAACATCAAATGAAACCACTGCAGTGAAACTCACAGTTGCAATGCCAGTTTTCTGATTGTGCCCAACACCACCATCCACGGCTCGTACAATGAGTATATATTCTGATTTAGCTTCCCGGTCCAGTAGAGATGTGGTGGTGATTTCCCCTGAAGCAGGTAAGAGAGAGAAGTGAAAAAGGAAAGAAGAGCTTATAAATTGGAAAACAGAGGCTCAAAGTGCATCTAAGTTATAAATTATTTTCCTAAGCTTATATAGAACAATATGGTGCAGTCACTTGGAAGGTTTTGCAAATTTACCTTTCATGATGTCACAGAAAGTGCACCTTGCAATTGCTAAGAGAGAAGGCATTAGCAACAAAATGCTGAAACTTTGCAGCATCTGAACAGGAAGTAAAAAGTCAGTCTTACTTGAAGGAAAGAAAATATATGAAACCCTAGAAAAGTTATCAGGAGAAACTAGAGGATATACGCTGGAAGCTATGAAAACAGGAGACCTCAGGAGAAAGAAATCCCAGGTCAGTTGTATGTTTGGATGATTACTAATCAGATGCACCTCCAATGTTAATATGCCATGTTTCAACTATATTCAATTATAAATTCAGTTTAAACTATGATCCTACGAAGCTCACGATAAAGTCTATAGGTTTGAAGTGCCTGAAAAAGCTATCTAGGTGTGATCCACTACCTAATACTTCTTTAATAGATTTCTGAAGCTGCCTGATCTTCTCTCTTATTGCTCCAATAATGAACTGAAAGGTGCCCAATTGTCTTGTTGGTACAGTAGGCTAACCAAGATGGAACTGTCCATTGATTCCTATGTCCCATGGCCCCCGTATTCAGCCTACACACCGAAGTTCAATTCCCTGGTCAAACACAAATCACTTTAATTTTAAGGGGCTGTCCACAGCAGATTATCTGGGGGAAACGATTAAAAATTGATCTTGAACTGCAAGAGGTCAAAAGATTCATTGAAATACATTTGCCTCCCAAGTTCCTGTGGTACCCATTAATCTGTAGTCTGAAAAAAAAAAGTCAGTGGGGGACTTAAAGAAAAAGGACACGTCTCAGTGATGAATTGCTCCACTTTGCCCACAAAGTTACATCCAATTAGGCACACCTTCACAGCGCACGTTCAGCTAATTTTAGCGATGCTATTCCTACAGAGTTCTTCTCAGATTCTCTACCCCCCCCACACACACACCACTTTCCGGCATGCAGGATCATCTCCCTTCCTACAGAATAGGGGAAGAGGGCAAGAGACTGAAAGTGATGCCATGTCAAAAACACTGTTATGCCTTTTTCAGATGGTTTGACAATTCTGTAACTTGAAAAATGACACATTGGGAAAAAATATAGGCAAGGAAACAGGAGTCAATCAATTTTTTTTTATCCTTGCACTACATCATTGATATGGAATGGATTCTATGCTCCTGCTGTCTTGCAGATGTATAGGGGACTTCAAATACCAGAGCCCCATCCAACATGCTTATGATGGCTGGGAGTTATGGATGTTGATGCTCCTCTTGAGAAGATAAGAGTGGGAAAAGCAAAATTAATATTAATACTACTAATACTATTATTTGTTTGTTTTGTTTACTTACTTACTTACTTACTTACTTACTTACTTACTTACTTACTTACTTACTTGCCAGCCCTCTAGTCTAGAGGCAACGCTGAGTGCCTTACAAACAATAACAATACTACTTCTGCTCCCACTGCTTTTCCTGCTACTATTTCTATTGCTAGCTGCCTCCTCCTCCTCCTCCTCCAAATAACACCAACCATTAATGTAGCAAGTTTAGCTTTATGGTTTACAAAAAAATTAGCTGTTTTGATCAACCTGAAAAGAGAAAGGCAGGTTAAAAATGGAAATGATAAAAAAATATAAAACTGAAAGCAGACAAAGAATATATTAAATTAACACTGAAACTCAATTTTTTTAGAACTTTAGATGAGAGGCACATTAAAATTATTACAACATTCAAAGCAAAATTTATAAAAGTAAAATTAAAAAGCTCTGACAAATCTACTTTTACTTGATATCTGGATTGGTATCAAACATAAGAATATTTAAAGACAGTATAAAGATATCATTCTAGTACTAGTGCAAAGACCTGTTGGTGCACTTCCTCAGATGATCTTAAAGCGCAGGTATCTTTATAAAGAAATACATAAGGAAACATTGCACCATATAGCACAAAGTCTCTATTATGTACTAAGCATCTTCTTAGTATTTGCTAATCTGATAAGTTCCTAAATTCAACCGAAAGAAAACACAAAAAGAGAGGAGTATGACTAACTAAGCAGAAGTCCTTTCCCTAATAGCTGTCAATTGCAAAAGTATTCTTGTGAGCTGTTGATTGACAATGGTGGGTGACTGACTGCTTCCTTCTGAAATGGTAGGAGACTCTAGAAAGAGTACAGAGAAGAGCAACAAAGATGATTAGGGGACTGGAGGCTAAAACATATGAAGAACGGTTGCAGGAATTGGGCATGTCTAGTTTGATGAAAAGAAGGACTAGGGGAGACATGATAGTAGTGTTCCAATATCTCAGGGGTTGCCACAAAGAAGAGAGAGTCAAACTATTCTCCAAAGCACCTGAGGGTAGGACAAGAAGCAATGGGTGGAAACTAATCAAGGAGAGAAGCAACTTAGAACTAAGGAGAAATTTCCTGACAGTTAGAACAATTAATCAGTGGAACAACTTGCCTCCAGAAGTTGTGAATGCTCCAACACTGGAAATTTTTAAGAAGATGTTGGATAATCATTTGTCTGAAGTGGTGTAGGATTTCCTGCCTAAGCAGGGGGTTGGACTAGAAGACCTCCAAGGTCCCTTCCAACTCTGTTATTCTAAATATAAGGCAGTCAAGTTGAAGAAGTGAACTCACTCAGTGACTCAACCGGGAGTCTAAGTAGGAGTTTGTCAGTGGAGTTTGCTGGGAGATTCTAAGAAAAAAGTTCCCAACAAATTTTCTATGTAGGTGGTTAACTTGAGGGTCTAAGAATTTAACAAGAAAATAATAGATGTTTGTGGTGCCTTGATGAAAAAAAAATTATGAAGATGGACAATCAGGACTTATGGCATTTTTATATTTCTGTCTGTAAACAAATTGCTATTTATTTAGAGTGCAAACTTGTAGCAATGTTTGAAAAGGTCAGAGGACTCAGACCATACCTAGCTCATGAGACAGGATGAAGACCTATTACATCAAATAAAGGAGGCACTAGAAGAGATCATGGAAGAAGCAACTCTCTATAAGGAAGGCAATCAAACAAGAAAGGTAAGCCCAGACGACCAACTTGTAGAGTTCGTCAATAGCTTTTGGAGCCTTGAAGAAGAAACTGGCTTTGAAGCTTCAGGGAGAAAAAGAAATGTTGTGGAACAAAAGGTAGGACAGTTGAAAAACAGAGAAGATGCAGATACATCTTGCAAGAAAAGAATAACTGTGATAGTTAGTGATTCACAACTGCGAAGAACTGTCACAAATGTGTGGAAACCAGATCTGCTAGTCATATTTGCCAGAAGCAAGGATCAGGGTGGGATATGACAGAACAACTCCTAAGACTTACTGACTCTACTGTACATTATTCCTTCCTAATAATTCATTTGGGACAAATAATACTACAAATTATAGCTACCACAGCATCATTTGAATTTTGACTATCTAGGGAGGGAGTTCAAGAACCTTGGTGGCTCAGATACAAATACAAATCACCAGGACCTGACGGATTACATCCCAGAGTTCTAAAGGAGCTGGCAGATGTCATCTCAGAACCACTGCACCACATCTTTCAAAAATCCTGGAACACCGGGGAACTACCAGAGGACTGGAAAAGAGCTGATATGGTTCCCATCTTCAAAAAAGGAAAAAAACCAGACCCAGGAAATTACACACCAATCAGCCTAACATCAATACCCGGGAAGATACTGGAAATGATAATAAAAAAACAGATCTGTCAACACCTAGAAACGAGTAAAGTAATAACTAGCAGCCAGCACGGGTTTGTTAAAAACAGATCATGCCAAACCAATCTCATTTCATTCTTCAACACCGTGACTAAATTAGTAGACCAGGGAAATACTGTGGACATAATATACTTAGACTTCAGCAAGGCATTCGACAAAGTAGACCACAACCTACTTCTTCGTAAGCTAGAAAAAAGTGGGATAGATAGCTTCACCACCAGATGGATTAACAACTGGCTGACTAACCGTACTCAACGAGTAGTCCTCAATGGGTCTAAGTCTAG
>QLTV01014916.1:339250-422033 GCA_003457575.1 Thermophis baileyi | reverse complement strand
ATCTATCTATCTATCTATCTATCTATCTATCTATCCATCCATCCATCCATCCATCCATCCATCCATCCATCCATCCATCCATCCATCCATCCATCCATCCATCCATCCATCCATCCATCCATCCATCCATCCATCCATCCATCCATCCATCTATCTATCTATCTATCTATCTATCTATCTATCTATCTATCTATCTATCTATCTATCTATCTATCTATCTATCTATCTATCTATCATCTATGTCTATCTATCTCTCTATCATCTATCTATCTCTCTATCATCTATCTATCTATCTATCTATCTATCTATCTATCTATCTATCTATCTATCTATCTATCTATCTATCTATCTATCTATCTATCTATCCATCCATCCATCCATCCATCCATCCATCCATCCATCCATCCATCCATCATCTATCCAATGTTTTTGGTTTTTCATTCTTTTACTGCTGTATTTACAAGCAACCCAGAATTGTAACAAATTGGATATTATACAAATTCAATAAATAAATAAATACATCGGGACATACATATTTGTTCATGAAGTTCAGGACTCAAGATTGACTTGAAAGCTTGCATGTGTATATACACAAACAAACACAGTCATATCAGCAGATAGATAGCCAGTAATAATGTGTGCTGTAAATCATGGCACTTCCTTGGTCCAAGTAGTGTTTTTTTCTCAGTCTCTCTTTACAGACTAGAAGGGCAGGTGATTTAATAGCCACACCAGTAGTGGGTTCTAAACCCCATCGCTATCGGTTTGCTCATGAGCGCTCGTGCGCTCGCGCATGCACGCGACGCTTCTGTGCCTCCCGCCGCCGCCGCCACTGGTTCCCAGACCCGGGCCGAATCGGGATCAACCCACCGCTGAGCCACACCATTTATTTCAGGCTCAACAATCCTAACCATACTTATTGGAACTAGTTTTTGTTTTTCTGATTGACACTATGAATTGCCACAAAAGCCTGCAAAAGTAGTTTATCTAGCTAGCAGAAGCATCTCCAATTAAGAGCTCTTTTCATAAGACCCCTGTGCACATGTTTGCTTTTCAATACTGGAAATTAGAACACTTTTCTCTAAATCTGTGCACAATTGAAATGTCCTTAAGTACAACACTGAACACAAGATTTGTAAACAGCAATATAATGTTAGTTTTTCAGTCTCTCTATTTAAAAGAGAAATGGTTTTTAAATAGGTAGGGTTGAATCTTTAATATTTGACTATATTTTTTCAACAGAAATCATCATCATCATCTATATTTTCATCTGTAGGCTCAAGACATTTGTAGATTAACAATAAAGTGAGAATAAAGTTTTATTCTATTCTACTCTATAACAGCACCTGAAGCAAAGAAATATATTTTTTTATAATACACTTAAGCATAAAGTTTGCTGACTCAATGCTCAGAATAGCGACTAGCATGTCAGTGAATGAGAGGTGAGGAGAAACATTACTGCTAATATTTCCTAGGATGCTAGCATCAAACTCAATATTAGTTCCTATCCAGTAGTTCCGCCTTCAGAAGCTTATTGTCTCCTAATGGGAAAGTTACAAAGTGAATTTCAGTTCTTTATTAAAAATCAATAAGCATAGGATGAAAAAGTTTCAAACTCTTTCCCCCCCCCCTTAACACAGACACAGAAGCATGCACATACCCACACTTGTTCTTTTCTTTCACTTTTCTTAAGTGAGCCAATTCATCATTATCATCATCCTCATCATATTTCTCTCCCCCCCCCCATTTCCACTTGAAAGAGAAAAATCCCTTTTGGTAGAAAGTGCAAAATGTGACAGCTACTTAGAAATCAGCCATGTACAAAATCAACTAGAAGGAAATGACCTTTTCAAATGCGGTCTTTAGACAGATGGGATTACACTGTCCAAAGAACAGTTAGGGAAAGAAGATATTTCTCCTCAATTAAGCCCCTTTGCTGTTTCTTATGTCTCCTCACAATGCTTATGAAAGGGAGAGGGTGAAAATCAGGGATTTTTTTTTTTTTTACAGCATCATCATCAAAGAAGGCCAACTCTTTGGCCAGCGAATTGCTGCCACTTTAAGTCAGATCTGATTAGGAAGGATCTAAGATTGAAGGGTTATCAAGAAAATACTGCTCATCCTTTCTCAGTCCAGGTGCTTGTATTCTGACAATCTGATTTAAAAAGGAACAGTAACGCTAACCCTGTTATTGCCATATAGGTGCAAGTTATCTTTCTGGATTTTTTTTTTAAAGGTGTTTGCATCTCAATTTGGGACAATAAGAGCAAATCATTTCAGGCTGGGATGACCACGATTTGAAAAGTGGCAGCTATTTGGACTGCTTCAAGGATGAATAATTTCAGTCACTTCCAGGGCTACTGTGTCTTTGGTCCCCATGCCACAATCAAAATTGTTTGGTTCCAGATAACTTTAGGTTTTCAGGCAGAGTGAAAAAGAAAAAGAAAACAACGGAACCGTCTCTGCACAATCTTTCTGAACTGAAGGAAATGAAGCAAATTCTCCTTTCAAGCATCTGTAGGATTTTGCCACCCCTTGTTAGCATATGGCAGGGGTGTCAAACTCAAGGTGTGCTTAAATCTGGCCTGGAGATAGCAAAGAACCAGCCCTCAGTGCCTCTGGCAGCCAAAACGGGGCAGGGGGGGGCACGTGCGCCCCCCCGCACCCTGTTTTGGCCAGCAGAATGCTGCAGGAGGCCATCCAGACCAAAAACGGGTTTCATGGGGGCTGTGTGCGGCCCCCTGTGCCCCATTTTGGCCAGCAAAGTGCTGCAGGAGGCCGTCCAGGCCGAAAATGGGGCGCGTGGGGGCCATGCATGGTCCCCCCATGCCCTGTTTTGGCCGGCAAGGTGCTGCAGGAGGCTGTCCATCCCATCTCCCCCCACTAGCTGGCCGGTGGAAGAGAACTACAATGCTGATCCGATCCTCGAAGAAATCCAGTTTGACACCCCTGGCATATGGTCTCAGGTAAACAAGCACTCCTGAATGGTCTCTTCTAAAGCTGGTTGTCCATCAATGATCAATGTAACAGAAATCAGCAGAAGTGTTCCCATCAGCCATGGATTTGGCGGCACCAGCTGTAACTTAATACCACAAGACTTAATCCATGTTATAAAGTATGTCACGGTCCTATTGCATGCATCTATAAAGAAGCAAAATATTCACTCCAAGGATGACAAGAGTTGGCAAACCACCACAAAGCATTTTTGCTCGCACGCTGCCAGGGGTGGGTTCTGACTTACCTCACTGCCGGTTCGCTTCCTCCCACGCCACATGGGCACGCGTGTGTGCATGCGCAGTGCTGAAAATCCAGCTTCTGCGCATGCGCAAAGCAAAAAATAGCTTCTGCGCATGCGCAGAAGCGAAAAACAAGATGGCAGCGCCTATGGCGCCGCCGAGAGAGCCGGTTCGGGGGCGTGTCCAGCTGGCCATCGCTGCCGGTTCGGCGAGCAGGGGGAAATTCCCACTACCGGTTCTAAAGAACTGGTCTGAACAGGCAGGAACCCACCTCTGCACGGTGCAATGCGCTTCCATCGGCCATCCTGTACAGTAAGTATAAAAAGATACCATTGATTGAAAGACTTTGCTCCTGTGGCTCAGGAGAGTTGGACACCTACTCCTTCGATGGTCTTTTTATTGAGATATTTGAAAACGACATATCCTCCCAATAATCAATACATATCTTGGCCGTTCTGACACGACTTATCTCCAGTGGCTGCTTAAGGACGAACAGACTGTGACTACAGTGCAAGTGGCTAAATTCTGCACAGCAGGATTGGGGATTCATTGGAAACGTGATTAATCCACCATAGCTATTTTACACAACTAAATGTGGCAAACCCTTTTGCATTACTATTTCTTTGCATGCTAGTATTTAATGACTACGGGCCTCACAGTTTATAGATTGTTACAATAGTATAGTTAGGCCATGTATAACTGACAGACTGGATGCCAAATTGTGATTATTCTAGATTTTATTCTAGAATTTTTAACTGGATATTCATTGAGTGTTTTTATTTGTTCTAGTCTCTGGTCTTTGACTGTAATAAACTTGATTTGAACCACTGTTTAAAATATACCTCAATAGCTAATATTTCTGTGAAGACAGGAGAATTAAGGATTTGGGACAAAGATGAGCAGAGCAAAAAATAATTTTCCAGATACTGTATACAGTAGGAGTGCATGAACGGTGTGGTAGCCTAGTAGTGAAGACACTTGCCTCCCACTCAGAAGGTTGAGAGTTCAATCCTAGGTAGCAGCAGATTGTTTCTCTCCTGGGACACAAAGAAAAAAATTCTGCTGTGAACCCCATGTAGGTGTTAAGAAGGATGTCCAGCCAGTAAATGCTCAGCTCTAGTCACCCTGACTCTACCCCAATTAAGGGATTATAGGGTCATAAAAAAGGAGGATACTGTATATGATTGCATATTATTATTGTTTTGAACTTATATAAGGATCACAGGTACTGCTTTCAAATTAGTATGACTAGGAATATTTGCATTATATGAGGAAAAGGTACTAAGCCCATGTATTTCATGGCAATGTTGCTCTTCTGCCTTATCCAAGTTATCATCTATGAGCTCTAAAACATTTTCAAAGCTAATTCTCTATATGCTCTCAGACATCTTGCAATTACCCGGAGGATCAGAACCATGCATGCAATGGGTCTTGCCATAAAGCACAGAATAATTGATTGATTATGTGCCATCAAGACAGTCTTGATTCTTGGCCTCTTTTAGGATACAGATAGACCTTCTCCAGGATGCTCTGGGCCTTCAGGTTTTCTAACAGTGTACATTCATTGTCACTGTAGCTGAGAATACAATTGTCAACCCGGAAACTGACCTGGGCGAAGCCATCTTGGAGTTTCAATGTTGCCACACTGGAGCGAGGGATAGGGAGGGGGGATTAGAGATAGCTGGGCTTGTGTAGTCAAAATAACATACTTTCTCAAGACTTTCTCCTGGGAACGAAGGACATTCTCACACCTGGCCGAAGGAAGGAGGGGTGATGTCATCAGACCAGCGGACGCTGCAGTGATTGGTCCATGTGACTGATTGTTTGAGGTTGAGGGAAAAACTTTTACTTTTAATTAGGTAAAAACCAAGGGGCCCCTCAGAATTGGTTTTCACCAGATATGTGTCAATATGATATTTCCAATAAAGCTATTCTTCGAGGAATTCACCTGCCTCAGAGTTTTGCTTGCAATGGATTTATTACTTGGAACCCTGACAACAATTCATTAATGTTTTATCAGATGCCACTGAATTTCTGTGTTACCTTGAGGAACATGGAGGAGAAAATAATCTGCTGTTTTCTGGGGGGGGGGGGGAAACTGATATGCTACCAAACAAACCTGGTATTGCTTTGCAGGAATATACGGCATAATATATGATACGTGGTCCTAAGAGAATGGTGTAGAGAACTTAGACTAACCAAGCTTATAGGATGTTTATGGACCCTGAGAATCAGTGGGGCTTCTCAGTCCCTCAATGCCTCTTGATGACAAGTGATAATTTCCCCCTGCATATAGACAAGGAGACTGAGATCCTGACCTCAGAGGTTGTATTACCTATATCAGGGGTGTCAAACTGGATTTCTTCGAGGGATGGATCAGCATTGTAGTTCTCCTCCATGGGATGGTGGGGGTCGAGCGGTGGGGGGAAGAGATGGGATGGACACCTCCTGCAGCACCCTGCCGGCCAAAATGGGGCATGGGGGGCAGTATGCGCCCCCCCCACGCCCCATTTTCAGCCTGGATGGCCTCCTGCAACTCTTTGCCGGCCCAAATGGGGCACAGGAGGGCTATGCACGCCCCCCTCCCGTGCCTCATTTTCGGCGTCTATGGCCTCCTGCGGCACTCTGCTGGCTGAAAATGGGCCGCATGGGGACCTCCGCACAGCCCGTTTTTGGCTGGCAGAGTGCTGCTGGACGCCGGGGAGGCCAAAAACGGGCCGCGCGGGGGCCTCATGGGGCCTCTGCGCGGCCCATTTTTGGCCAGCAGAATGGTGCAGGAGGCTGGGGAGGCTGAAAACGGGCCATGGGGGGCACAATTTTGGCTGCAGAGGCACTGCCAGCCGGTCCTTTGATATTTCCAGGCCGGCCCCACGATCCAGATTTTAGCACCCTGCGGGCCTGATCTGGCCCGTGGGCCTTGAGTTTGACACTCCTGACCTATATGGTCCATAAGCAACTAATATATCTGCATGTTCTTTTTCTGTCAGACTCATTATTCTAACCAAACTTGTCATTGATCTTTTATAACCTAAGTGAAGTAATAGGCATTCATAATGTTGAGGGTGATAGAAGGCATGGGAGAAATTATAGGTAGCTATTGCTTCCTGAGAGGAGAGAGAGAGGAACTTCACCTAGTAGCATATAGTGATTGTGGTATGTCCCCTTCCCCCAAGTCCTCTGTAGCTGTGAAACACTCCATCATGGGCTGTGGGCAGGGATACCACTTTATGTGTTGAATGCACAAATGACCAATAAGAGCACACTTATAGATAAGCAGTCTAGTATGACTAATTCTGGTGAAAAATAAACATAAAGCTAAGACACAGTGTTCCTTCAGTTTTGAACAAAGAAAGGATCATTATCTCATATCAACAGTATATATAAGTTGAGTCAAAACAAAATATGTGTGGTTCCCTCATCCCTTTTTCTTTCATCTCTCAAGCAATTTCATAAAATTATATTGCCAAAAGATCACTTTTTTGTCAGAAAATGAAAGACTAGACACTTTAAGCCTTCAATAGACTTGACATGTGCGCACCTTGACACATCCCGATTAAGAAAAAGAACAAAAACAGAAGCAGAAAATCCAGCATGTGAGATTATTGTGACAGACCCAGAGTCAAGCCTCAATCCACATAAAACTGTTTGAAAAATGGGCTCCTGCCACCAAAAATGAGTTCACCCCTGACATAGTTTGTACGTTATTCTTTTTTAATCAATCAATCAGTCAATCATTCAATCAATCCTTCTTAACAAACTGTTCTTAGTTGAATAAATAGTCACATTGTTCTAATTGAGCAGAATAAGAAAAGAAAGACCAGGGATTCATTTGTTCTGTTCAGTTTTATCTTCTGAGCTGATAGAATGGAAGGCAGTAGTGGTACTTACAAACACTTCAATGGTGATGGGGACGGTGCTGTTGAGGGCCGGGATGCCTGCATCCTTGGCCATTACAATCAAGTAAATGACACCATTGGCAACTTGCTCATAATCCAAAGGCCGGATGACACTTATCACTGAAAAAGCAAGAAAGCAGCGTTGGCAATTACGACACTAGGCACGAGATGAGGAAGGAATCTGAACATAATGCTGCACACTCACCTCCATAACCTTCAGACAAGGTAATGTCAAAGTAACTTTTGAATGCAGAAGCATACACAATGCTATAAGCAATCTGGTTGTTTGGATAGGAATCTTCATCCGAAGCCTAGATTAAATCAGAAGAAATACTTATATTGAAACGTTTTTCTACACAATGAAAGCCATTTGGGAGACTTTGGGTCAATTGCTCTTTCTCTCTCTCTCTCTCACCACAACCCAACTACCATGGGAAAAATTAGGAGCATTAGGTATGCATGACACCTTAAATTGACCACAGATGAAAAAGCAGGATAGAAATTAAATAAAACTTTCAAAAAAAACCCAAAAAACCAGGAAGAGTTCAAATGAGACATAAAAAGTTTGATGACCTCCAAAGTGCTTTGGAGCACCTGGAGACATAAAGGTGCTTTTTTGGGGGTGGGGGTGGGGGGTTCCAAAGCCATGCATACCTCTAACACCAAGACCAGGCGGATGTGATATTTCCTTTTCCCATAATATAAAAACACATCTGCAAAAGTTATTGTAGCTCCAAAAACCTAAGACATATATTCCTAAATCAGGTCCATGGTGTCTGTCTGTCTGTCTGTCTGTCTGTCTGTCTGTCTGTCTGTCTGTCTCTCTCTCTCTCTCTCTCTCTCTGTGTGTGTGTGTGTGTGTGTGTGTGTGTGTGTGTAAAATATAAGACGGTGACCATGAGTGCATGTTCAAAGCTCCAGCCTTTTTTTTTTTTAAAAAATGTTGCCTAAGCAATAGCAATAGCACCTAGACTTATATACCGCTTTGCAGTGCTTTACAGCCCTCTCTAAGCAGTTTACAGAGTCAGCATATTGCCTCCAACAATCTGGGTCCTCATTTTACCCACCTCGGAAGGATGGAAGGCTGAGTCAACCATTTAAAGCATGTAAAGAACTGAAAAGAGTCTTGCAAATATCAAGAATCAGGAAACATCAAATACACTGAAAACCTGTCTCTTCTCCCAGGTTCTGGAGTAGAGTGAGTTCCTTTATCATGCTTGGAATTTGTGTCCAGACATGGATAGTCTCTCTGTGTATTATGGATTTTTATTTATTTAATGTAAGCTTCCCAGTCATTCTGAAGTCAGGTTGCTTTACATTTAATAAATAATCGTAACAACAACAACAACAACAACATGCCTAATCCCGTTTCATTCTCAGTTTCTTGTTTTAAGAGAGGGGGGCAAACATTGAAAACAATGTTTCTGGAGGGTATGCCACGCTAACACCTCATTTAATACTCTTTTACAAAGATTTTTCTTTAAAACGGAAAATTCTGATGGAGAATGAATTTTGTGGGCACAAGGGATGGTTCCACAAGCACATACAGCAGGGGTGTCAAACTGGATTTCTTAAAGGGCCGGATCAGCATTGTAGTTCTCCTTTGCGGGACAGACGCCTCCTGCAGCACCCTGCTGGCCAAAACGGGGCACGGGGGATGCGCATGCCCCCCCGTTTTGGCCGGCAGAGTGCTGCAGGCCGTCCAGACCGAAAACAGAGTGCGGGGGGCCATGCATGCCCCCCCCAGTGCCCCATTTTGGCCAGAGGCACCGCAGGCCAGTCCTTTGCTATTTCCAGGCCGGTCCCGTGGGCCAGATTTAAGCACCCTGCGGGCCGAATCCTGCCCGCGGGCCTTGAGTTTGGCACCCCTGACATACAGGGTCACAAGCATCAGACTGGAGATGTCAGTTCAAGTGGAATGCATTTTAATTATTTAACAGTGATTTCCACACATTATGCACTTTTTTCAATGCAGTTCTTTATATCACAAATGGCTTTTAATTTACACGGATACTCATTTCTTCTTCGTCATCTCAGCGTAAGAAAAACATATATCTGGAGTTTCTTACCCTCACGCGGACCACTTGAGTGACTGATGGCTCATTTTCCCTCAGAGCTCCTAAATAGGAATCTTTCTGGAAGGTGGGTACATTGTCATTGACATCCAGGACATTAATCCGGACCCTCCCGGTTGTCTCTTCTCCACCCCCATCTCTGGCGATGACAGTGAGTGTATAACGCTGAGTTGTCTCAAAGTCCAGGCGGGCAACCAGTGTGATGATGCCTGAATCCTTCTCTAAGGAGAACCTGGGGCCCAAAACAGCAAGCAACGTATTGAAGAAATAGATTTCAATAAATAATTAATTTAACAGAAGAACAGAGTTGGTAGAGACCTTGGAGGTCTTCTAATCTAACCCCATGTTCAAGCAGGAGACCCCAATATACATTTCATACAAATGGCTGTCTGAACCCTTCTTAAAAACCTCCAGTGATGGAGCACCCACAACTTCTGGAGGCAAGTCGTTCCACTGATTAATTGTTCTAACTGTCAGGAAATTACTCCTTAGTTCTAGATTGCTTCTTTCCTTGATTAGTTTCCATCCATTGTTTCTTGTCCTGCCTTCTGGTGCATTGGAGAGTAGGTTGACCCGCTCTTCTTTGTGGCAGCCCCTTAGATATTAGAACACTGCTATCATATCACCCCTAGTTCTTTTTTCATTAAACTAGGCATACCCAATTCTTGTAACCGCCCTTCATATGTTTTAGCCTTTAGTCCCCTAATCATCTTTGTTGCTCTTCTCTGTACTCTTTCTAGAGTCTTAATATCTGGATGGGAGAAATGAATTTTGAGTTGAAAAAAAATCCAGTTAAGAGAGAGTTAAATGCTACACTCTCACAGCTATGCTCATTTCTCTCTCTTCCATTTACAATGGATATCTCCTGAGGCTGTTTACAATAGAAAATATATATACGCAATATATTGGGAATTCATTACACACGCTTGAATGTAATACATAGTTTGCTCTTTAGCAGATGAGAAAATCAATCCTCATCTTGCTTTCACAGGAAGTTTGCAGAGGTATTTGTACAGTCAGAGAGAATGAACAGAGGAGTTCTAGTACAGTTCATTTCAAACTGAACTCTCTGAAGAATAAAGTCGCAGCACATTATTACCGTCTCATCGCAAGATGTATATCCAAATTATTTTGATACACAGGTAGAAATATTAATCTGCTGGCTTATTTTAAATGATCTGGGATGACAGGACTTTCTGTTTCAATTTTAGGAATTCCAAGGCTCTACTTAGCAACTAGTTAGGCTTTCTGTTTGCTGGATTGCTATACTAAATCTTAAGATCAGCAACCTCAGTCATGTATGTTTTGATCCAAGGCCAGTTGGGATGCAAGATGGACCAACCAGAGTTGGCAGTGTAATTCATAATTGATTTTCTGAATTAAAAATGCTGCTCCATGATTAATTAATACAACAAGTAAAAGTGTGACTGAATTATAGATAAATCCTGCAAACTGACATGAATTCATGCTACAGCCTATAAGTAGAGGGTGTGTCTTCCCTATGCCCATTTAATTTGCCATCAACCACTCTCTTTGATCAACTGTGAGCAGTGATGGAGATAATGTTGGCAGTTCAAGCTAGCAGGCCGGCCAGAGATAATTTGGAGCATGTGGGAGCAGCATGACACACATGTATTCCTCATTATGGGTACATTTCTGCATTCAACATATTAAAACCTTATGAAATCTCTCCAGATTTCAAAAAGTTGAGGAAGTTCTGGATTTCATACTGAATTTATTTATTTATTTATTTGTTTGTTTGTTTGTTTATATTTGTATGCCGCCCAACTCCCAAAGGACTCTGGGCGGCTTAACAACAAACAAAAAACATTAAAAACATCATAAACACATTAAAAACATCCTAATCAATAATAAAACATTAAAAACATTAAACATCAAAACAATTTAAAATTCACGCATATCCCATCATGGCCGGATCTCGCAGATTACAACCGCGAGATCGCGGCCTCAGGCCTGCCGGAAAAGCCAGGTCTTTACTGCTTTTCGGAAGGCCAGCAGGGTGGGGGTGGTCCGGATCTCAGGAGGTAACTGGTTCCAGAGAGCCAGGGCAGCCACAGAGAAGGCCCTCCCCTGCGGGCCCGCCAGCCGACACTGTTTAGCTGACGGGACCTGGAGGAGCCCAACCCTGTGGGATCTTACCGGTCGCTGGGAGCTATGTGGCAGGAGGCGGTCCCGAAGATAACCTGGCCCCGAGCCATGTAGGGCTTTGGTCTCCATCAAAGATAATGCTGATGTTGTACAATATTTACTCCTGTTCCATAGCGTGAGTTTTCTTATATACCCCCGCAGCACTTACCCCTTTTTGCTTTGCTGTTTGCTAATTTATTGTTAGGGTGTGGAATTCATTCCTACATTATTAATCTTTTTCTTCCTTGATAGGAAAACAGAAAACAAGGAATTCCATGAATCTAAAATTGATTAATTGATATGTTCCCTAACTTGTTCTTTCAAGTCTCCCAAGGGTGCACCCATCAGCTACCATAACTGAGTCTATCCACATTCCTGATGGCCATCCTCTTCTTTTTCCTTCCACATTTCTCGGCAATAAGGCCTTTTCCAGAGACCTGGGTCTTGACATACTGTGTCTGAAGTAGGACAATTTGAGCCTGGTGATTTATGCCTTGAATGAGAACCCTGGGTTGATGTGTTCGATGATCCATTGGTTTGTTTTCTTGGTTATCCACGGTATTCCTAGGAGTCTTCTCCAACACCAAGGTTCAAAGGCATCAATATTCTTCCTATCCTACTTCTTTAAAGTCCAACTTTCACTTCCATGAGTGCTCTACCATGTGCTAGTCTATGGCATACTTTGTGGTTGCTTGTTGCTTTACCGTTGATGGTTGATCATAAAAGGCATAAGTTATCCACCACTTTACTATCTTCATGGTCAAGTCTACTTAGCACCTCATATACTGACATGATTTTCAAGACATTGAAACCAGTGGTGGGTTGCTACTGGTTCATCCCGGTTCGGGCGAACCGGTAGCGGCGGCGGCAGGCTCCGCCCACCCGCCTGGACGTCATCATGGACGATCTGCGCATGTGCAGAAGCGCGCATGTGCGTGTTCACAGTTCCGAACCGGTAGCGAAGGTAAGTGAAACCCACTACTGATTGAAACCACAAACCTATCTCAACGAAACAATGACCAGAGCGGTGTGAGGATTTTATTTCAATTTAACTGATATAAATGAAGCATTATATTAAGGCTAGAGCAGACCTGCAATAAAATACCTACCTGTCTGGATCATCACTGAAGTAATAGCTCACTTTTCCATAAGAGCCCACGTCATTGTCTGTGGCCTAAAAATACAATAAACATGAACAAAGAAAGCAATGTAGATATTTATAATTCAGATCTCAAAAATAAATCCCAATTTTTGTTGCATATTAAAAGTCTTCCTAGAACATATGCAAGATTGTTGATTCAAAATTGAGGGACATTGGGCAGAATCCTGAATCCTACCAGTGATAAAGTTGCTTTTATTTTCTTAGTCCCAGCCCTATTTAATGATGGAAACAGGCATCCCAGTTTAAAACTAGAAAATGAGGAATTCCATCAATCTAAAATTGATTGATTGATTAGGTGCCATCAAAAGATACTAATTGGATATTCTATTTCTAATTATGTTGATTCTGAATCCAGATTGTGTTGTATGTAAAAATTCTAAGATTTATTTTGATTTTTCTCCAGAGTCCTGCTATTCTATATTTTTTTCCATTTCCAGAGTTTACAGCCTGGCTTAGTGTGATCTCCACATCTGCATCCTCAACAATATTCACCAACATGGGTTGCTATTGTTCATTGCTTCCTGAGATCTTTCGGTATGGCTTTTTCTGAGGTGATGTGGCCTGTTCAAGATGCCAAGATTTGAATTCCAAGCCCACCCTCTTATATGCTGGACTTCAGTTTCACTCACAATAGAATTAAGCCAGATGTTATAAAATAATGTTTTTTTAACCTTGGGCAACTTTAAAATATGTGGACTTCAATTCCCAGAATTCTCCAGGCAGCATGATGACTCAGGAATTCTGGAAGTTGAAGTCCACACATCTTAAAGTTGCCAAGGTTAAAAAACATTGTTATAAAGGGATTCATAATCAAGTTATATTTCCTGTTATATTTATTATTTTTCCCCTTTAAAATAGCAGCTTTTAATTATTTCCCTCACAAAAATGACATCTCCTCCCAGCAAAATACATTCTTCCTTACAAATCATGAACACTATTTTATGTTCATGAATAATTAATATAATGAAACATCTCTTATGGTAAAATCTACAAAAATGGGGGGAGGGAGTGAAGGCAAACAGTCATGGACATACAGATGTCCAAATTCAATTTTATGCTCTTAAACAGAAGGAATATAAACCTCCGCAATGAGATATAAAGGAACTCTTTTAAGGCAATAAAAGCGTGATAGGGATCATGAGGAAAGGGCTAGGGCCAAGATTGCAATCAAGGCATGCTCTGATAAAGAAGGTGCTTCATTAAAAATATCTTAATGTTATTAAGAATCCCCCGTCGTCTAATTTATGACACAGTCTCTCCACTATTCCAAGCCAAATTACCATTAAAAACCCCCAGTAAGCGTCTCTTTTCTGATCCAGAATTCTAGGAAATGTAGCTCAGTGAGCTTGGAGGCCAGGAAAGATTGTTTTAGAGCAACGGTGTCAAACTCAATTTCATTGAGGGCCGCATCAGGGTTGTGTTTGACCTTGGGGGGGCAGGGGGGGCGAGGCCAGCTCGATATCACTCGTGTTGGGGGTGCCTGTGGTGGCCCAAGCGCTCTGCCAGCGAAAATGGGCTCCCGAGCTCTGTTTTCAGCTGCGATGGCCTCCTGCAACCCTCTGCCAGCAAAAACGGAGCTCGGGAGGGCCCTCCCGAGCTCCGTTTTCACTGGCAGAGGCACCATGGGCCGGTTCTTCGCTGTTCCCACAGGCCAGATCTAAGCACCCTGCAGGCCAGATCAGGCCCCTCGGCCTTGAGTATGACACCCCTGCTTTAAATATCAAACCAAAGAAGCTTGATGAACATGAACATGTCCTTATGATAAATCATTTTTACATCAAGAAAACCCCTCAGTTATTTCGCTGATAAATCAAATGCTTTATAAATATCTGTATCATATGTACCGAACACCTTGACTTTTTGGAAAAACATTAGTGACAAATGCCTTGGAAGAAGAACTGTTGCACTTGAATTGTAGTAGCCAAATTTCTTTTTAGAAATAATAATAAAAACAATTGAAACCTTGTGAGATACGTCTTCCTTCCTTTTTGTTGTAATTTTGTTCACCTAGGGTATCTATTGTATGCTGCCAAGAGTGATCTTGTGTGGGATGGGTGGCTAAATAAATTAGATAGGTAGGTAGGTAGATAGGTAGGTAGATGATAGCTAGATAGCTAGATGAATATCTGTGATTTCTTGTTTGCATCCCAAGCTTTCATATTTGGACTGAACTGAACACCAAATGACAGAATAACTGGTCATATCCATATCCATTCTAAACATATTCTATTATTTTCTATCCTTGTGAAGAAATACAAAACAAAATATGCTCTTGGAGATACATAATGTTTATTAGATCACACACTTTTTCTAAATATTTCAAGATCAATATGAGAGATGTTAAAAATTTGTCCAAAAGATATGGGTAGTCAATTTGTCTCTGCTGATTCTACGTGTACGAGGAAGATTTTATTTATTCATTTTTAATAAAATTTGTTACATGAATTTGATCAGCAACGTCCTAACTCCTAGGCAGGGCAATGTCTATGTAACAAGAAGCCAACAGGAAAGACCTCATTCACTATTGTGAAATCCTTACAAACCTTGTGAAGCTCTGACTAACTCTACTGTGTGGCTCTAATGGCTATATAAAATATGCATGACTAGCAGCCAAGACAAAGGGGACAAAATTGTATTTTGAAATGAGAAACTACCCTGCTTTTTAAATCTATCTTTTCATTTTCCAAATTGATTTCTGCCAGAGTATCTTGAAGTCTGACAGATGTGAACAAAAGCAGAACATGCTAGAACTCAGAAAGATTTTCTGAATGGCCCAGAATAAATTCCTACTCCATGACTTCTTTGATTTATCTACGGCCTTGTAATTTTTGAAAAGGCCATTAAAATTTGAATCCTTACAGGCTTAATAACGAGGCTTGAATGAGAAAAAAGAGCAGAATGTGACAAGGTTGAGTTGGATCCTTTCATAGCACAGACTTGCCCTGATGGCACAATTTTTCCCTCCTGGACCCTCCACAACACTGCTCTCAAATTATCCTGTCCATGAATGAGATAGTCTTTAGTGGTGCAAGTGTTAAAATAGCCTTTCTCCCTTTATTCTGATGCTATCCAAGGAGAGCCTCAAGGCGCATAAAATTTATTCACCTTTGTCACTGATGACCTTGGGGGACTGTCAGTGGCTGAGAGCAGAGGCCACAGAGACAGGAGAGGAAGAACAAATGTCATGTCAGGCAGTTTAACACTGAAGCATGTGTAGGACAATTTGCAACTCTCTGAAAACCCAACAAAATTTTCCAGCCACAGTCAGGAATCTTTCTGTATCTCTTCTGACTGAATAGCAATAGTTCCGGAAGCATGCTGTTCAATCTAATTGTATCTTCTATGCAATTTTTCATTACTCTGCTCAAAAAAACAAATCTTAATTGAAACAATTTGTCATGAAGTTTTAACAACTTCCTTGATTTTGTCCTCAAGATCCTTTTGGGCATATGATCATATGTTTTCTTTTGCACGCACACAGAGACACAACCACATAGACAGCAGGTTCACCCCCAAAGGCATTTTTTAAAGTCACTTTTCCAAATGGAATTTGATTATATTCTATAAGTATTTCAAGCATAAAAAAAAAAGAAAGAAAGACTGCAAGGATTAACAAACATATTCGGGTTTTGGGCAGGAAAATAAAAACATGAATATTTAAACAAAAATGGCAAAAACCTTCCTTTGCTGAAAAAAAGTATATTTCAGTAAGTATTCAGTAAGTATATTCAGTAAGTAAGAAATATTTCAGTATTGATATCTATATGGGGCTCAATTGAGATTTTACTATGTTTGTTAGATTTATATCTCTTCTTTTCTCTAAAATTCATGCCTATAATACACTTGTGTGTGTGTGTGTGTATTTCTGCAACTTATTAAAGAAGAAATGGCAAAACTTTAGAATAATCTGGTTCCATTTAAAATAATCAATTCTTATTTTGAGAATTCTAATTGATCATGTTACTATACATTGATCAATCGTATTTTTGCTTGTGGGAGTGACTAAATAAATCGGAAGACCTCATATGTAGTTTCTTAGCCTCTTTATATAATAAAGCAACTAATAGCAATACCACTTAGACAGGGGTGGGTTCCAACTTACCTTGCTGCCAGTTCGCTCCCTCCCGCGCCGCATGGGCGCGCCTCGGGGCGCAGTAACAAAAAATCCCCCCCAAAAAACAAAGCCGAAAAAAAGATGGTGACCGCATGCACAGTGCCGGAAGTCGGCTTCTGCGCATGCTCAGAAGGAAAAATAAAATTAAAAAAAATTCAAAAAAAAAATTCAAAAAAAAAAAACCTGAAAAAATTCAAAAAAAAGATGGCGGCCCCCACGGACCGGCACTGACCGATCCGGTTCAGTGATGTCATCAGCGGGTCACTACCAGTTCAGGCGAACCGGTCTGAACCGGGAGGAACCCACCCCTGCACTTAGACTTATATATACCACTCCATAGTGCTTTACAGCACTCACTGAGTGGTTTACAAATGTCAGCATATTGCCCCCAACAATCTGAGTCCTCATTTTACCCACCTCAGAAGGTTGGAAAGCTGAGTCAACCTTGAGCCCGTCAGGATTGAACTCCTGGCAGTTGGCAGAGTTAGCCTGCAATACTGCATTCTAACCACTGCGCCACCATGGCTCCAAATGGAACCATGTGGCTTATTCTTTTTCTAACATAAGCCAGAATTTGCTCTTGGTTTATGATTCTTGGCTTGGACATGAGAAAGATGCTAGGGAAACCATTTTGCATGTAAAATTAGGGACAGACAATCTTTTGATGACCATAGACCATATTTAACATTGTTTTGGGTAGGAAAGGACAACAATGCCAAGTAGATTTTCTGTTTCTTTCCAGCATTTAAAAGTGAGGTCCCGGTAGGTAGGTAGGTAGGTAAGAAGGTAGGAAGGATGGACACTGGCAGACAGGCAGGCAGGCAGGAAGGCAAGCAAGCAAGCAAGCAATTACTGTAAGTTAAACCGGCTTCCAATATATTTTTCATATACCTCTTGTTTTACTGTGGTGAGAATCTGCACTTTTCAGTAGCTGTACTCAGAAAACCCCGTGAGAATTACAAGAAAGAGATTTAGCTCTGTATATAACCACAAAGGCTCACATTAGCCATCCCTGTACTGAAGAAATCATAGAGTATTTCCTACTTTATTTAGTCACTTTGCTAGCTAGGAAGCAAGCTTTGTGCCGTAACCCGCTTGCTTGTTCATAGAAAGTCAGCATTCTAAAGCATTCTCATGTGACCTGATCCAATAAGTATATTTTATAGTCCAACTCTGAAAGGCTAATACCACCAATAAGGCTTTAAGAATCAAGTGATCCTACCGATATTTAAGCATTTTGTACCATCAAGTTACGAGATATGAACTTTGTTGGAAGAAGGTCAGAAGAAGCCTCCCTTCTATTTCCTCCTGATTCTCCCCTTACCAAGCTATCCTATTTTTCCTCTCTCGTTTTCCTTAATCCACTTGTTGCTTGGCCTGATCTCAGTCACTCAGTAAGATGTAAAGGAATACACGATTGCAACTTTGAACTCCTTTCCTGGCATTTATCCTGCTCGGCCAGCTGGAGGCATTGAGAGCTGCAATCTCATCTGGGAGGGACTGTTGCTACAACATCAGACTTCAGCTTTCCCTGGCTCAGAGCATAACTCTGGGAAAGGGGCCCTTCGAAATCCTGGACAAAATGTGTCCCGCCTCATTAGGGAGAAAGTTAATGAGATGGTCATGCAAGGTAGCTGTTTCCTCGTGTTCCACCCTAGCCTTCCCTTTTGCAGATAGCTCTGTCAAGCTGCTGCAGGCTAATGTGGTTATTTCAGTGGACCATGGGTATCGAGATGGCTTGTCAGTCACAATCCTCCAAGGCCATGCCAGTTGGCCAGAAGGGCCAGATATATAGATACCATTCCATGCATCATTTTAATTTTCATTAAAAACAGTTTCCAAATATAGCTCAGCCATTAGAGGAAAAAGCTTAAAAAGATTATTAGGAAGATTATTTTTAAAGGACTAAATTATTCAGGCATTACCACCTGTTTCAATTTTCTTTTGTTTTTGTTCATTCCAGTTATATTCATCATTGAACGAGTCTGCCAGCTGCAGTGTCAAAAGAACAAAAAGTGATCTTTGTGTTGTGAACCTTCAGCCCCAAGCAATAGTTTTAGTAGACCTGGGATATAATTTCATGTGTTTTATTCAGTATTTTTTAAAATCCCATTAATATAATTGGTTAAGCAAAATATTCAAAATACTACAAAAATAATCAAGAGGAATGGGGATATACTGTCAATACAGGTACTTCAACTTATTAAGATGTCTTTAGTTTCATGTAGTTTTATTTACACACTCCAAGCAATTGCAGTACAAGAAATCATATTTAACTAATTAAGGAGAATTTCTTTCACAATTAAACATTTTCTTTGGGAACTTGGAAGATGGAACATAGCAGCAAGAAGTGTAAAAAGAGACAGATAAAAATATTTTTCTCTGTCAAGCCGAAATGATGTTAATAGTGGCCAGTATCAACAACTAGACTATGGGAAAATACAAATACAATATCTGTGCAAATAAAGATATGTTGTCTTCCTCTTTGAGAAGCTGGCTTAGGGTTTGAATTTCTTTTTGGATCACAGTTCTATTTTTTGGTTGACCATATTTGAGATGCATCCCAGAGAAACATCAGATGTGCCCATTCTTGTATCTCCCAGATTGGTTGGAGTATGTATGTTGTAGATCAAAATGCAATAACCTCTTTGCCTACTCCCTTCCTTGGGGAAAGTCTTCTCCCCAGATGTTACTGCTTTGAATGCTATCTGTAATGGAAGCACAGCTGTTACTAGGAAAAGGTCTTATTCAGTGATGGAATGGAAATTATGGTACTCCTTCCAAAGAAGACACACTTACTGTAACTTATACCTTCCTGTCTGGTTATAAATTGTAATTTGAAATGTAATATCCTGTTTCCCCCAAAATAAGACATCCCCTGATAATAAGCCCAATCAGGCTTTTGAATGCAAGGCAATAAGGCCAAACACTTATTTCAGGGTTCAAAAAAATATAAGACAGGGTCTTATTTTCGGGGAAACACGGTACTTTGTACAAAGGTATCTGGAAGAAGGAGAAATGTTATGGATGGTTCTAATAAAAAACAAGATATTATTTTGTATTGGATGGTAATAAGGGTGTCCATTGATTCTCTTGATCTTGAACAATATTCGCACACCCCAAGATATTTAAAGTTTCTCTCACTAATATTCTGTTTTTCTTGGGGAAGTCAATACCACACTTTTAACATCTGTTGACTTTAGAAAATGTGAAGGTTCTCAGGTTTAAATGCACAGAAGCCATCTCCAGTTTCAGTTACCTATTTTGGGAATCAAAGATATCAATCTTTCTTCTTTACAGAGGAGATTCTTCAGGCTGTCACCTAGATAATCTTGGAGATAGGAAATGCATAGGTTATGTTCTTCCAGAAAGAATGAATGGCTGAAAACATAATTCAGCTGATGCCATGCACTGGATTTGGGAAACAAATTTGGTGTTTCAAATAATTTTGTGCCATCCCACTTACTTTAGAGAACATAGGTAATAATAATATTTACACTTCAAGTTAAGGGATTTATTTTGATCAATTGCACTTCCATGAGAAGTGGAAATAGATGAATCTATTTCAGATCCTTGTCAGTTTCACCTTCATCTACTCTGTCCCTCCTTTTTAAAGTCACATACACATACACAAAGGCCTGCTGAAACACATTTTCTCACAGGACATACATTTCCAGAGTTTATCTAAAGGAGAAGTTTTAATGCACTTTCCTATAGTGGAAAACCAGATTTCAAAACTTGTGGGTGTGCAAATTCCACTGAATAACTCTATCTTGATCTGTAGATTGGTCTGCAAATCAGAAGATGCTATTAATAGAGATACTGTATTTGGATTTTATTGAAAATCACAAGATACCTGCAAATGCTTTAAGGGCTCAAAAAACGTTTGAAGTCTATTGGAAGCACAAGTAGTATTTAGAATTACAAATGCCAATTGTAAGGTTTGGGAGTGACCTTAGGGATCATATAGTCCAACCTCCTGCCCAGTGCAGAGTCCATTTACCATTGTTTCAGATGTTAATGAACCACCTGGATAAGCAATGTTCATAAATACTTAAAACTGGATTTGCACAAGCCTTATCCATAACTACTGACTATCTTCTCTCAACTCAAAATTGTCTTTATGTTTTTCGAGTGTTCAAATTGTTTAGCCTAAATATTGTTTGTGAAAATACCAGCTTCTACTTTACAACAGAAAAACAAAAAATTACACACACACACACACACACACACACACACGCACACACACGCACACACACACAGAGTATATGTACCAATTTTACAAGCTGACTACAGTAATGTATATAAAAAGTATAATGTGCCACCAAAATGAGTGCTTTTAACAACTAGCAAACCATCAAGCCAAAAGTTTACTCTGCTAAAAAGGAAACCTCAGGAGATATTTTATCTCATAGGATTTATAACATTATTTTAATTTTTCCTCATGGCGTTATCAAGCCAACATTTCCCATCTCATTCTGTGTGAAACATGAAACAAAACAAGCTCTGTGATAACCAACGCATGGATCTCCCATTGACAAAGAGATCTGCTTGATGTATCAAGCTTGATGCCCCTGCTGAATGCTGCCATTACCTGAGAAAACAATTCTTCCATTTGGGCCTTTATAATTACAGTTATTTTAGGGATGGTCATCACTGGGGGAAACATCATTTTCTTCTACTCTCATGTGCAGGGTAGAGGGAAAAGGGACAGAAGTAGAAGATGAAGAAAGTTAAAAGAAGCTTACATAGCACAGGATTTGAAAAGCTGCTTTCGGGGACCCAACTGAATTTCTTCCATTGCCGCTTGAAACTGGGCCTAGGCAGACATTTCAACTGTGGGATTTTCTACCATAGGTAATCCTTGACTTATGACCACACCATTGCCAAGCAAGAGAGTTGTTAAGGAAGGTTTGCCCCATTTTACAACTTTTCTTGCCACAGCCGTTAAGTTTATCATCACAGTTGTTAAGTTAGCAGCACGACTGCGAAGTGAATTTGGCTTCCCCATTCACTTTGCTTGTCAGAAGGTCACAAAAGTTGAACACATGTCTCTGGGATGCTGCAACCATCATAAATACATGCCAGTTTCCAAGAGTCCAAATTTTGATTAAGTGACCACAGGGATGCGGCATTGTGCAAAGTGTGTCATAAGTCACTTTTTTCAGAGCCACTGTAACTTTGAACGGTTATTAAACATGGTTATAAGTCGGGGACTACTTGTATGTTAAGTAGGACCACTGAAAAGATTGC
This sequence comes from Thermophis baileyi, assembly GCA_003457575.1. NCBI lineage: Eukaryota > Metazoa > Chordata > Lepidosauria > Squamata > Dipsadidae > Thermophis > Thermophis baileyi. The sequence continues at coordinate 400,149 of QLTV01014916.1, read as the reverse complement.
TGGCCATGTTCATGGCTGATTTTTTTTTTTTAAAAAAAGGAAAGTCAGCAATGAACAAAACCACTGAAAATATTTCAAGAAATGTTCATGGATAATTTTTTTTATTTAAAAAAAGGAAAGTCAGCAATGAACAAATTCTAGGGAGAAAAGCACAAGGACAGCTGCTTGTTCGTTCACCCATCGTGCTGTCTTTCAAGCTGCCAGTGATGGATCTGCCCCCATACCGAGGTGGCCAACATTGTGCATAATCACCTGACTTCAAAAACATCATTGCTTTGCCAAGGCAAAATACATTTGACACATCCGCGCTGTTATTGTCATGGCAAAACGGATGGCAAAAGCCGTCCCATTTTCTATTTCAGATCACTTCAGCTCCCCTTTTCTCAGAATAAACTCAGAAGGATTATTTCTCATTTGCATCAGTGTGAACTGGGACGGGATCGAGACGAGTGGGTCTTTTATAAACGGAGTACTGAATCATATGCAAGCTTATGCTTCTTATAGAAGCGCCCAGAGAAATAAAACTGTTTATTGATGTTTGACAGAAGGCAACACAGAACACAGCCTCGATGGCTTTAATTGGCAGATTTTGCCATTTTCATTTCATTGATTTTTCTGATTCTCTAGTACAGCTAAAATTTCTTAATGGCCAACACCTTGCAGAAAAAGCAAACTGCCAAGAAGGAATCTAAATCCATTTGTCAATGAGACCAAATCCCGTGGTGTAATAAACTCAGGAGTTTGATGTGGCTCATTGTTGCTCTCTAAATCATCTGGAAAGTTGACCCCATGCAGAGAATCCTGAATAAACCAGCTCATGTTTTCTTTCATAGTACACATCCCAAGCAGAAGCTCCTTTCCGAAATTATTCCTTTGCGTTAGCATTCAAAACAGAGTTGAACGACTCTGAGTCTTTTTGACTTGCTGGATACATCAGCAGGATTAGCAAAAGAGTGTATTGCTTGATTAGGAAACCCAATGATTTCCATGTCTCTTTGTATTATATAAAACTAAACATTAGAAGATAGCCCTATGTATTAACATCTAAATAAAGAACTAGACTATTCTCTCTCAAACCATGTTTTCTAAAGTGATCTTTGTGCATCTCAGAGTTCTAAGATCCTGTTCAAACAGACCATTTGTAACTATCTTACTTGGACTGACTTTACTGATATTAATAAAGGAGAATATTTGTAGCTCAGGGTTGACATGAGGGATCCTAGGTACTCTCTGAGCTTGCTTGTTTTCTTGCAGACGTTTCATTATCCAAACTAGGTAAAATCATCAGTGCTAGTAAGGAGTGCTGTTTGCTGTCAGTTTTATATTCTAGAGCAGTGATGGCGAACCTTTTCGGCACCGAGTGCCCAAATCGGAACACGCATGCATGTGCATGTGTGCGTACCGGAGCAATGGAAACCCGAAAACCAGCTTGCCGGCGCGTGCATGCCTGTTTTTTGGCTGTTTTTCAGGCCGTTTTTGGCCGTTTTCTGGGCCATTTTCAGGGCATTTTCCGGGCTGTTTTCCAGGCCGTTTTAAGGGCCGTTTTCTGGGTTTTTATCGGGCCATTTTCAGGCCCTTTTCTGGGCCATTTTCAGGCCAGTTTTTGGGCTGTTTTCCGGTGCTCCGGCGTCCACGAAGACCAGTTGGCCAGCTCGCATGTGTGCGCTGGAAACCAGAAGAGCAGTTGGCGACAGCGCATGTGCCCACAGAGAGGACTCTGCGTGCCACCTCTGGCACGCGTGCCATAGGTTCACCATCACGGTTCTAGAGGCTTGCCTGTCACTGTTGATGGAGGTGGCCTTAGAGATTCTTTGATTGGGCTGTTTGCTGTTGGCTTCTTTGGTAGTTTCTTGACTGGGGTATGGTTTACTTGATTGTTGATCTGATGTTAACCTTGGAGATAATCTATGCTGATCTGAATTTATAGACAATATACTATAGTTCTACAGCTAACCTATGTGTTTTCAACATATTTGTAAAGGTTCAATAAAATTTGTATGCCCCTAGGAGAGATCATAGGGCATCCCATTATAATTTATTTTCCTGAGGAATCCTTGGAACATCAAGGAGGAAACTAATTTCCTTTCCAGAGCTGTAGTATGTGAACCTATTAGGGAGGAAAACATACTTTTATCATTAAAGTGGTGATGATTCTGTTTCCTCCCCATGAACAGCCTCTCTATTTTTCTCAGAATTGTTCAACTAGGGTCTTTTTTCATTAGTAATCTACTTTGTACATTGATTAGTAATCTACTTTGTAGATCTATTTCTAATCTACTTTGTAGATTACTTAGTCAGAATATATATATATAAAACTTGTTCTTCCAAGCTGCTAGATTCCAAGTTAATATACGAATAGTTGTATCATTCACACCTGTAGGAGAGCAAAAAGAGAAACTAATTGGGTGAGAGTTGTAATTCAACCATTCATCTGCAGATATGATTAGAGCTTCGAATTTTCCTTGAAGACTCTACATACATTTTACCAAAAACAATGTGATTCTTCACCAGGTTGACTACTTTTTATTTTCTGAGGTCCATGTGAATTTTCACCTGGCACTCCAATGGACTGGTGTTAGGGTCATCCATCTTAGCTTCAATGTACCTGGGGGTCTAAAGATCTCCAACTTTGATTGACTTTGCTGGGATTGAGGTATTGCTAAACTGTTTGTGGCAGTGGGTTCATCCAGAGTATTGGAAAATTTTCTTCTGAGAGGTCCTGATAGACTGCAATCCATTTGGAGGAACTGTGGCATGAAAGAGGAGCAAAATGTTGGTGTGGCATGGATCAGGACTTACATCATAGGACAGTGATGGCGAACCTTTTTTGGCTCGGGTGCCAAAAGGGTGCGCGTGCATGCGATAGCGTGTGCGCGCATGCCCACACCCATAATGCAATGCCCTCCCCCCGCCGTGCATGCGCACAACCCCCGCGCTGCCCCCGCGCATGCGCACAACCCCCGCGCTGCCCCCGCGCATGCGCATAGGCCTCACTGAAGCCTCCGGACTTCCGGTAGGCCTGTTGGGCTGTTTTTCGCTCTTCCCAGGGTTCAGGAAAGCCTCCTGAAGACTGGGGACGGTGAAAAACAGCCCAACAGGCCAACCGGCAGTTTGTTTCCGAACTTCCACCGGCCTCGCACACCTCGGCCCATTTCTTCTGCAGGAAGGTTTTCCTGAAGACCTCTGTAGCTGATAACAGAGCTCTGGATCGATCTGGATCTCTGTTATCAGCTGCAGAGGCCTCCAGGAAAGCCTTGCTGCAGAAGAAATGGGGCGAGGTGTGGGAGGCCTGGCTGCAACTGTCCAAAGCCGAAGAAGTTCCTGAAGACCTCTGACAGCGAAAAGGAGGCTGGGGGTGAGCACACACTTTCCTGAAGCCTGGGGAGAGCGAAAAAGGCGGAAAAGAAGGCAGAAAATCAGCTGGCCAGCGCGGGCATGCGGGCTGGAGCTGACATAGGGCAACGCTTCGCGTGCCCTCAGATATGGCTCCGTGTGCCACCTGTGGCACGCGTGCCATAGGTTCGCCATCACGGTCATAGGAGATACAGCTTCTGATTGGAGGCAGCAGGTTCAATCCCTCTTTATCTGTTACAGTTGGAGGATTGTCTACCTTCTGGTTGCTCTTCTGTGGAAAATCCCAAGTTAGGTCAAAATGTCTCAGAAGTGAGTGTAGATTGTTACTGTTGTTGTTGCAACTTTTCAAAATTATTGCCATTAATTCAATAGGATATTCTGCTGCTGTAAGTGTGCTTAACAGTCTGTTGTAAATCCCTTAATTTTCTCAATAGTTCTTCTTATTCACTTTGGCAAGGCTCCAAAAGAACTAATTAGCTATGCTTCTAGAGCTTCATCAGAAACCTCTCTGTCCCCACCTGACTTTAGATGATTACCTGAGTTGCTTTTTGCCAAGGTCAAACTCTCAAGGCTCTCTCTCTCTCTCTCTCTCTCTCTCTCTCTCTCTCTCTCTCTCTCGGGAACCATTTAAAAACAAATAAGTGAAAAAAACATTTGAAAACAAAAGAACAAAACAGCAATTAAATCCCACCCACATTAAAAATTAAAATATATACACCCTTAATAAGCCAGACTTTACCCATAGGCAGAGAGAGAGAGAGAGAGAGAGAGAGAGAGAGAGAGGGAGAGAGAGGGAGAGAGAGGGAGAGAGAAAAAGGGAGATAGAGTGAAAGAGAGAGAAAAAGAAAAAGAAAGGAAGGAAAGAAGGAAAAGAAAAGAAAAAAGAAAACAGCAGAGAAAATAAGGAATTTTTCTTTTTTTTTCTAGAAATCTGGGAACCCAGTGTTTGTGAAGCCCAGAAGTATGGCTGTTATCAAGGATGCCTTACTTCTGTTCTCTCCAGAAAAAGTTAATATTTATACATGCTTAGCTACATTCAAAATGGAACCTACACCCCATAAGCACTGAATCTGGTAGGCATAATTTTGTGCTCTTCTTCGAGGTGCCCACCTCGCTCTGCATTTCTCACATGTTCTGCTTGTTCCCGGCTGGCTCCCCTTTCTTCCTATACATCTGTCATCCTCTTGCCGTCAAACCTGACACAGCTGCAGCTGTTGCCATAAAACCAGCTCTGAGACAAAAGCGGGAAGCAAAGCTGAGGGCAGTTCTGCTCTTCTGCACAGATTTGCAGAAAAAAAGGGCATGTCGTACAATTTGTTCAGGAAACAACACCAATGTTTGACCCGTCATAAGGATTGATGAAGCAGAAATTTACATGGGAGAATGCGTTTTTAAACAGCTTCACGGAGCCCGATGCTTTTGCTGGTAATAGTTTCCACATTCATCACTCCTTGAGTCCCAAGTGAATAACTCCTTAAGCTACATAAGGTTTACTCCCTTTGCGGCCGCTTCAGGAGAAGAAAGGGCTTGTAGGGTTGAGAGAGAAAGGAAGGGTTTAAGAAATCAGGAACCTCCGAGTAGCACAAATCTGAGATTCTGAATACCCTGTCCCCACAATTATACTTGTTGTCACTGCTCACAGGTGCTAAGACTAGTCTGGTGCTTCACAATGTTAGGCTTTTAGAATGTAAAATATTCTTTATTGGCCAAGTGTGATGAGACACACAAGGAATTTATCTCGAGTGCATAAACTCTCGGTGTACGTACAAACAAACAAATAGTAGTTCAAATTTACAAAAGTAATGGATGTCCTTTCAAGTAGCCTGTGGATATTTGTTTGTCAGGGGTGCTTTAATTAGGAATTTTGCACTAAGCAGAGGGTTACAGGTCATGGCTTATATGGCCCTTTCAATTTCATAGTTATATCCTATACAGTTATGAGGTCTCTGTGATGCTCTCTGAGCTTGCTTGTTTTCTGTCTGTTTTCTTGCAGACATTTCATTACCCATCAATGATGATGTTACCTAGTTCGGTTATGAAACCTCTGCAAGAAAACAACCAAGCTCAGAGAGCAACAAGGACCCCTCATTTCAACCCTGAGCTACAAATATTCTCCTTTCTGTACAGTGATATCCTATATCCTTCCTGATCAGTATAATACAGTTTCTTTGAACATAGCTAAATTCTGCTAACCTGTCTGTAAAATTAGGCAGACTTTGGCCCTCCATTGATAAGCTTATTTCTTATCTTTAGCATCCATGACTACAGGGGTGGGTTCCTCCCAGTTTGGACCGGTTCTCCCGAACCGGTAGCGGCCTGCTGGTGACGTCACAATGACATCACCAAACCGGATCGGTTGGTGCCGGTCCGTTGGTGCCGCCATCTTTTTTTAAATTTTTTTTAAATTTATTTTTCCTTCTGAGCATGCGCAGAAGCCGACTTCTGGCACGGTGTATGCGGTCGCCATCTTTTTTTCAGATTTATTTATTTATTTATTTATTTATTTATTTATTTATTTATTTGTCAAGTGTATATATGATTACGAACAAAGTATAAACAGAGTATAAACATGTTTGTGAATATATAAGTACAAGCATGGTTATGAGTACAAGAAATTTTACAAATATATGGGTACATTAGGACAGGGACGGTAGGCACGCTGGTGCGCTTATGCACGCCCCTTACAGACCTCTTAGGAATGGGGTGAGGTCGATGGTGGATAGTCTAAGGTTAAAGTTGTGGGGGTTTGGGGATTTTTTGTTACTGTGCATGCACGTGTGCGCAAAGCGCGCGTGCTCACGAGGCGCGCCCACGTGGCGCGGGAGGGAGTGAACCGGCAGCGAGGTAAGTTGGAACCCACCCCTGCATGACTATCACTAAGTGTTGTATCTAATGTTTCATGATGAATGTATTTTTACAATGACTATGATAAAGATCTATCACTATTGTTGTATGTACACTGCGAGCTTATGCACCGGAGACAAATTCCTTGTGTGTCTAATCACACTTGGCCAATAAAGAATTCTATTTCTAATTGTAATACACTATTATGTCTTGTTCTGTTTTATATTATTTTAACAGACAGAATAATATGTTATTCTGTCTGTGACCATAAAAAAAAGGTTGACTGATATAAGACATGCCTCAAATTTAGCCAAGCCCCAGACTGACCTGTGCCACTTTGGAGAGTCAAAGCTGGATCCTTTTGAGTTTACTCATGAAGCATCACAAGTGGTCCAACATGTTGGAGGACCACAAAAAGAGAGACGGCAAACTTGGCAAATTCTTTTGGGGAATTTTTTTTTGCAAAACCTACTCCATTCTTTTCAATTCTTTAGAAAACATCAGAAATGGGGAGAGGTGGAGAAAGAAGAGGCAAAAATGTGATTGAAAATGGTGGCATCTGGGAACAGCAATGGGGACAACCATGCCAATCTGATACAAGCCCTTCCCCTTTTGTAGACGTGCCATCACAAGCATAAGGGGTAGAACTTGCAGTGTGTTGTCAGAATTTTTTTTTTTTGTCATTTTAATAAAAGCTGCAAATTCTTGTAGATGCCCAAGACTGGCAGATATTTCCTTCTAAGGCAGGAGTCTCCAACCTTGGCAACTTTAAGACTTGTGGACTTCAATTCAGCTTCGCTGGCTGAGGAATTCTGGGAGTTGAAGTCCACAAGTCTTAAAGTTGCCAAGGTTGGAGACCCCTGTTCTAAGGGCAGATTCCTCAGAAACTTTGAAATCAGAATGCTGGGAGAGAATCCTTTAGATAAAAAGGCCTCTGAATGTTCCTGTTACTGCACTGCTTCCTACTGAATGGCAATAAGACCAACAATTGTTTTACGTTTGTAAGAGCCATCTGCAATCAAAGGACTTGCTGAAACAATTATGTTCCCAGCAACTATTTCATTCTTCTCCCAAACAACAAAAGTGCTCAACCTCTTGTTTTGCAATTTGGCAGGCTTCTTGCCAAGAGAGACCTCGACAATGCCTATAGTTTTAATCAAACTGCTCAAGGGAGGCTTAATTAATTTGTAAAAATTAATTTCTGTACAAAAATCACTTTGTCTGCTAGCATGCAATTTGGTTCAACAGAAGGGCAACTATGACTGCAAATCTCATTAATTCTTTCTCAAAAGTAAAGCAATTGGCACTTTTTCTTCTGGTAAAAAAAATCCAAGGCCTTTTCTTAAGAGACCAGCAATTATATGTGGCATATGTCCATCAGCTATAAAGGGCAAACAACCCATAAAGTGATGATTTACTGTATATATGGTTTGTTTCATGTGTATTTTATATCTAGTTATTGAGATCCAATTGGAAGAAGCTGTAAGAGATGACCAGGCCGAGCCTGATGGAGGGGTCAAATGTGTCATCAGTCATGAGTCTCTTCACGTCCACAAGAGATCTAAGTCCAACCCACCTTGAATTCCGTTCACTCTTATCTCCCGCTAATTTCCCTTGGCCCTTAGTAATTCAGATTCTTATAGAGCAGTGGTTCTCAACCTTTCTAATGCCACGACCCCCCCCCACGACGTGATGAGGTGACAAAGGGGGCGTGGCACCAGGGGTGAAATGCTCCCAGCGGGCTTGCCTGCGGGTCTCCTGACAGCTGATAGCATCGGAGCGGGCGACTTCGCCCGGACGCCACCATTTGGGTTCTATTACCCTCTGCGCATGCGCAAAGCATTCTGCGCATGCGCAGAGGGTAGAAGAACCCAAATGGCGGCGTCCGGGCTACCAGCTGTCCGGCAACCCACAGGCAAGTCCGAACCGGGACCTTTTCACCCCTGCAGTGACGGTGGCACCAAGATGGCGGGCTAACGCGCGCGGCGACCCCTGTGAAATGGTCGTTCGACCCCCAAAGGGGTCGCAACCCACAGGTTGAGAACTGCTGTTATAGAGAGCTTAAACTTGCAATAAATCTTTGTACCCATTTAAACTGTCTGGATCTCCTGATTTTCCTAGTGCTTGACAGAAGCAATTCTTACTTTACAGACATACAAACAGGTACTTATGTACACACACACACACACACACACACACACACACACACACACGATATATGTATATCTGTGTGGATGTATGTATATATAAAGTTAATTCTATACAAGCAACTTAATGAATTAAGTAAAACTAATTTTAACAAGGTAGTATTTACATTAGTCCATATTAGAAACTGCTCAAACCTCTGGACACAATGCTTTTGAAATGGATATTACTTTGAAATATTTACTGGCTAGAATTTATCTTGGATATATTCACAGTGATGCCCTAATAAAACGAGGAGAAAAATACCTTTCGTCTGCATAATCATCCAATTGTGTGTGATAGGATAATTAGAAAGTATTAAGGGAAAAATAATTCACATAAAAAAAAATTACTTCATACACTAAGGAGCAGGAATGGTTAAATTAGAGTAATGACCCAGCTGCTAGAGAGGGTGGCTGATGTGGAAGTTACAAATTAATATGAATAAACTTGTTTTAGAAACAGGGAGAATTAAAAAAAAACAGCAACAAAAACTGCTCATCAAAATACAAAGGCTGCATTGAGAATACGAAAACTAATTAACATTTAATGTTTTAAAGCCTATATAAGAAAGCCCAACACCTGAACTTTAAGTGACCTGGGCTGGATTGCACTAGCAGCACACAAGCAATTTGTGGAATTAATAGCAGAAAAGAACAACAGGAAGCTATTGCAACCTGTAGGGACATTTTCAATAGTTATACAGTATCTAATCTTTGCTGTGTCAGTACCAAACAAGAATGGATAATTATTAGGCAAACCTCCTTTTTTCAAGCATGAAGCTATCTGTGAGTTACATTTTGTGTGGTGGCAATGAAAACAAGGCAACAGCTGATGCAAGGTTGAACACTCATTTTTTTCCCTTTTTAATTATGTTTAGGTAAATGTAGTGATCATTGATTAAAAATAATAAAACTGAATTGCAATAGGAAGTGAAGAAAAAAGAAAATAGATGTAGGGGTTAGGGTCAAAATCAATTTGTCTCTCATATTACATATGGAATATTAGTGTCAAAGCAGAAAATTTCATGAAAATGTTCCTCCTCATAGAGAAGAGGAGAGAGTCCAGTTGCTTTTGATGGGACAAAGTTGTAAATATTGGAAGCAAGGAAGTAGTGGGTTCCACTTATCTTTGCTACCGGTTTGGGAACGGGAGCGCGCATCGCTTATGCGCATAGCGTTTTTCATGACATCCGGGTGGGTGGGCGGAGCCTCCCACCGCCGCCGCTACCGGTTCGCCGAACCAGTGCGAACCGGTAGCAACCCACCACTGAAGCAAGGAAAGGAGGCTTCTCTTATAAATTGTACAATGATCCCCACAGATTACTTTTCTTCCAGGTTCCCCCCCCCCAACAATTCATCACACTGGGCAACCAACATTTATATTATTTATCCTGGATACTTTTATCCCACCACCCCAAAATGCTCCCCTATGATCATTTTCTCAGTTCACCACACAGAAAACTATATAAGGATGATGGTAGGTGGAGAAGGGCAGGTTGCTTACTTGGTCTTCTAGTGGTGTTCTGCAAGAACCAATTTTGGCATAGTGTATAAAGACACCAGGCTAAAAATTGGAAAACAGTGTGTCTTAATCTCATTTTTGGATTATCCTGGATTAGTCTCAGCCTAGAAAGGAGGCAATGGCAAGCCACTTCTGAAAAACCTTGCTAAGAAAAGTACAGAGAGAAGTCCAGGCAGTTGCCAGAAGTCAAAAATTGACTTGAACACACACACGCACACACAAACACACACACACAAACACACACACACAAACACACACACACACACACACAGAGAGAGACAAAAAGTCATCTACATTTATACACATGGTTCTATGCTTCCCAAGACCCCTTGTTGGGAATCTTCCATAACTGAGTTGATTTGTGACAAGAAACCTTGTCACGGCGCTTGCTTTCTCTTCCATCCCCAGGCAGCAGTCATAGAAACCAAGAATACTATTGTAGCTGATTCCTATAGGGGATAAATAGGGTGTATTGCATGAATGAACAGATGCTCATTTGCATCACAAATGAATTATCACCAAGCTTACCTCGAGGTGGTGGGACATATGCCCTGATAACAAAAGGGAAGACAGAACAACTGATCCATGAATCACATGTGGTAGTGCCTTATAAACCATTGATCAAGAAAGTGGGGATACTCTGCAAAGGTTCAGAATTAAACTCCTTGAAAAAGAGTGCCAGATGTTAAGATTGATCTCATAGACTGTGCGTAGGTGGGCTTGAGGAAGGCTTGTGAGGTTGTAAAAGTACCACGGTCTCCCTCACCCATTTAACAATTCACGGTGTGAAAATCGGGATTCCTTTCTTAGGGTTGATATAATATGTAAGATTGCAGAACCAAGTAATACACACTTAAACAAAATGCTAAAGCGCTATGATTTTCCAAAGTAAACGGCTGAGGAACCATGGGAGAAAATGCAAGAATAGCATTGATTAATGTGGAAGTACCAAATTACTTTAGGTGGAAAAGGAAAATCAGGCATCAATGCAACTTAAATGATATTCAGTGTAAGTTGGATCAGCCAGAAGACATTATGTTCCTAAACCTGTCACACAGATCGGACTATGACTATCACCTTAATAAGTAGGAGATAATTGCTGAATGGTGTCCAAAAGTTCAAATGCTTTGTTTATCAGGGCAGTAAGCAAAACTACTACAGTCAACGTTTGTGGCAAAAGATAACCCTAGTCTAGAGAAAAGGACTAGGGATAACATGACAGCAGTGTTCTGATATTTGAGGGGCTGCCACAAAGAAGAGGAGGTTAACCTATTCTTGAAACCAGGACAAGAAACAATGGAGAGAAGCAACCGAGAACTAAGGAATAATTTCCTGACAGTTAGAACAATTAATCAGTGGAACAATTTGCCTCCAGAAGTTGTAAATGCTCCAACACTGGAAGTTTTTAAGAAGGGACAACATTTGTCTGAAATGGTATAGGGTTTCCTGCCTAAGCAGGCGGTTGGAGTAGAAGACCTCCAAGGTCCCTTCCTTCTATTCTATTCTATTCTATTCTATTCTATTCTATTCTATTCTATTCTATTCCATTCCATTCCATTCCATTCCATTCCATTCCATTCCATTCCATTCCATTCCATTCCATTGACTGTCTTTGGATAAAGGGAGGATTAGAGAATAGCTGTACTCCATATAGTTGCTGCTCATGGAGATTGCAAAGCAGCAGTCTTTGGAAGGTGGGAGAATCAAGAGCCAAGGGAATTTGCCATACATGCTCCAGCCGCAAATGGAGCCTATGCAAAGAATGCTAAGTTTTCACTGCCTTCACTAACTATTTTCGGAAATTGCCTATTTACTGTCCCAAAGGTGTTCTAAAAGGCAACTGGACTTCCTTGTTTTTTTTCTTTGAAAACGTTTCACTTTTCATCCAAGAAGCTTCTTTTTAATATTCAAATCTTGGAATCTTGGATTTTGAATATTAAGACGTAGAATATTTTAAAGAATAAATACTTTTTTCCTGGGAAAGAAGAATTGTTTTTGATATTGGAAACATAGCAAGCAAGGCAAGCAACTTATAATGGCATTCAGAAAGATTTTCGAATCAATAAGGTCAGCTCTGCTGTGTCTTCTTGGGAATATGTTATTCCCAGAACAAGATGTCACAGAAAAAGATATGCAGCAAATTATACCTTAGAACAACTTAAATAAGAGTTTGAGTAAGAATTTGTTATCAGACAAAACAACAACAAGCACAACCTTGGATACGTATTTAAAAATCAAAAAGGAAATAAAACTGACAATCCCAAAGAGCAATTGGAATGATGTTTTTTTGTTGGACTTAAAAAACAGTCTGTTTAAAGTTTCGAAGAAATTTGAAACAAGAATCAACAATCATCTGAATGCATTGAAGAGCAAGATTGTTTTCTGGAAAAAAGAAGGAACACAAATCCATATTTAAAAGGCATAAAGTGATCTCAATATCCTGCTGTGAACAAAAGACTAAAGTTTAATATAAGAAAAAGTGTGACTTTCCCTTTTAAAGAAAACAAACTCACAAATATCCATTTAATTAAACACAAAGCCAATTGATATGCTGTTAAATTAAAATACATGAAATAACTGTAGGGAGAAAAGCTTAAGCATCATGTTAATTGTAATCAAACCCATTGCACAACATTTTTTCCATTCCAGATGTTAGCAAATCCAAAGAGAACCACCTCAAATAACAACATGCTCCATTCAAATAAACATTCCTCTCTCAATTTAACTGTAAGCAAATCCACCGTAAGAGGCATAAAGAAATCCCAGTATCCTAATACAAATGAAAGACATGACAAAGAGGGGTAATTTCTCCTTTAAAGAAAATAAGCTCACAATGTCCTTATTTTAAGTACAAAGATACTTAACTACAAAATCAGTTTAAATACTATCAGATTAGAACACATAAAATAACTATAGGGAAAAAGATTTAAACACTATGTTAACTGCAAACAAATCTAATTACATTTTTCCCAGTCCAGATGTCAGCAAATCCAAATAGAACCAATCAAAAATAGCAACATGACCCATTTTAACCCTGATGTGGGTTTCTGCCTCTTGAGTGAATTCTGCTCAGTGCAACATTATGTGATGGATAGTGCAGGACAATGGTTTCACCCGAGATATTAAAGTTAGAATCAGCTATGGCCTGACTCTATGAGTCCTTGATATGCACTGCCAAGAGTATGCCTATCTCTCATCATTCAGATGTTAAGTAAAAAAGCTGTCAGTTTCCCCCATAGGAAATGTTGACATTAACCCAAAGAGGTTTGTTGGTTAGCTATTTGAAAGGGCAAAGCTGCAGTGGAATGTACGTATCTCCTTTTCTCTCATTTCCAGTTTATTCACTCACTCACTCACCCACCCACCCACCCATCCATCTTGGAATGGACAAGTAAGTTGGATGTTGGGTGCTGAAATAGAAATTGGCATCTTGTGCCTCTGATTTTGTAGAGTGTTCAGCCTCTTGATTGTGTGTAGTATGGAGGCTGACCTGTGTGGTGCCTCTTTAGCAGATTTTAGGAACAGTGGCAGAGGAGGCATTATATTGTAGTCAGCACTACCAGTTGACTGGCTGTTACAGGTGACTAAATTATCTAGGTCAGAGATCCCCAACCCCCAGGTCGTGGCCCACTATTGGGCCATGAGCCACGAGCCATTCAGAACCGGGTCGTAGAAGCGGCAGACAAGCGCACGACAGCATGCTCATCCCCACTTGCACGAGCAGCGGGAAAGCGTGGGTGCATACTCTATTTGCGGGAATGGCGGGTGCACATGCCTGCCACTTGCACCGAACCATCCCCTCTCCCCCCCTCTGGTCCGCAAAGCCAGAAAGATTGGGAATCTAGGTAATTAATCATTGGCAGTGCATGGTGAAAGGCTATATCCAGTGGCCGAACCACCCTGATTCTCTGCACAAGAATCACTGCCCTCCAATGGATATGTCCATGCGGGATACATTGGGAGCTAGAATTTCTTAAGACTTGGGATGCTGACAATAACCAACTGCTACCTTACAGAGTGTGAGATGCATAAGGCAGAGTTTCCATTAAATCACGGAAAGGGTAGGAAGGAAGGACACCAAATTTAAACTTTAGACGGCATAAAATATTAGCATTGGCCATAACTGTCAGAAAGCAATCCACTGTGTGAAAGTGGCTGCTGTCCTAGTGAACAATAAAGATTCAGTGCGAGTCATGCTCTGCTGAGGGTCTGGAGGCTTCAAATCAGCTTGGCTGAAAGGGGCAATCTGACAGCATTCCTGACGAAGGACCTACTGCAGAGACAGGCGAGGCCATAGGTGGCTGTCCTAAATCAAGGATTATGATTCGGGTTGGTAATCTTCTGGATTTTGAACTATATTGACCAGTGGTGGCATTTCTAGAAGGGATTTTGCAAGACAAGTGATACTCATTTACTGTACATGAAAATTATTCATTTATTTATTAAATATATTTATTTATTTTGCATGTTTCTGAACCGCCCCTCAAGTAGCGACACTGGGCAGTGTACAATAAAACATCAAAATAAGACCAGTATATAAAAATTAAAATGTTAAAATTAAAATTTTAGAATTAAAATTTGAAAATTATAAAAGGAGGCAAGAATAATTAAACCCTGTTAAAATTAATTAACAAAAAAGGAGGGAGGGCTTTCAGGCCACCAACCAGCCCCATAGCAATAGCAATAGCACTTAGACATATATACCGCTTCACAGTGCTTTACAGCCCTCTCTAAGCAGTTCACAGAGTCAGCATATTGGCCCCAACAATCTGGGTCCTCATTTTATCCACCTCAGAAGGATGGAAGGCTGAGTCAACCTTGAGCTGGTGAGATTTGAACTGCCGAACTGCAGCTAGCAATCAGCTGAAGTAGCCTGCAGTACTGCACTCTAACCACTGCGCCACTTCGGCTCTTGGTGTGTGCTCCTTTGGGCTCCCTAGGCGGGGCTGCTGTTTCAACTACTTTTCGGAAGGCCAGAAGAGTGGGGGCCTGCTTCACCCTGGGGAGGGGGGAGAATATTCCACAGGGTGGGAGCAGTAGCAGAGAACTCTCTCCTCCTGGATCCTGACAGTCAGAATTCTTTAACTGAGGAGTTAACATACTATCACTTCCTGAATCTACCTGAAACACCAGCAGTTTACTAATTCATAAATAGTTGTATATATATATATATGCTGGAGGCTCTAGACTAATAGATGGGCCAATTGCAGTCTAGAAGAGAACTCTACCGTAGTATTTCATTCATCCCAAGCACTGTGGCAAGATTATGGTGGGAATAAGAGAAATGCAACTGGTTGTCTGCATACCTTATGTCCAGCCATGGACATAAGAATGCATTGAGGGGGAAAAAAAGAATTCTGTATATCCATTTAAGATGTAGGATAACACTTACAATTATCTCACCAATCCCAATCCTACAGATTTCGACAAACTGGAGATAGCTGGGTTAATGTGTAAGGACTAACAAAGTTAGGGGATGGAAACAGCAGCAATATTTTGGCATCCCCCTAAGATTAATTGATCAGAGTACTTCTTATACATCTATCTAAAGCAGTGGTTCTCAACCTGTGGGTCGCGACCCCTTTGGGGGTCGAACGACCCTTTCACAGGGGTTGCCTAAGCGTGCACTAGCCCGCCACGCCCCCTTTGTTACCTCATCATGCGTGGGGAGGGGGCGGGGAGGGGGTTGCGGTGGCAGGGGTCGTGGCATTAGGAAGGTTGAGAACCACTGCCTCACGGCGGCGGGGCGGGGGTCGCGGCATTAGGAAGGTTGAGAACCACTGATCTAAAGCATTTAGACTATAGGTTGCAATTTATTTATTTATTTATTTAATAAATTTATGTGCCGCCCAACTCCCGATTTTATAGGTTTGTCCCTGATTTAATCCTTATACCTTGTACTCTTAGGCTAATACTTCTTATTTAATTTTATTTATTCTATCAATATATTTTATTTTTATATCTATTTTAGAGTTATTCTTCAGTTAGAATAGAATAGAATAACAGAGTTGGAAGGGACCTTGGAGATCTTCTAGTCCAATCCCCTGCTTAGGCAGGAAACCCTACACCATTTCAGACAAATGGTTATCCAATATCTTCTTAAAAACTTCCAGTGTTGGAGCATTCACAACTTCTGGAGGCAAGTTGTTCCACTGATTAATTGTTCTAACTGTCAGGAAATTTCTCCTTAGTTCTAGGTTGCTTCTCTCCTTGATTAGTTTCCACCCATTGCTTCCTCTTCATTAGAGTAGATCTGCCCAGTGCCTGCAACTGCTCTTCATATGTTTTAGCCTCCTGTCTCCTAATCATCTTTGCTGTTCTTCTCTGCACTCTTTCTAGAGTCGCAACATCTTTTTTACATCGTGGCGACCAAAACTGAATGCAGTATTCCAAGTGTGGCCTGCTCTATGACCAAAATAAACAATACTGAGCAATGGCTGGTTCTCCACTTCAATTTATGTCTGCTCTAACCAGCATTGGTGAGAAAGGACGGAAGAGACAAAAAACAGCATCTTCATTATAAATAAATTCTAAAGCATCCTGAGAATAAGGAAATTGAACAGAAGCCAAAGCTGGCTGAAAAAGATGGAAAGAAAACTTCGAAGGACACATTTTAGTCCAGTTTAGCATGTAAGTATTAATCTGGGCATATCTAAGAAACTTTCTTGGCTGCTGTGTATATTTATTTCCTACTAATTTTAATTGTTTTAGAATTGTTTACCACCCAGGGTCATTTGGTTGAGTTGGGCAGTTATAGAAATGAAATGAAATAAAAAATAAAATCAATCTATATTCTACGCAGGGGTGAAATCCAGCAGGTTCTGACAGGTTCTGGAGAACCGGTAGCGGAAATTTTGAGTAGTTCGGAGAACTGGCAAATACCACCTCTGGCTGGCCCCAGAGTGGGGTGCGAATGGAGATTTTGCAGTATCCTTCCCCCTGGAGTGGGGAGGGAATGGAGATTTTGCAGTATCCTTCCCCTGCCATGCCCACCAAGCCACACCACACCCACCAATCCACGCCCACAGAACCAGTAGTAAAAAAATTTGGATTTCACCACTGATTCTATGCTATATATGGAATACAGTGTTTTAAATTTTTTGCCATGTTTTGGTGTGGTTGTGAGTGTTGCTTCCTGTTTTCTGACTTTATATGTCTTTGTTGGTCTGCTAAAATGATTCATCCTTGATTAGGTGAGCAGACCCCACAATGTCGCAGAATCATGGGCAGCCCCTCCTCCAAAGACACTGCACAATTCTGGATCGCCAATTGAGCTAAACCGAAGGCAACTTGTAATAGATGGAGAATGTCTCCAGACTACTGACCTGGGGAAGAAATGATTCAATGGCAAGAACCACTCTCTCCAAAAAAGTGACATGAACACTTGTTGAACTTTAGTGAATGGGCACCCAAATACACTATCTTGCATTCCACAAGGCAGGGCGAGCAAAGCAAGTGCCCGCAGGAGACCACTTAGCTTCCATACTTGGAGCACTTGCAGAATGGACCTCTAGATTTGGACACTGGTGGAAAACCCTGTCCCCAATTTATTCAGGCTTTTCATTCAAAATAACATTAAAACATTGATAAAACGGGAAACCAGAGAGCATAGAAAAAGGTGGAATAAAATGAGCAAAAATCCTTAGCCTTACTCTTCAAAGTAAAACATTCCATAATGATGCAATAATGGTGTGGTTGAAAATAACCTAATGAGAAAGAGCAGGCACGGTAGGGTAGATTCCCTCCCTAAAATAGTCTCAGCTGTATAGGTAGATCTCAATTAATTACCGGTCACCTAATGACCATTCAAAGTTCAGGCAGACCTCACAAAAGCTACTTGTGACCCAGTTCTGGAGTTTGAATGGCTGCACACACAAGTTTTCTGCAGTCACATGACCACATTTCAGGCACTTGGCAACTATCTCATGATTTATGGGGGGGTGTGTTTTTTGCTGGTTTCTGGGGTTTTCAGCCAGTTTGGGCAAAAAACGCCAGAGGAATACGGTAGATTTGCTTAACAACTACCACATTCACTTAATGAACATTGCATTCACTTAACAAGTCCTGCAAAAAAGTTTTAACATTGAGTCTGGTCATGTGAATGTTTTGATTTATAACTGTCATGTATTATGATGTATGTTGAGGGACTACCATAGAAAGTCCTCACAAGGGCTTTGTTGAAGTACAAAAACGTAGCTGCAGGGAAACCATAATGGAGAGCCCTACTGGACATAATTTGGTTGAGATACAATTATCTTTTAATTGAGAAATTTGGGAAGAAACCTCAAACCTGCATATCACATCAAGGTTAACAAACCACCAGCCTATCTGCACATTTCTTAGAACCTCACCAATTTTCAGGTACTTTTCTTAACTTTAATTGTCTTAAAAAATCTAGATTTAAATGTTGAGTCTACTTTTAGTCTTTGTGTCATATAATATATGTGGGTATATACTTATTTATTTATTTATTTATTTATTTATTTATTTATTCATTCATTCATTCATTCATTCATTCATTCATTCATTCATTCATTCTGTCATAGTTATGTAGTGTATATTCAACACCATATTTACTTTGCTTCGTTTCATAGTTGCCACTCTCTGGGGGGAGCGGGGGGAGTTAGAAAGCACTGGAATGCGGTGCCTGAGTATTCTATTCTATTCTATTCTATTCTATTCTATTCTATTCTATTCTATTCTATTCTATTCTATTCTATTCTATTCTATTCTATTCTATTCATGTTGAGTCTACTTTTAAATTAAAGAGGGATTCTTGGTTTAGAAATGTAATGTATTGATACATTATAAAGTTAGACTTTCATTATAAAGTTAGAACAAACTGGGTTCAGATATTTGCTCAATGTTGTGGACAAATAACCATTACTTTACAGTCACCATACATTACTACTACTCCTCTTAAAAAGTATAAATATAATATACTAGCTGAATACCCGTGCTCCGCTACGAAACTATGTGATCGGGCTTGATAAATCGACACTTACAGCTTGAAAATTAATGAGTAGTTATGATCGGCCTCTCCTCTCCCCTTCTCTCCCTCAGGCTTGCCCCATAGAAGCCTCTCCTATGCTATTCCATTCTCTCCAGAGTTATTTTCAGGTTGGAAGGGGGAGTAGAACGTCTAACTAATTAGCATCAGAGCGGGTTAATAATAATATAAGAAATACTAATGATCTGATGGTCCTTTTGAAAAATCCTTTCTTAGCGAGCACCTAGAAGCCAAGAAAAACATACGTGCCAAGTTTCAAGTTTGTAGGCTTTACGGTTCTGGAGATTTCATGATCGCGGTGTGAATGGTTTTCATTTTTATATATAAAGATGTATACTATATTATTATCTTACATTAAAGTGATAATGTACTGAATTTTTGATATCTTGGGGAAAATGTTTCCTGGCAAGTAATAAAATAAACAATAATAAAAATCAAAATAGTCTTTCAATAACAATTGAGAACACATGTGGCATATAAATTGGGATAGCAAAGACTGGGAGAAAATAATTCATAGGGACTGTAACAAAGGAGAAATTCTTCTTCTAATGTGCTATTATCTACAGGGTAAGGATGTCCTTGCAAAACGGATGACATCAGGTTAGCTAAATCAAGGGGTTTCTGGTTTATTTTCTTCTTGCTGAAGTTTTGGCTTTATTTAAAAACCAAGGAATAAAAAGTACTGGGAAGCAAATTGCTTTGGCCAGAAACACTCTGCTCAAAAGAGCTGTAGCAGAAAAGCAATTACTGACTGTCAAAAACCTGTCAAGGCATCAGAGTGACTGGCCACGATTCTCATTGCTATGTATTGGTTGCCAGCCACAATGTGATCTTCTGTGCGATAAGTAATGGAACAGAGATATAGGAGCAAACACGGGGTATATGCAAATGTTAGCATTAGGGTCAAGCATGGCTAAAGAAAGGATTATTTTACCCCTCTCTGGAATTCAGGGCTCCTGTCCTGTCCTGTAAACTAGATTGACAATAAATTTTATTTGAAGTGATATATGCAATTTCACATAGAATGATATAGAAGCTGTCTTACATGCCACTTAGAGGCAATTATATTCTTGAGAGTGAATGTTGGTATCGGTCCAAGTCTTCCCTAGAAGCTGTAGAAGAGAACTCTGTCGTTTGATGTCACTTGATAAATTAAGAACTGCAAATTTAAGCATTCCTTAATTTATGCTAACATTTTTTGTGTAAAGGGAAAACAATGTTAAGTACAGGTAGTCCTCAACTTATGAACATTCATTTAGTGACCATTCAAAGTTACAACGGTACTTTAAAAGTGACTTACAACTGGTCATTGCACTTACCACTATTGTAGCATCCCATGATCAAAATTTGGGTGCTTGGCAACCAGCAAGTATTTATAACAGTTGCCATGTCCCGGGGTCATCTGATTGCCATTTGCAACCTTCCCAGCCAGCTTCCAAAAAAGCAAAGTCAACGAGGGAAGCCTGATTTGTTTAATAACCACTTAATAACTGCAATAAAGTGTTTTTCCAGTGAAACCGGTCTATCAGGGCAGCCTGGTCTACCCAATTATGGGACGGAGCATACTGCTTCCGCTTTCGCCTTTCAGCCCCAATCCAGGAGCCTTCGCAGGCAGCCGCTTTCGCGACAAACTATTTTTTGTGTTGAATTTATATTTTACCGCCAAAGAAATAAAGGGAGACTAGTATAGATCTATTTCAAGCTATTTAGCTCTCGTCAGCTAGCCATACCTTTTCTGGGATTCGAAGTAGCCTGGGTTCAAATCCCAGAAAGGGTATGGCAAGCTGACGAGAGCTAAATAGTTTGAAATAGATCTATACTAGTCTCCCTTTATTTCTTTGTTGGTAAAATATAAATTCAACATAATAACTGCAATGTTTTTTTTAAAACAACTGTGGCAAAATAGGTTGTAAAATCGGGCGTAATTCACTTGACAATTGCCTTGCTTACTAACGGAAATTGTGGTCGCAACTGTGGTCATAAGTCAAGGACTACCTGTATGAATATAACATCTCTGTAGATAGGGATGGAAACTCTACTGAATCTACATCCAAGGCATAAACAAAAATGTTATTCTTCTGTTAGACTATAAACACAAGAATTAGAGAGCCACCTTCTCTGTGGTGTGTTTCAGAATAAAAGAATAGAGTTGGAAGAGACCTTAAGAGGTCTTCTAGTCCAACCCCCTGCTCAGGCAGGTAACTCTATATCATTTCAGACAAATGGCTGTTCAGTCCCTTCTTAAAAACCTCCAGTGTTGGAGCACCCACAACATCTCGAGACAAGTCATTCCACTGATTGATTGTTCTCACTCTCAGGAAATTCCTCCGTAGTTCTAGGCTGGATTTCTCCTTGATTAGTTTCCTTCCATTGTTTCTTAATCTGCCTTGAGGTGCTCTTCTTTATGGCGGCCCCCTAGATATTGGAACACTATCATGTTACCTCTAATCCTTCTTTTCACTAGACTAGCCATACCCAGTTCTTGCAACCGTTCTTCATATGTTTTTGCTTCCAGCCCCCTAATCATATTTGTTGCTCTTCTCTGCACTCTTTCTAGAGTCTCAACATCTTTTTTTATAATGTGGCGACCAAAATTGGATGCAATAATTGTTGCTCCTGGAAATTCAAAGGGACATAGTTGGAATGGGACAAAGGATCAATCAATTAGGTTTTTTTTGGCATAGCTAGAGTAGAAGATTCTCTGCTTAACAACTAATTCCCACAACACTGTCAAATAATTTACTAAGACTGTATTACTATTATTCTTCTCTTCCTTACTAGTATCTATCTCTTCCCACTTATTACTATAATAACCATGTTGCTTGAATCTTTAATTTTAAATTGTTTTTCATTGTTTCCTAGTNATAATCTATTCTTCTATTCTATTCTATTCTATTCTATTCTATTCTATTCTATTCTATTCTATTCTATTCTATTCTATTCTATTCTATTCTATTCTATTCTATTCTATTCTATTCTATTCTTTTTTCTATTCTATTCTATTCTATTCTATTCTATTCTATTCTATTCTATTCTATTCTATTCTATTCTGACACTTGATATAATGTCAATATATAGTAGCTCATTTGTACTGTGTCAAGAACCCAGGAATAAATAAATTTGAATCTACTATTGGGACAAATAAAGCATCAATTAGGATCAACACTGAAGACATACATGTCAGGCGAGAGCAACAAGAACCACTTGTGAAGAGTTTCAACTGTAGTTTATTGCTAGTTAACTATGTTACAAGAATCTCACCAGGCTGACAGTTATTCCCTTGGAAATGACATGGTAAGGCTTCAAGAATTCTGGGGGAGGTCCGGCCTGTGCCAATTATTGCAGTGCAATGATTCTAAGCCTGGGCCTCTCTTGACTCCTCCCACCAGTCTAGATGGAGATTCTACACAATATCTAGGAGCTAATCCCAAGAAGATGCTCTGCAATGGCAACTCAAATTATTACCCTGCTAAGTAAACTTGGCATACTTAGGATAGCAATAGCACTTAGACTTATATACCGCTTCCCAATGCTTTACAGCCCTCTCTAAGCGGTTTACAGAGTCAGCATATTGCCCCCAATAATTTGGGTCCTCATTTTACCCACCTTGGAAGGATGGAAGGTTGAGTCAACCTTGAGCCTGGTGAGATTTGAACTGCCAAATTGCAGGCAACCAGCAGTCAGCAGAAGTAGCCTGTAGTACTGCCTTCTAACCACTGTGCCACCGTGGCTCAGTGGTGCTGACCAGTAATGCTGGTCCCATGTCATACTGTAGCTCACCATCCTGAGATTCATTGCCAGCATTTACAATATTAAAATACAGGTAGCCTCAACTTAGGACCACAATTGAAAAATTTGTTCAGTGAGTTGGTCCCATTTTATGACTTTTCTTGCCACATTTGTTAAGTGAATCACTGCAGTTGTTAACTTAGTAACACGGCTGTTAAGTGAATCTGGCTTCCCCATGGACTTGCTTTCAGAAGTTTGCAAAAGGTGATCACATGAACCCAGGACAATGCAATCATCATAAATATATAATCCATCATAAAATCCAAATGTAAATCATGTGACTGTGGGGATGCTGCAATGGTCATAAGTGTGAAAAATGGTCATAAGTCACCTTTTTTCCGTGCCGTTGTAACTTCGAACTTCAATCACTAAAGGAACTGTTGTAAGTCGAGGACTAAATATATGTATTAGCTCAATGAGAAGGGAGAATTGTACACATGGTTTATACATTCGGAGTCCTCAAAATCAGCAGATCAGTAAATGTTGGGAGTTTCTCTTCTTCAAGGACTGGAATCAAACACTTCAGTGTGTTTAACAGTTTGGAGAAGCTTTGACTTTTCTTCTAAACATGCTTACTTATGCCAGCACCCAAAAATATGCCTCTATCATCTTACCCGATGAAAAGTAGTGTTTCAGTAGGGTACTAGTCAGAGCTGAAGACAGAAAGTTTCCTTCTAAAGTAAACCAGAAGCAACATGGTCACGTCTCTGAATTCACCAAAAGCTTGACTTGATTTTGAATTTGACTTGAAGGAGCCTTTACATTTCCTTCAGTCCAAACTATCCTTCCTCAAAGTGGCTTTTCACAAAGAAACAAACACATCCAGCTAATGGAGTTAAGCTGGCTACGTTTGTGTGTTACACTTTTATTTATTTATAACATTCATATCTTCGAAATGAGTTACGTTGATCATTGGGTTGTTTCTTTAATACCCTAACAGACCACAAAAGCAAGCACATGCTTTGACCCTGTTCAAATCTGGAATAAAGAACTCACTTACATTATTGCAAACTGAGAGAAGAAGAATGCAATACACTTTGTTCCCAGTTTTCAGCCTTATTCTTTTTCATTTCTTGATGATTTCGCAAGTTTCAATCAGAAACAGTTGGTCCATCCTTACTAGGATACTTAGAGTGGTGGTGTATAAAGGTGATTGATTAGAGGAAAGAACAGAAGAGTTAGGGAAGAAGCAGGGGACAGAGAAATGGAAGGAATAATAAAAAGGGACGACTCTGTTAAAATGTCAAAATGGCCCTTGAGAAGCCAAAGATTGCAGAGCCTCAATGGATACAGACAAGAAAGCGAAACTAGCAACTAGCTAACTCTATAGAAAATGGCAGGGAGAAAATGGCCAATCAACCCCCAAGGGAATTACAGACCTTTTTCTACCATTTCTTCCTAGGTGTTCGAAATGGGGAGTCCCATCTTCTTGTGATTGTGTTTTATAACAGTTGGCCTCCTTGTCATCATTGCTAGCATAGTTCACAGAGTTGACAAGATGGCAGACTCTTGATTTTACCCGGAGTGATTCAAGACATTTGCTGCTCAAAATTTTTCAAAAGCTACATTATACTGATTGTTACTAAAGAAATGATAGTTAAGGAAGTGGTTCCGTATTAATCAAATTGCTTTCCCCATGTTGTTTTTGCCTTCCCAGGCCCCAGTGTGACACCAGGACCATTTAAATGCTCACCTCACCAGGTTTTATTGGAGCTTTGTAGATAGGCCATCAGCAAGTCCTCTACTAATGAACCATATTGATTTCACATTAGCTTTCTCTTGTCGGTTTAAATAGCAAGTGGCATATTTGATAGATCAAATAACCACACATTAGTTTGGTGACCTCTCAGGCACTCTCCTGTTAGGTCTGTAATGAATTTTGCAAACTAATAAGAGGGTAGAAATTAAGATCACAATCTAAAGGAGAAAACATAAATCACCCCCATGAACTCTGAAATGCTTATGTGAAATATTTTTCTCTATAGTCCTGGACTATTTTTTAATCTTCTCTGCTACATCAAAAGCCCTGAACTGTCCGTGTAACTGTGACTATAAGACAACTAATAGCAACAACAATAGCACTTAGACTTATATACCGCTTCACAGTGCTTTACAGCCCTCTCTAAGCAGTTTACAGAGTCAGCCTATTGCCCCCAACAATCTGGCTCCTCATTTTACCAACCTCGGAAGGACGGAAGGCTGAGTCAACCTTGAGCCGGTGAGATTCGATCTGCCAAACTGCAGTCAGCTGGCAGTCAGCAGAAGTAGCCTGCAGTACTGCACTCTAATCACTGCGCCACTGCAGCTCTTCATGCAATCAAGGGAGCCAATACAGGTAGTTCTCGACTTACAACCATTTCTTTAGCAAGCGGTTAGAATGGCATTGAAAAAAGCTACTTATGACCGATCCTTGTACTGTACTTACGACCACTGCAGCATCCCCATGGTCACGTGGTCAAAATTCAGGTGCTCGGCAACCAGTATTTATTTATGATGGCTGCAGTGCCTTATGGTCATGTGACCACTTCGCAACATTCCCAGCTGACCTCTGACAAGTGAATGGGAGAAGCTGAATTCACTTAATGAACATATGATTCACTTAATAACTGCAGGCGCAGGGATTCGTTTAACAATGAAAAGATAATAAAGTTGGGTGCGGCTCACTTAACTATTGTGGTTGTAAGTTGAGGACTGCCTGTAAGCTATTGAGCCTGAAAACACAAACCATGTGGGATCAATATCATTTGCCCACTTGGCTTAGCTTTCCTCTACTGACTAACAACTGCAATCTACAAAGCGGAAATTCTATCAATATTGCAATCTTCGGAATCAGGAATCTTTCCCAGCCCTAATTAGCGATGCTAAGATTAGAAGTAAGGCCTTTTCTCAGACTTTCTCTGTACCTCTGTGATGAGCCACAGAATTTCAGTGTCTTCCCCCCAGCCTCTTCTTAAAAGCCTCCAGTGATGGAGCACCCACAACTTCTGAAGGCGAGCCATTCCACTGATTAATTGTTCTCTCACTGTTAGAAAATTTCTCCTTAGTTCTAAGGTTGCTTCTGTCCTTGATTAGTTTCCATCCATTATTTCTTGTCTTGGCGTCTGGTGCTTTGGAAAATAGGTTGACCTCCCCCTCTTCTTTATGGAAGCTCCTCAAATATTGGAACACTGCTATCATGTTACCCCACTCCTTCTTTTCTCCAGACTAGACAAACCCAATTCCTGCAACTGTTCGTCATATGCACTGTTTTTGCATTGTGTTTGAGCTGTAAATGCTAGGGAGAAAGGGGATCTAGAGCAGGGGTGTCAAACTCAAGGCCTGTGGGCCGGATTCGGCCCGCAGGGTGCTTAGATGTGGCCCACGGGGCCACCCTGGAAACAGTGAAGGACTGGCCCACGGTGCCTCTTCTTTCACTGGCAGAGGGTTGCAGGAGGCTGTTGCAGCTGAAAACGAAGCTCGGGAGCCCATTTTCACTGGCAGAGCGCTCAGGCCACCACAGGCGCTCCTGACATGAGTGACGTTGAGCTGGCCACGCCCACCCTGGCTACCGAGGTCAAACACAACCCTGATGTGGCCCTCAATGAAATCGAGTTTGACACCCCTGATCTAGAGGCTTGGGCCATTCTAGAATCAAGACAAAGCAATGCAAACCTTCAGAATCAGTTTCTATAGTACTCCCTTTTGGGAAGCATATGTTTCAAATGTAATTTATAAAATTATTCTGATACGCCATCCTGTCTCCTTACACATGTAAATGCTGATACATTTTAACTGGCTTTAAAGGAAGAGAACACCACTTCATTGGAGATGGATTGGCCAAAGGTACGCAACCATATTTGCTAAGTAGGATATCTATGTACAGAATAAAGATTCCTCTAGAATTAGCTGATTCTTAATTTATCACAAATGTTGGGATGAAAGTTCTTTGTCCAAAAAAGTTACCAAAATGCATTTATAAAAGCATAGTAAAATATATTTAGAAACAGATATTGGAAGAAATAGGTTCAGACTCCTATCGTATGTTTATACAATCTTTAAAAGTGTTTGTGTTACTTTCCAACAATGTTTTGTATCGATTATATTATTAGTAAACCAGCAAGTACTGATAAATTGACTAAATTAGTGGACCAGCAAAATGCTGTGGACATAGTGTAGTTGGACTTCATTAAGGTATTTGACAAAGTAGATCACAATCTATTTCTTGGTAAGATAGAAAAATGTGGGTTAAAGAGTATCACCAATGGATTTGGAACTAGTTAACCAACTATACTCAGGGGGTAGTCCTCAATGGAACTACATCTACATAGAGGGAAGTATGCAGTGGTGTACACCAAGGTTTGGTCTTAGGCCCAGTACTCTTCAACAGTTTCATAAATGATTTAGGTGAGTGGATAGAAAGGGATCTCATCATATTTGCAGATGACACCAAGCTACAGGGAATAGCCAATGTTTTAGAAGATTGCTTCAGATCTGGAAAGATCTTGACAGACATTTGCAACCATTCTGTAAACCTTAGGAATGTTTACAGGTTTACAGGTTTTTTACAGGTTTTTTACAGGTTTATTTAAATACAGGAACATTTACAGGTTGAACAAAATTAAAGTTAAGCAATTCCCCTACCAAAACACTGAGAGGAGTAAAACTTTCACATCCTCATTATCATCCAAATTGGCATATATATTCAAATATCCAACTCTCCAGAAGATAGGCTTAAGATCCAGATGGATCTTTACAGATTTGAACACTGGGCCCTATCCAACAAAATGCAATTCAGTGGCAAGAAAAATATGGTTTTACATTTAGGCATGAAAAACAAAATGCACAGGTAAAGAATTGGTAGCATCTGGCTCAACAGAAGCAACAGGGTGACAACCAAAACAATTAAAGGCAGGAGAAGAAGTAACAGATGGAAACTTATCAAGGAGACATCTAACTTAAAACTAAGAAGAAATTTCCTGACAGTGAGAACAATCAACCAGTGGAAGGGCTTGCCTCCAGAAGTTGTGGGTGCTCCATCACTGGAGGTTTTTAAGAAGAGACTGGACTGCCATTTGTCCAGAATGGAATAGGATCTCCTGCTTGAGCAGGGGTTGGACTAGAAGACCTCCAAGGTCTCTTCTAACTCTGTTATTCTGTATTCTGTAAATACAATATATGACTAGAGTTCCCTCCCCTTTTCTTTTCTTTTTTTAAGTTTAAATATTGTTTTGCTAACTGTATATATTAAGAATGTCTTAAAACAATTTTAAAGTTTACAGATTAATACAAGGCAAAGTGGAACTGATTTATGAAAGGAAACAATACGGGGCAATATTTCCCTGTGGTCATGTAATGCCTCACCTAATGACTGCACATTTTAATGACGAATTTTCCAGTACCAATTGTGGTCATAAGTCGAGGACTACCTGTAGGTATTACTGGCTGATCTCAAAAAGTCACCAGAGTTTGACATCTTATTAGTACTTGGATGGGAAATCACCCCCAAAAATCTCAGCTTAAAAAAAAAAATATTCCACTTTTCCAGGGGTAAGTTTGAGAAAGAACACATAGGATTTTGAGCTAATATCTTTATTTTGTTCTCACCAATCAGCATAATGGATGGACGCCTCACTTTAAACTAAAACTCCCCCAATATACAGTTGTCTTCAAAATGCTAGCAAAGCAGAAAAATAAATTGGGGTTGGAAAGAGACAGGGGAAAAAAATCACAATACCAAAAGATTAATCATTTATTTGTTCTCTAAAGGATATAATTTGAAGTGCTACAAATGTATTTCTACCGGTTCCTCTCATTCACTTTTTTTTTGCTTATGTTATTCCATTCTCTGAAAGAGTGTATTTATACTGACAGCTCCATCAGGACCAATAAGCTGTTGTGAAAACTGCAGGGTTTCTTTCTCTTCCTTCCTTTCTTTCTCTATTTAGTCCTGGTGCTGTCACACTTCCTATTCTACTCTGTTTTGGTTTTTACAGATTGATGTTTAGATTAAGGAGATAAACAGAAGCAAAGAGTATTGCATTTTGACAGACAGACAAGAACTACAGATCTGTCACTATGCTACCTAGTAATTCTTCTGTTCTTTCTTTTCACTTCCTTTTCAGAGATGAATTGATAGGAATATTTAAAAGGGGAAAATAGCTCAGGCAGGGAAAAAAACTCTCTCTTTGTATTTAGCTTTCCGGACAATTTGGAATCTCTTTCTCCTTCTCTGATTATTTAACAATTTACCATTCCACAGTTCGCAGGTTTTCCTCTCTAACTGCAGATAAAGAATTCAATTTTCTTTTAAATGGTAGGGGAAATTGAAAGAGATTTTCTTCTGTTTAAACACAGCTGGAGTCTCTGGACTCTGGGTTTTTTTTTTTTTGAACAATGAGATCAATTAAGATGCCAATGGCAGAGGAGGTAAGAGAGGAGATGAAAGAGGTGTGGTATGAAAAGCAGGGAAGGGACAACCTGGAAGGTATGAACTCATTTTTTGTGATATTGCTCTTCATTTCATACTTGCAAAAGTAGATTTGGGCTGTCAGCTTAAAGGTTTCCAATATGATTAGCGGGAGAGAGAAGCATTGATAACTGCTTAATGGAAATAGTGAGTATCAAGCGTCTATAGGGCTTGTCTGCTCTTTTACATGTACCATGTCTGTCCATCTGGGG
Organism: Thermophis baileyi; assembly: GCA_003457575.1. Classification (NCBI taxonomy): domain Eukaryota; kingdom Metazoa; phylum Chordata; class Lepidosauria; order Squamata; family Dipsadidae; genus Thermophis; species Thermophis baileyi. The sequence goes on along the minus strand of QLTV01014916.1, from coordinate 370,787 downwards.
CAATTCTTATTCATATCTATCTATCTGGATAAGGAAAATATGATTAAAGTGAATCTTGGCAATAGCATGTTATGGAACTTCTCAGATTGATAAGAGTTCAAGTGTGTTATTATTCTTTCTTTTATGAAAAAAAGTCCCAAGTCTTGTGTATGTTTAGCAGGGCTATCATTTTTTCTGAGTTCTCTGCTTACCTATAATTAATCACACACTATAGGACTCTTAGGTGAAAATGCTCTCAAATTGAGTTCATCTCTTGGGGATTATGTAGATATAACAATGCCCTTTGCTTGGCAAGAGTACAAAACAAGCTTGCAAATGCCTTATTATATTTCCCATTAAAGCAGGATTACATCAAGGGGGAAAACAAGATAAAACAAAACCACAGTGACCAACGGAGTCAATGTAGACTCCAGTTCAGATGCCAGAGAGTCAGCACAGTCCGGGGTGGGCTTCAAAAATTTTAGCAAGGGGTTCTCTGCCCGGTTGCTGGGTGGGCAGCAACCATGGTGAGGGGGGCATTTTTGCCCTCCCCGGGCTCCGGAGGCTTTCCTCGAGCCTCCGGGAGGGCGAAAACGGCTTCCCCAGGCTCCGGAGGCCCTCTGGAGCCCGTTTCTGGCCTTCCCAAACTTCCGGTAGGCCCGTTTTTCTCCCTCCCCGAGCCTCCCCGTGTGCCCTGCACTTACCTGGCATCCAAAACGGGCCGCATGGAGACTCCTGGGAGGGGAGGGATGGGTGGGGCCAGCCAGGAGTGGGATTTGGGGGTTCTCCGAACTGCACAGAATCTTAGCTAGAGGTTCTCCCAAACCCCTGCGCACCCCCAGCAGCCCACCCCTGGCACAGTCCCAATTCTGGTTTTGCTTCTCATCACATCTGCCATAGGCCAAATTCCCATGTATATTCTCTCTGCCAAAACCAGGTCAAAGTAACCCATGCTATCCATGTATTCTCTAGGAATGGAATTCAACTTGAGGGCATCTGGAGTTGAACTCTACAATGAATGAGTTGTTATAATAAGGAAGAAAAACAAGAAAAAAGTTGATGGTCCTGATAACAAATCCACAGGGCTTAGAGAAAAGGAAGTTTCAATGCTGACAAAATAAGTGTTTTTTTGCTGGAAACTGGACATAAACACTGATTTCCAACAAAAAAATTATAAATTATTATCATGACTGCAGGACATTGCAAATGGCTGTAATTGCAGGCCAGTTGCTGAGTGCCCCAAAATACAACCATGTGACCATGGGAGTGTCGGATTATTCCAAATTATTTAAATTATTATTCCTAATTATGCCTTTACATTTATGTCTCCCAAGATCCAAAATGTACTTTTTTTTTCTTTACATACTTTGTCTTTGCATTATGCAGCTGACTTAATTCAGCTAATATAAAGTCATTGTTTTGCAAAAAAATTATTTGATTAGATCGGGTAAAATAATTTGAATGTAACCACCGTGGTTTTCTTTATAAAATACTTTTAAGCAGAAAGGAGTAGAGACGTTATTGTTAGGGTGGTGCAGCATGCTGGATTTGATACAAAGTGCTTTGAAGCATGCAGGAGCGCACACAGGGCACCTGCCTCCTACTTCCCAATGCAGCTGCTTCTTAAAAGACCCAGCTGTTTTAAAGAGAAGTATACCTGTGCTACTTTTTCACTCCAAAGCATCTTTCCAGAATCTAATCTGAAGCTCTGCATAGTGCTAATTATTGAGTTTTGCATTGTATATGTTTTTTTTTAATTCTTTGATATGCATAGCTCCTTACCCTTATAATATTCTTTTAGTTGGGAGAATCAAAAGGAGGGAGAAGCAAATAAACATTTTTAGATGGCCAAATCTTCCAGCTCACAGAGACTCTGCTTTTAATGAAAAATGTACTGCCATCTTAAGACTTTTTTTTTTTTTTTGCAAAAGTCCAACTTGCTGCCTCCGCTGATTTTTTCCTCTCTTGCTCTCACCCCCATAACTCTTTGCTAGCCTTCAAGCTAGTCAAATCCACACCACAATGCTTCATGATAAAGTCACCACCTCTGGACAGGATCAGTGATTAGGGAGAGCATTTTAAGAGATGTCCTTGAAAATTCTGCTCTAGAAAGTTAAAGAGCCAAACCAGAATGTGGATTAAGAAAATGGAAGATTAAAAGAAAACTCACTATTATAGCAATAAAATATCAAGCATACTTAAGCAAGATAAACCAGATCTGTTACTTCATTATTTTCAGTTAGCTAAGATAGCTGGGCATAGTGGAACATACAACATAGAATAATAGAGTTGGAAGGGACCTTCTAGTCCAACCCCCTGCTCAAGCAGGAGACCCTATACCATTTCAGACAAATGGTTGGCCAGTCTCTTTTTGAAAGCCTCCAGTGATGGAGCATCCACAACTTCTGAAGGCAAGCTATTGCATTGGTTGATTGCTTTCACCATTAGGAAATTTCTCCTTAGTTCTAGGTTGTTTCTCTCCTTGGCTAGTTTCCCACCATTGTTTCTTGTCTTGCCTTCAGGTGCTTTGGAAAAAAGTTTGACCTCTTCGTCTTTGTAGGAGCCCTCAAATATTGGAACACTGCTATCATGTCACCCCTAGTATTTCTTTTCATTAGACTAGACATACCCAATTCCTGGAACTGTTCTTCGTATGTTTTAGCCTCCATCCCCCAATCTTTTTTGTTGTTTTTCTCTGCACTCTTTTCAGCGTCTTAACATCTCTTTTGTATTGTGGTGACCAGAACTGGATGCAGTATTTCCAAGTGTGGTCTTACTAAAGCTTTGTAAAGTGATACTAGAACTTCACATGAATGTAAATGTCCATTTGGAAGAAAGTGATTTTACAAAGTAGTTTAGACCAACAGGAAGTCAATGCTAGGAAACTGTGGAAGTTGTTAGTATTTTAGGTAGGCTGATCTTCTTTTAGATGGCACATGATATCAACATTGATACTTTTGTTGTTGATTTACAACTAGTGGGAAAAGAGGGAAGGAGACATAAAAACTTGTATGTGTGTGCTTGTATATGCATGCGCGCATATGAAGTCCCTTGTGTATGAGACCCAGTTGGAAATTGGAAAAGCACTGACTCTGGGTGAAAGTGGTTAATATGAAAGTGACTATAACTTTAATTAAAAGAGATAAAATGAGGAAGGCAGTGAGCAATTAATGAACATAATGATTTTGCTACAGATGCCCGAAGGGTCCTCTTCAATCATATATTAGTACAGTGTTTCTCAACTTTGTGTAGACTTCAACTCCTAGAATTCCCCAGCCAGCGTGGGAGTTGACGTCCACACCTCTTAAAGTTGTTGAGGATGAGAATGACATGTCGTGCTGGGGGATTCTGGGAGTTGAAGTCCTGATTCTTAAGTGGGGATGAAAAACACTGTTAGTATGTGGACACATATCAAATAGAACACAAAACTATCTCCAATAAGATGGAACTCTTTTGTTTCTTTGCCTCGCTGAATCATGACTAACCTTTCCACAGTTCTACAGTTGTCTTTTATTTATTTGGGTTCTTGAGGGTTGCAGGGTGGTGATAACAATGACCTGAGGATTTCATGAAGATCAAATATGTTTAGCCTGTAGAAAGGCTCAGAGAGGATTTATGGTGAAAAGAAATTGTTAATGGCAATGGAACAAATGGAAAAATAGATGTTGCCTGTTCTTGCCTTGTTGAAAACAACTGTTTTCCTTGTCATCCAGATCCATCATCTCAGTATTCTTTCATCAAAAGAAAGAAGAAAACAAGATCTCACGGGTATCTAAAACAGGGTATCTGAAAGCTCAGCTGAAGAAGCTAAGCAACTGTTTGGCATCAGGAAATCTAAGCAGGCTAAAATAAATGATTTGAGTCCAATCTTATCAAATCAGACAGAGTGATGGAATGAGTTATGAGCAGCAGGTCTACTTGGAAAATAATATTTTCTTAAGTGATTGTCTGGGAGCTTCAAAATCAAATGGAATCCATGTCACTACAAGAACAAATCATTTTAAAGTAGAAGGAAACAACTCTGAATTAATTATTATGCATATTTGAGCTGCAATCTGTACGCCTATTTGCAGTTACTTATTTGCTCTACCTCATTTTTGCTATGTTTGTCTACAATTCTTGAGACTTCCTTGTACTTGTGTACAAATGCCTATATCCTACTCAAACATGGTCATATGAGGTGGTAGTATCTCGCTGATCTTGGCTGCTTCTAAAAAAGTTAAGCAAAGTCAAATCTGGTTAGAATTTGGATGGGAAGGAGTGCCCAGAAATTCTTAAGGCTACAGACTGAAAAGTTTTTAAAAATATCAGAAAGAGGCTCTATGAAACAATGTCCTTTCTGTTGCCAAGAAAACAATATAGAAGAATCTGTGCAGTAACCATCTGAGCTTCACTCAAAGTATCCTTTGTGTCTTTAATCTTTAACTATCTTTTAATCACCTTATGAAAAGCCATTGGGCACGAGACTCAAAGAGCCAGCTCTTATGGACAGGCTTGGGGTGACTTAGCTGTAGTTGGATATCCCTCCTTCCAATGATTTCAGTTGAAAGTAATTTCAGTAAGCTACCACTAAATTAAGCTGAGCCTCCCTAATATATTCTAGCTGTACAGCTGGGGGGTTCTTAGCTATTCTGCTAAACATCCTCTTCAGCCCAGCTTTAGGGGGAAACACCCCCCCCGAAACAAGAAAGATGCTTTGGACTTCCCTATCCCAAAACCAGAGTTGCAGTATTAACAGTTCCTGTGGAAATCCTTAAGATACCAGAGGTAGCAATCTAAAGTTTGCTATCAGAAAACTTAGAACTACGTCACCTTCAGCATGACCTAAGCATAGTTCATAAAATTATCTGCTACAATGTCCTACCTGTCAACGACTACTTCAGCTTCCACCACAACGAGCACACAACAGATACAAACTCAAAGTGAACTGCTCCAAACTCGATTGCAGGAAATACGACTTCAGCAAAAGTAATTGACAAAATAAATAAATAAATAAATAGGAAGGAAGGAAGGCAGGAAGGAAGGAAAGAAAGAAAGAAAGAAAGAAAGAAAGAAAGAAAGAAAGAAAGAGGATGCAAGTAGAAAGCAGGAGGATTAAGGAATGGCAATCACCAGACAAAAACATTTCAAATAAAGTCAATACATTCATTCTAAGGTAATATTATCTGATTAAATAGGATCCTGGATTCCAGAACATGAGCAGATTTCCTTGTGGAGAAAAAACACTTTGGCCTCCTTCTTAGGTGCTATTAAACAGGCCTTCTTTTATTAGGACTAGTCCCATACTTTTACAAAAAGTAGAGATAAGCAAGAACCAGCATATTAGAAGAGATCAACTTAGTATGCCAAGTCAAGTGATAAACTCCATGTGTGATATCAGACTAAAACATCCAAAGTATCCTCTCCAACAACCTTTCAGTTTTAGGATAAAATCTCTCACCAGTTTTCATGGTACACTGATCTGTTGTTGAGAAGAATATATGTTGAGAAAGGAAAGATGGGGAATTCTGGATGAGACCAATATACTAGACCTCCTTGGGAATGTCATTAAGCTATTTCTTCCAATTGCAAAGTGAGGAGATCTGCAAAAGTTAATCACTTGGAAATCAAGAGGAATTCTGCCTACTTTTATTCATGTTTTCATTGTCTTTTACTTAGATATATTAGATGAGCACAGTACACATTTTGGCATGCAACAGGATTCCATCTCTCAAAGCACAGAGCAATTTTAAAGAGAAGATAATGGAAGACAAGATGAAAGAGAGAGTAAACCTATGTACAATTAAAAAAAAGTGAATGAAATCCTTTGTCAGCAAGGTGTTACCGTGAAATTTTGTTTATGAGATTTTGAACACCAAAATCTTTATGACTTCATATATAGCAACATTCCAAGAGCTTGGAGAAGTGGTTTTTCATAAAATAATTATACTCTCTCTCTCTCTCTCTCTCTCTCTCTCTCTCTCTCTCTTTCCCTCTCCTAGAAGAGCAAATAGGGGTACGGAAGAGAAACCTTGCTGAATTCCATTGCATTCCATTCCATTGCGTTTTTTCTTAAAATAAACACAGTCTCTCTCTCTCTCTCTCTCTCTCTCTCTCTCTCTCTCTCACTCTCTTTCCCTCCCTCCATCCCTCCCTCCCTCCCTCCCTCTGAGTTTGGCATAAGTAAAGAAAAAACGTGCATACTGTAGTAGTTTCCAAATGCAGGAATTCTATCTTCCTTCTGTGTCTTAAAAGCAGAAATAATTTGTAGAGGAAGATATGTTAGTCTCATGAGCTGAGTTCAAGACTTGCTGAGGCTGTTAGAAAATGCTTAGTAGGGCTTCTCTATTCTTAGAACAGGAAAACAAAAGGAAGAAGAACAAAACAAATACATACAATACTTAATGAACAGAAATCAAAGATTTTGGTAAATGAAATAGGGAATTTCTTTCAATTTGTTTAGTTCAAGACAAAAGCACTATAAGACACATGCAAAACTCTTTGCAGTGGGAATAAATATTGTGAAACTTTATAATACCAAGAATTAGAACATTGTTTCGAAAAGCTGTTACAGCATGTGTGGTTTTCAACACCTTAAGCACATTGTACGTTGAAATGTTTACTGCTGAATACTAAACTGTTTTCATGGCTGCTTGTCTATTACTTATTCTGAAATAAACTTTTCATTTCATGCGTCGCACCTTCTTGTTGCTGCTGTAAAGAAAAACGAAGACCTATACGATTTAAATAATGCAGGGAAAAGAGAAAGGAAGACCTAGGCTGTTTTTTACCACCCGACTGTCAGGTGAGAGGAAAACAAGAACTAATGTTTACGCAACAGAACAATTTCAGCGCAGCATATGCAATTCCATTCATGCTCCGGCTGACTGAAAGGTGTGATATCCACATACAGTATACGGATACACACATTTCAGCCTCCATAAGACTTCTAAAGATTAGCACAACTTCTCTTTATCCTATAATTTGACTCTGCTGATTTAAGCTTAGTAAGGAGAGAGATTTGAAGTGTATGGATGTAAGCTCCAAGGGTCACGGTGTCCCTGCTATTCTAAAATCACTCACTTTTACAGTTTGTAGCAGCACTGAATAAATGACAGGCATCTTTCTGAGACCCAGACAGCTGCATGTATTAATATGACTGTTCATTATTGTCAGAAGATAAAGACTTTGCAGTCTGACTAGCCTGCTGATTTCCAATACAATATACTGACTCAGAAAAGAGTGAAGCCAAACCATAAGCACTGCTTTTATTCTTGATTTTGTATGGGATCATTTATCCATGCAGATACTTATTGATCCAGTAATAAGTCTGCAGAAATTGGGGCTGGGTAAAGTTTGTGTGACCACAAAAAATGCAAGATTCCTAATACTTCTGAGTACTTCAAATCAGAATGTAATAAATAATTGTTCATTTCTAAGGTGAATAGGAAACTTGATCTGTTCAATGCTTATGCATCCAATGCTGTACCACTGGTTTTCATGCAGGTCATCACTTATTAAGGTTTATAAAACACTTTGAGGCCACAAACAGAATGTCAAAGAAGAAAGGAACTAATAATACAACTAGGACAGAAATACTGTGAGAGTAGAGTAGAGTAGAGTAGAGTAGAGTAGAGTAGAGTAGAGTAGAGTAGAGTAGAGTAGAGTAGAGTAGAGTAGAGTAGAGTATATAATATTCATATACAGTACTGGCCACACAGGCATTGTCATCTAGACATAGATTATACAGGCAAACACAATCATTTTAAAAGTTATGTTCATATAACAGTAGAAAGCCAGTTTAATGTAGAGGTTAAGGCCACTGGGCTACAATAACAATAGCAATAGCACTTAGACTTATATATCGCTTCATAGTGCTTTACAGCCCTCTCTAAGCGGTTTACAGACTCAGCATATTGCCCCCAACAATCTGGGTCCTCATTTTACCCACCTCGGAAGGATGGAAGGCTGAGTCAATCTTGAGCTGGTCAGAATCGAACTCCTGGCAGTGAGCAGAGGTGATTGACCTTGGACCAATCACCATCTCTCAGCCCTCGGAAGAAGGCAACGGCAAGACACTTCTGAAATCTAGCCAAAAAAAACAACAACCCTGAAAGGACCAACAGGCACATATAGCAGTACCTGCAATGGAATATTCAGAAGCACCAGCATCCATGAGGCCCTAAGCGAGATGGTAAAACAGATGTTAGTCTGTTACTAACAATGACTTAGGCAGACATTGGCAAGTCCGAGTCCGAGCAGATATTGAAATAATAAGACTCAACCCTCCCTTGAAACAAGTAGCCATGAAGCCTTTTAATAATACAACAGAAAGGTCAACAAGAATGAATTTCACACTTCCTGAGCATGTTGGTTGTTGTATATCTTTATAGGCTCCAGGAACAAGAGATGCTGAAAAAGCAAAGAGCGCCCTAAATCAGTGGGGGAGGGGGAGGCGTTGACACCCCTTCCTGAATCTTGTGGAGTTCTTGCCAGGAGCTAGGAAGATATTTCATTAATAAAGTGGAGGCTTTTTGTGAACTGATGGAAAAGGGGTGTGGTGGTACATTCAGAGGCAAAGTTCGAACAACGAAGGGAACAAGCTCTATTTCTGCATGTTCAGCATTAACCTCAAGGCTCTTTCCTAAGAAATAACTTCTTAAAAGAAGACAATTCCCCCCCCAAAAAAGAACAGAAATGGGGCTACTATGAAAAACAACTTCTTTTAGGTAAGTATTCCATTGAAAAGCATTGAGTATGAACAGTACTGATCCTTGAAAATTAATTCACGTTTCTCCTTTAATATAAGATTATTTATGTTTCTTCTCTAGAATCAATATAAATAGAGCTCATTTGCTATGTGTAGACGTCCCTACTGCTGTTATTTTGCACCTCTCACACCTCCTGAAATAACAAACTGCTGGTTTACAATTTGACAAACAAACAAACAAACAAACAAATAAATGGATTGCAATGGGGAGAAGGAATCAGGATAGAAAAAGAAAGAAAAAAGCCTGAGAAACTCTTCCAGAAAAAAAAGGTGAAAATAACAGTCCTGATTCTAGTATCACCATCTACCTAACCGTTTAGAAGCCACGCTAATGATTGAAAAACAATTGCAGTTGTCAGCCTTATGAGATAGACTGGACTAACAGATCAACACCACAGGAAGGATACAATTACTATTATTGAGACTAGCCATAATAACAGGGTCTTGCAAGTTTGAATCTGCTGTAGATGCCCCTGGAAAGAGCTTCTTGAGCTGCTTCTGAATGTTATCTCATTGTGGACTTCCAGATCCTTTTGCCTAGCCCTGGATCCTCCATATCTCCATCAAGACCATCTTTCTTACAGTACTTCCTACAGCAGCTCCTGATGCCAAAATGGAGGACCCCTGCTTTCACAAGATTTATACTTATCTGCTGAGGGAAAGTAAAATATGTTACAATTCCACTATGGTAGTTACCTCATTGCAAAAGTTACTCTAGAGCAGGGGTCTCCAACCTTGGCAACTTTGAGACTTGTGGACCTCAACTCCCAGAAGTTGCCATGGTTGGAGACTCCTGCTCTATAGGTTTTTCCTTGCTTCTATAGCCAATCATGTTGAGGATGGAAGGCAGATGGATCAAAGAGAAAAGCTGAACTTCTTAATTCTGCTCTAATCAAACAGCTACATGTTTGGAGAATTTCTACAACACATGTTGGCAAGGTATGGTCCTCCAAAGGTTATTATGGAATTCCCATCATTTCTGACCCACATGGACAAAATTTAAGGTTGCTTTCAACACTATTTGGGTTAGTAATACATTACTGGACCAATTCTTCCTCTACATTGTGCCTGGTGCTTACTTATCACCATTATCTGATCATTTGACATTAAGTCAGGCATTGCTATTTTATGGAGCCAATGTTATTTGGTTGATAAACTGGGAGTAAATTTTATTTGGATCCAAACTGGTTTCCCTCAGGGTTTTTCCCCCCTATAACAACCAATTTCTTATGACAAAAATATCAACTTATGGCAGTTTGAAACTATTTACATTTATACAAAATTCTCCCAGTCCCCAGCCAAAGGCACACACAAAGATTCCTACAACTACTCTCACAAACAATGTGCTATGAATACAAATGCTAAACTAAGAACAATAGGACAGAGAAAAGGAGAATACAGGACTCCCTTTCAGATAGCAGCATACTGGAAACTTGGAATATTTGCCTATCTTCTTATCCTTTCTTTTACACATTTGTACTCATTGATAAAACCCAATGACTTGATTACTACGAATAGTCCTTGACTTACAACCACAATTAAACCAAAAATTTGTGTTGCTAAGCAAAACAGTGAAGTAAGTTTTGCCTCATCTTATGACCTTTCTTGTCACAGTTGTTAAGTGAATCTGGCTTCCCCATTGACTTTGCTTGATGTCAGAAGGTAGCAAAAGGTGATCACATAACCTTGGGATCACGTGTCATAAATATAGGCCAGTTGCTAAGCATTCGAATTTTGATCATGTGATGATAGGGATGCTGCAAAGGTCATAAGTATGAATCAGTGCTGGGGTTCAATTTTTTTACTACCAGTTCTGTGGGTGTGGCTTGGTGGGCATGGTGTGGCTTGGTAGGCGTGGTTTGGTGGGTGTGGCAGGGGAAGGTTACTGCAAAATCCCCATTTCCTCCCGATCAGCTGGGACTCGGGAGGCAGAGAATAGATGGGGGTGGGGCCAGTCAGAGGTGGTATTTACCGGTTCTCCGAACTACTCAAAATTTCCGCTACTGGTTCTCCAAACTACTTGAAATTTCCGTTACCGGTTCTCCAGAACTGATCAGAACCTGCTGAATACCACCTCTGGTATGAATAATGGTCATAAGCCACTTTTTTTCAGTGCTGTTGTAATTTTGAATGGTCACTAAACAAATGGTTGTAAGCCGAGGACTACCTGTATTTCAAGTTTCTCTTTTGCAGGGAGCTCATGCTGAATGCTCAGGCAGCCCTCTGATCGTGGTTTGCTCCAAGACTCTGAGTGTTCTGTGTAAAACTGTGCTGCCCCCACTCACCCACACGTCAGGGTTGGTGTAGAGAGCCTTATTCAGTCTGTTCCCCCAACAGTTCTCTTTCAGGTTTTCAGTTCACCCCCGGCTGCAAGCTTAGCACAGTAATTGGCTCACGGCCAAGTAGATAACCAAAAGCAAAACAAACTTACAGCCAAACCAAAAACAGTCTTGGAAATAAAGGTTTTGCCTGGGTAGGTTCCAAAAATAAGTAGCCAAAATCCCCTCCGAGGTCCACTGAGGTTTGTCAACAAGTCCGGTGGTCTGGTTTCAGGGCTTGCAAGGAGGAGTCACAGTAATTGTCCAAGCCAGGAGTTCAGGCGGTCGTTTTCAGCGAAGCCAGCCATGAACAAGCTCCAGACTAACCTTCCAGGCAATGGCCAATTAGTTTACCCAACAGATTAGCGGCTGCTCCAAACACGAACATAAACACTCTCTGCAACTGAATTAAATCCACGAGCTGCAGAGTCCTGGAAACACAAACAACCACCTGGCCATGACCCACACTCGTTGCCTCCAGCAATGCCTCCCTCTGCCTGCTGTGCTAAATAGCCCCTCCTGGTGCAGCCCATTAAGAGGGGCGGGACCTTTTCCCCATCAATCTGGCAGATCTCCACCTCTCTGCCCTGCGTACTCTAGCATCTACCAAGGCCAGTAGCTCCTCCCCCTCTTCCTCATTGGCCTGCGAGCTCTCCCCAGCTGAGGCATGCTCCGCCGGCAGTTCAGGGTCAGCAATATTGGACGTGCCAGGAATGCTCTCATTCTCCCTCGAGGCCTCTGAGGAAGACATGGAGGAGCCATCATCCACAGGAGACATCGCAGGAACAGAGAAGCCAGCATGAGGCATGTGATACCAATGAGGTGATTCCCTCCATCCTCAGCCAAGGATGACACTCTAGAAGCCAGCGGTGACCAGGTTGGCTCAGTAAGATCCTGAGGGAGGAGGAGAAGCAACGGCAGATATAAGCCCACCCGCCATTTTGTTCATGCGTAAAGTAACAAACAAGGCCAATAAAATTATGGATTCATGAAAAAGTTTACATATATACCTAACTCTGATATCTGTTGCAGATATACAGAACCATGGATACCATGACTACGGATAATGGGGACCACTTGTATGGAGTTTTTCAAGAGCTCAGAGTCCTTACAAATAAATAATATCCACTCCCACAAAAATGGAGGCAGAGGTTTACTTCAGGTCAAACAAACTGTCAAAGAAGAAAAGTGTGCATTGGCTGATGATGTAAAAGACAGCCAAGAACAAGCATTGATACAAGTTAAAAATTAGATCTTACTAAATGTAGAAGAAACACAGTGAATTATCAAAATAATGTCATAAAAATAAAAAAAGAATGCTGGCAAAAAAAAAAAATTACATGGTCAATTTCCACCAAAGATTAAGTAGATTAAAAAAAACTGGCAATGGCTTACAAATGGAACATTAAAAAAAAATAGAACACTTGATTTTGGCTGGGCAGGAGCAAGCTATTTGATCTAGTTCAATCAAGGCCAGACTTGAAAAATCATGAAATAGTTCATAGTGCAGATTGTGCAAAGAAGCAGAAGAAACACTAGATTGCATACTCAGATTGTGAAAGAAGATCACGCAAGCTGATTATAAACAACAAAACACAGCATGCCAAAATTATTCACTCAAACCTCTGTAAAAATTATTATGTCCCAGTTATGAAAAACCGGTGGGGAAATAAAGTTGAAAAAGTAATCAAAACTGAGGTTAACCTATTAATAAAGTCATAACACATCAGATTTAATGGTGGTTGAAAAGAAGAAAGTATGGATAATTGAAGCAGCAATACCAGGGGATAGTAGAACAGAAAATAAAGAATTGGAGAAGATTACAATCTGAAAATCAAAGATGAAAGATTATGGCATAAATAAGCTGTGGTAGACCCTATTAGTTACTGGCATACTGGGTGCCATGCCAAAATATTTTGGAGAGCACTTAGAAAATCTGCACATTGACAACATTTCCATCTCTCAATCAGAAAAATCCAGACCCCTTTGATCCACATATATACTACACAAAAACGTTATGACATCCTAGGTTCCTGACCAGTAGTGGGTTCTAAAACCCGTTGCTACCAGTTCGTGCTCGTGTGCGCGGCACTTCTGCGCATGCGCAGAAGCATCCTGGGTGGGTGGGCGGAGCCTCCCACCGCTGCCACCAGTTCGCAGAACCAGGCCGAACCGGGAGCAACCCACCGCTGTTCCTGACAAGACCTTGATGTGTTTGAAGGTCAACACCAGCTAAAGAAGTGGCAGCTGTGATTTCACATTATTGTGTAAATAATAATAATAACAACAACAACATCGTTGTACCAGGAGACGCCAGAGTCAAAGAAAAAACTAGAAAAAATCACGAAATATCGCAACCAGGCCATTGAAACTATGCGATTATGGATGAAACATGTGACAGTGATACCCACTGTCATCGGGGCACTTGGCACCATGTCCAAGAATTTTATAAAATACATCAAGAAATTACAGCTTCCTGCAATAACACCAGCGAAACTGCAAAAAACTGCGCTACTCGGAACATCATACATTTTAAGAAAATACTTGGTTGATACCTAGGATGCTGGCAGCAACCCGTATCAACCATCAGCGCCAGTCAATAATATTTGTGATACATCAGATCCAGCAGACCTTGGCAGGACCAAGGAGGCATCATTCTCTGCCATGGCACCCGTCTTATGCGATATTCTCCCCGCCCTCCCAAAGTGAACTAAGCTTCATTCTTACTTTCTGAAAGCCCTCAAAATCCAGCTTTGTCATTAGACTTGGGGTCTCAGGAGGCCAGTGAGATCTTGAGGGGGTCTCCCTCTCTATTCTAATCTCAATGGCTGCATACTTTAAAACATTTGAAATTATGATTATTTTTTGACATCCTTTATTGTTTAAATCATTGTTGTATACCCCTAGAATAGCCCCTTGCAAGATGGGCTATAATAAACAAACGAATAAACTTCATGAAGATATACGTTATGGATATCATAAATGCTGAGATACGATCCAAAGTCAAGTAACATATTTTAAGATTTAGTTGGGTTGCCAAGTCAACCATTAATATATATATATATATTTATTTGGAAGAGCACTTGTTCATATATGTTTACCAATTAGACTACTGGAAACCTTGACAAGCTGTGAGTTAGATGAACCAATAGACTTGGTACAAGGCAGTTACTTTATTCTTAGAAACGTAAATTCACTTGTATGTATTTAAAAACCTACCCCTCCAAAGCAAAACAGTTTATAATTTTGCAGTACAATCTGCACATTACTGAACTCTTCCCATCAACATTCAATTGTGCCTAGACAGTGCAACATCTTTCAGGAACAATCACATAAATGAACAGCACTTTTGACATGTACAGAGTGTTTCCTCTCGAGTATCAAAAGAATACAAACAAGCACTTTCTTAAAAGTTGGGGATCAGCTGGGAGGCCAATCTGTATTGCAAGGCTAATTGCATGTATTCTGATTTATCATCGAGGATTCAACTCCTGGCATTTTGCATTTGCTTCAAAATGCTGGCATAGCTGGAAGGGTAAGGGGAGAAAAGATGCTATAACAATCTCATTGTTTAGTGTTTGACAGCCCGACTAGCTAAACATCTGTTTGAAATATTAATAACTGTCAGATGGGAACAGCTCAGGGGCTCTATATGGTTTCATACCATCTGTTTGTAGAATAAACACACTTACATATAAACCCTTTAAAACATTTTGTCGGAGTTATGTCTTCCTGTTTGCATATGTTGGTTGATGGGACATCGGGGAATATATCAGCGCTGAACAGGGTGGGCAGACAGAGTGGAACATCTTATTGGGAAAGGGATCAAAGGCCCATTCAAGTTATGCTGCAGATATGTTTGCCTTGGTTGGTTGTTTTTCTCAATGAAACTGATCACATCCATATAAACAAGCCAATGCATATGAACTGGATAACATAAGTACAGCTCTGAGGCATATAATCAATGCCTCTGCTGCCATTCATTTACAACTCTCTTTTCAACCCCTGCGTTTATAACAGAAGAGAGTTCATGAAGAATCTGAAAACATGTCAAAGTCTAAGTGTAAAAGGCCTGTGAGGAGAAACATACTCGAAGGAAAGAAAATCTTCCTTATGTAACTGCAGTGGCATAAAGAATAAGGTAAATGTTCCCCTCGCACATATGTGCTAGTCGTTCCTGACTCTAGGGGGCGGTGCTCATTTCCGTTTCAAAGCCGAGGAGCCAGCGCTGTCCAAAGACATCTCCGTGGTCATGTAGCCGGCATGACTAAACGCCAAAGGTGCACAGAACGCTGTTACCTTCCCACCAAAGGTGGTCCCTATTTTTCTACTTGCATTTTTACATGCTTTCGAACTGCTAGGTTGGCAGAAGCTGGGACAAGTAACGGGAGCTCACTCCGTTACGCGGCACTAGGGATTCGAACCGCTGAACTGCCAACCTTTCAATCGACAAGCTCAGCGTCTTAGCCACTGAGCCACCACATCCCTTTATAAAGAATACCAGGAATTACTAATATTTTATTGTAAAAATCAGCATATTATTAACTTCCTAAAACCCTCTGGTTGTTATTACAATCAAGCTTAATGAAAGAATATTTAATTTTTCTTTGGAGGCAATACGTTTATTTATTGACCCAAGTGCTATCCCTCTTAAGGGAGCTTCATGATGCCTGTTTCCATCTTACTGATGCAGAACGTCTGCTCAATTGTCCTTTCCTTGTTTTGGTGCTGTTGTGTTCCAGGTGTGCTAAGCCAGACACCATCAGTGCAAAGCCTGACCTGGCATGTATGCAGCTGTTTAGTATTCTGGGGGAGCCCTAGAAGCAGGGGTGAAATTCAAAAATTTTCCCTACCGGTTCTGTGGGCGTGGCTTGGTGGGCGTGGCAGGGGAAGGATATTGCAAAATCCCCATTCCCTCCCCACTCTGGGGCCAGCCAGAGGTGGTATTTGCCGGTTCTCCGAACTACTCAAAATTTCCGCTACCGGTTCTCCAGAACCTGGTCAGAACCTGCTGAATTTCACCCCTGCCTAGAAGACCAGCAAGGTGGTTACCAATTTGTAGTTTTTGAAGTTACGGAAGAGTAATCATGCCAGCCCTATTTAATTGTGGCTAAATGCAAAGGAAATGAAGACACTGAAATGTAGAATTTTCTTTCTCCCATATTCCTAGTTGTAGTATAGCTCATAGCTGGCCAAGTTCTACATTCTCAGCATCTATGTTCAGATAGATTCTAGTATGGAAAGACAGAGAAAACATTCTACCTGTCCCGAAGGCTATCAGAATTGGGCAGATGACTACTAGATGAGAATTTTTTAAAAAATGTTGTTTCTTTTCTCCTTTCCCTGATAATTCCTTTCTATAATTAAATAAAGGAACCTCTCCCACCCCAAAGAAATTAAAATTGGGAGCAATAACATACAGAAAAAAATATTTTTTTGTTGTCAACTAGTTCTTCTCTGGATTTTTTTGCAACCCAGATCTGGTTGCTAGCTCCTAGCATCTCTAAGAAGTGAAGGCTTGTACAATAATATAAATTCACAACAGTCATTGCCACACCTCAATGAATCTTGGTAAGGAATGGTAGCTTGCAGTCATCTTGTTGTGTTTCTCTCTCTCTCTCTCTCTGTCCTTTGTCTGCCCTTAATCCTATTTCTTTCACTTTCCAAGTTTCGAATTTGCCATTTGCAACTGTCAGCTAAGAAAGGTTAACTTACGGTTATGACTATAAGTGTCTCACATTGTCATTCTCTGATCTTCGCTTTTTTCAGAATTTGGCTACCAGCTTATGTCTGATTAAATTGACTGGAAAAGAAGCATAAACATAAATTCCTTCTGTTTCTCCTCCCCATTCTTTAAAATCTGACCTACAATAAGAGAGAGTTATCATCCTTTACTTGTCTACCTATTGATCTGACTAAACCAGTGGTGGTATTCAGCCGGTTCTATCCGGATCGGGCAAACCGGGCGAACCGGTAGCACTGACTGTGGGTGGCCCCGCCCACCCGCCCGGATGTAAGCACGTCACGCTTTTGACGCTCTGCGCATGCGCAGAAGGCTTTGCGCATGCACGGACGAGGCACGTGCAAACGAAGCGAGCGAGCGCGCGAGCGCACTCACATTTGCGAACCGGTAGGGAAGGTAAGTGAATACCACCCCTGGACTAAACCTATTAAAGATATGTGAATCTAGATTTAAAGAAACTAATCAAGTATGCACGTCTGTATAATTTTCTTTAGAATGTGTATACTTATAATCAAAATTGATTTAAGTCTTTAATTACAAAACCAGCGTATTTTCTAATCCATTTTCAGCTTACTGAAAATTTAAAAGTTTCAGCCACAGATAAATTGTAATGTATTGGTCTAAGCAACTGGGGAAACGCATGTCTCCTGCTTACCAAAACTCTCAGAATTGTAGTTCCCACTGTGGCATTTTCAAACAGGCTGACATTATAGAGGATCTGGCTGAATACCGGTCTGTTGTCATTCTCATTGATGAGGTTAATCTTCACCCGTGCAAAACCAACGTGGACAGGTATGCTCTCGTTTGCAAATAGCTAAAAAAAAAAAAAGAAATGCAAAATAGTTAGGATAAAACTTTATCTCTCTTCCAGCGAGAAGCCCTTATTTCCCTATAAATGTCTTTCACAGAAGGCCAGGCATGAAATCTTGAACCAAACATCTCTGAATAGGCATGACAGAAAGCAGTCACTGAAATAGCAGCGCTTTCCCCTGTGTCACTCTGCCCTTTTTCTAGTTTCCATCAGAGGTAGTTTCCTGCCGGTTTGGACTGGCTCTATAGAACTGGTAGCGGGAATTTCCCCCCGCTCACCAAACCGGCAGCGATGGCCGGCTGGACACGCCCCCCGAACCGGCTCTCTCGGCGGCGCCATTTTGTTTTTTGCTTCTGCGCACACGCAGAAGCTGTTTTTTGCTTCTGCACATGCGCAGAAGCTTGGTTTTTAGCACTGCACATGCACCCACGCGGTGCGCAAGACGCGCACGCCCACATGGCGTGTGAGGAAGCGAAGGTAAGTTAGAACCCACCCCTGGTTTCCATACATGGTCTGACATAGTCTTGCTACATTCTCACCAACAAAGGGGTTATATTTCAATCTTGCAAACAGAAGCTAATCTGAACCTGTTTAGATACAAGAACATCTGGAAATCCCACCAGCACAAATCATAGGGGGGGGGAAAGAGATTGTCAGTCTGTCAATCTGGAAAATATTTCTACCATACTTTCCCTGATCTTTAGAAGGATCACCAAGGACATTTTTATAGTCCATAGAATCTGTTGGTGTGTCACCAGATAGATTAAATCACGAGTCTGATGCATACAACCGATCCAGGCCCCCCATCTTTGATTCTGCTTGAAAGTATGTTGCAAATCCCTAGAATAAGAAAGATGGCCACATCTGAAACCTGAAGAGAAATATGCTAGTAAGAAAACCAAATTTAGAATTGGGATAAGTTTGAAAATCAATATTCTGAATTTTGGGCTGGCTCACAAGAGGATTACATACTGTTATCGGATAGACCTATCTATCAATATTTTTTTTTTACCTGTTCCAAGCAAATATATTACCAGCAGAGAAAGTTACACAGAGAGAGGACATGTTTTGCAGGAGCCTGTTGAATTGTAAATGATGCTTCTGAGAGCATAAACTTCTGCTAGAATATATTGGATTAGCAGCCTTCCAAGGGATCTTGAATATATATTCATCAAATGTAAATTAGCAGCCTTCAAGCATTTGATGCATATATTCAAAGCTGCCCTTAATCCTAAACAAGCTCCCTTCATGAGTTTTAACCTACCCATCAGGGGTATAAATACAGGGCTAGCAGCATCATGATTAATAAAAATAAAAATAAAAAAATCAATCGGACCCCCTTGATTGCCACACCAGCCCAAAGATTATCGTGCACATATATTTATGAGAAGCTTATCTTCTAACCTTTAACCCCAGTCATTTCTATTTCTGTTTTACCGTTTTTCAGAAAATCTCAATTTGATTCATGTTTCTTTGCTGCTGCCGCTGCTGCATAAGGACTAATAGCAACAGAGGCTGCTGGCATGGTGTTTATAGAGCGGCTCTGACTTTCTACAAATTTACAGCTCACTGAAACGCTGGGATGCAGCTCAAGCAGGCAGCTGGGAAGAGCTCCACTGCCTGAGAGATGCATTTAAACTGAAGTTTTATAGGATATAAAACTTTCATAGCGGCAAACCATAAAAAAAAGGGGAGTTCTATTTAAGCTGCTGCAGCTGGGGCCCTAAATTTTGGAAGGCATCAGGCTCATAGCCAATCCCTCTTCATTTTCTTCTCTCTTTTTTTTGGCCAAAGACGAATCCTGTGAGACAGACAGCTATGAGTGAAGTTGCAATTAATGCTAATCGATATATGCCAATATTTTTTTTTATCCCTCATTTCTGCCACGTTCAGTCGATTAACGTTGTGCCTTTCTAACCCATCGATGACAATCTACTTTACTGCCGTCCAATAATAAGGCAATTACATGAAATGTAGAAAATCCTGGAACTCCTACGGATTTTTCTTTTTCGTGTTCCCAAAGGCGCACGCTTAGCTTTGCATTAGCTCTGTATTTCCGCAGCTGCTTTTTCTCATCATCATTGAAAAGATCCTAAAGGCTGTTCACGGATCGTGGTTCAGTGACCCATAGCTACCAGTAAAACTAATTTCTTACTCAACTATTCTCAGAGAAGGTCACAAATTCCCAAGCCCCACATGCCAGGAGAGGGGCCTGGTATTGCTTAGATGTGTAATATGACATCAGCATTTAATGGTCCTTGACTCCAAGCAAATATTAAATGCTGTCTCTGTTTTATTTATACGATTTATTTGGCTGTCCGTCTCTCACAGGGTGGTGTACGAAGATCAAAGCACAAAAACCCATGACACCTAAAGGTTCCCAACCCCTTGATATAAGGGACTACTGTGGCAAATTTATCAAGCCAGACCAAAGGGGGATATGTTGAGATGGGGCCATTCCACGAGACTAGCCCCATCCCATTCTAATTCTCCTTGAACTGTATCCAGTTTGTCATTCTACGACAGCTATCCAAGCTCAGTGTTTTAGTTCTTTCTTCTCCGTCCTTTCCCCCCCACCTCCTGTCACTGCAACATTTTGCTTTTTATGTTTGTGAGCACTTCCTAGCTTCTCTAGGAAACGTTTGACTGGAGGGCAGGATAAAAATGGTTTCAGATAAATAAATCATAATAAGTAATTATTAGGAAAATAAGCATTTGAAGGATATTGTATCCAAGGCCATGTATGTCCAACAAACATGGGAACAAACTGGAACACTCGTGTCCAACAAACAACAAGACTAGGAATATTTTTTTGATGACCAGGAGTCCTTGGTTAACAACGGCAGTTGGGACTGGAATTGCCATCGCTAAATGATGCAGTCATAAAGTCTGACATCTCATATGACTGCATGCTTAGCTCTTTGTTTTCACTTAAAAGGGTCATTCCCACCTCTCCTCCCCCAGTAATTTATAAATTTTTGCAATCAGGATTTGGTTTTAAGATTCAAGTCTAAAAGTTGGTCATTGATCTGTATTGTGTCAAAGCAATTCCATTCTCTTTTATTGTTAAGCTAATTCGCTCACAGGCCCCTCATCAAAACAAAATCTTGTTAAAATCATACAACTAACCTTCATGTATACATTGCTACATACATTTCGTGTTACATGAAAACAAGAATCTAGAAAAATTATCTCCAGTTCAATATAGTTAAGATTTATATTTTTAAAAGAAGGGCTCAAACAAGCCATTCTGGCAATGAACATAAAACCTGGAAGGTATTCCAGCAAAGTTTGATAAGTATTTTGGGATTTATTCATCAAAAGGGCTAATATATACACAAACTTTGTGCAGCTGTGCTCCATTAAGCATCTGCCTATTATGGCATATGACCTAATTCCACTGCTGCTTGGCCTATGGCACGGGGACTATAAAAATTTATGAAAACACACCAAATGCATTTTAACAATTTCATACAAATATGTACACCTGGATGTTGGATGCATCATCCCCATCCACCAATTTGTCCCTTTAATGGTGCAGAATAGAGAAGGGATCACCTGCTGTCTTACTTTCCTCTCAATTCTGCTTGCTTCTGTGTTAAATCTGGGAATAACCAAAGGCCACTCCCTTTGGGACTCTGCATGCAAATTATCTGCAGTATTGTTTTCAGAGGCTCTTGAAAGTGCTGCGCTTTTTAATAGATACAGAGTTAATATAAATTCTTGCCTGTTTTTGCCTGCTTTTAATCCCTTTTTTTGCCAGTTTCTTTAACATTTGCTGATGTTTATTAAATAAACATCAAGATATACTTTTTTTTCCAGCTGAACTGAATGGTGTGTGTGCTTGCTTTGATCTGGATAGGGAGATTAACTGGGTGTATGCTGGTTGCCAACAAAATTGGAAATTGCCCATAGTAATTTTCCAACATTGGAAAAGAATAAAACAAGTTAGCTACTTCTAAAGTAGAAGTTGATGGTTGGGCTGGAGAGTGGGAGAATCTTTAAACAAACAATTTAGAATGGTTTTAAAGCAAAGAAGACAGAAATGTCACCAGTCTTTATGGATAGGCAATTCTATGCACGTATTATTTAAACAAAAGTCTTGTGTTACTAGACTGTAATAACTGAGTCTCTATTATATACTTGAAAGCCGCATTCACCTGCAATATAGGCTAATAATAACTAGTGTGTTTTACAGGTTTGTGGGAAGAACGACTGAGAACATGAACCTGAAAGATTCTGAATGATGTTAATAGTGACCATACAGGTAGCCCTCGACTTGTGACCACAATTAGGATCAGAATTTCTGTTGTTAAGCAAGGCAGTTGTTTAAGTGAATTGTAGTTGATTTTATGACCCTTTTGTCCTAGTTGTTTAGTGAATCACGGCAGTTGTTAAGTGAACCACATCATCATTAAACAAATCTGGCTTCTAACTTTGCTTGGCGGAACCTGGCTGGGAAGGTCGCAAATGATGATCACATGACCCCGGGATCCTGCAATCATTGTAAATCCATGCTGGTTGCCAAGCGCCCAAATTTTGATCACATGACCATCTGGATGCTGCGATGGTCATAAGCGTGAAGACTGTATGAGTCACTTTTTCAGTGTCATTGTAACTTTGAACAATCACTAAATGAATGGTTGTAAGCAGGGGTGAAATCCAGCAGGTTCTGACAGGTTCTGGAGAACCGGTAGTGGAAATTTTGAATAGTTCGGAGAACCGGTAGCGGAAATTTTGAGTAGTTCGGAGAACCGGCAAATACCACCTCTGGCTGGCCCCAGAGTGGGGTGGGAATGGGGATTTTGCAATATCCTTCCCCCAGGAGTGGGGTGGGAATGGGGATTTTGCAATATCCTTCCCCTAGGAGTAGGGTGGGAATGGGGATTTTGCAGTATCCTTCCTCTGCCACGCCCACCAAGCCACGTCCACCAAGCCACGCCCACAGAATCGGTAGTAAAAAAAATTGGATTTCACCACTGGTTGAAAGTCAAGGACTACCTGTAGTGGTGGCTATGAATATCTAATCACCTTAATCATCCTACTATCTTTGCATTATCTATTATAATGAAGAATCATATACTATTTTGTTGCAAAATCTACTCCAAACAAATTAACCATAACATGTGTTGTACACCCATATATATCAACATCCCATATCACCCATGCCTAATCATATTCAGTCCCTTGGCTTTCTACCACCTCCCCATACTGTCCATGCAACGTTTGAAGAACCCTTACAGAAAACACATAGCGAGGGATTGTCTCAAAATCCAGGGGGACTGCCACTCTAATCCGAATGTCTGCTTTTCCTTGGATTGAAGTCGGAGAGATGATAAAATGGTTGGAGTTGTTCCCCACCAGGTAAACTTCAAAAACACTGTTGAGTCCCTGAAAAAAAAAAGAGAGAGGTAAATATGTTAAAGCCACTGAATTTAGATGCATTGTTGGCATGAGTGAGTCACTCTAAACACCTTGAAGGATCTGTTTAATTCAATATAAAAAAATAAGTAGAAAACAAAATAAAGGGGGAATAATAGTTTGGGAAGAGACTAAATATTCAAGAGGGATGTATGCGTGGGTAGGTTGTACGTTTGGGTAAACTGCAAACTTGGAACAGAGTCAGATCAGTTTTTCATGGCCAATTCTCTAACGGTGGTAATCAACTCCAGCAACCAGTGTTTCAGTACGATCCATCTTCCTGAACTGCACAGTGAAGAATCAATGTAGAAGTGCAAATAATGCTACTGAAGAATACTGCTAAATATTTATTGTTGAAATTATACAGTATGGAAATGGCCTGATAAAGAAGCACAGCTAAGTAACATCTTTCAATGGTGATTTTATAGTCAGTTTAGAATGCATTTATCCTGCTGTTCAGGGGTGGGTTCCTCCCGGTTCTCCTGAACCGGTAGCGGCCCGCTGGTGATGTCATGATGATGTCACCGAACCGGATCGGTCGGTGCCGGTCTGTGGGGGCCGCCATCTTTTTTTCGAATTTTTTTCGAATTTTTTTGGGGAATTTTTTTTAACATTTTTTTTTCCTTCTGAGCATGCACAGAAGCCGACTTCTGGCACTGTGCATGCGGTCACCATCTTTTTTCCGGGTTTTTTCCCCCCGGATTTTTTGTTACTGTGCATGCATGCCCACGCAGCACGGGAGGGAGCGAACCAGCAGCGAGGTAAGTTGGAACCCACCCCTGCTGCTGTTGACCTAAAACATCATTTCTCAATCTTGGCAACTTTAAGACATGTGGACTTCCAATGCCCAGAATTCCTCAATTTAGACCCTGATCTAAAGTTATATCATTTCCTACCTAAATATTGCTCTGTTGCTAGAAAAGTAATTACGGTAGTCCATTGTAACATTAATAATAAATATTTACCGATATATATTGACTCCCATTTCCCAAACAAATTTCTGTTATTGATTTAGTAGATGCTCTCCTTTTTCAGCAAAAATGTTCCAGCATGTCTGAATGAAATCTTCTCACTCGAATCAGCTGGTCATAGTGGAATGGTCATTGTCTATTTTGCCAATCTTGTTATACTTAACACATCAGACAAGTTTTACATGGAGTTTTGGGTCAGTTCAGCTATATATTCTTTCCTGGAATGGTGAAATGTTAGCTTGGAATTTTATTTCAATCAATGTTGAATTGAATCAATAGCTAGAATAGTGGTGGGGAAAGTAACCTGGACGAGATTGCATAGGATATATACCTGAGAATACCAAATACTCTCAGAATTTTCTCACCTGACTTCACAGATACATTTTTTATCTTCTTTTTTTAATGTGTTTCACCAGGCACAAGGGGTGACTAGTGAAAATTCTCAAGTTTATGATTTTCTTCTGGGCTTTGGGAGATGGAAGTGGGAGCACAGTTTTCCAGTGGCTCTCCTCCTTTCTTCATGGCTCATTCCAGTTGGTGTTGGAGGGGGGAGAGATCCAGCCCTAAGCCCCTGCAGTGTGGAATGCCTCAGGCCTCGGCCCTTTTACCCATCCTCTTGAATATCTATGTGAAAATGCTGGGAGAAGCCATGTGCCAGCACAGGGTATGGTTTCATCGGTATGCAGATGATACCCTGCTGTACATCTCTACTGTTGGCTGAGCAGATGGGGCCATTCAAATGCTAGTCCAGTGCCTGGAGACTGAGGGTCCAGATCAGGGGTGTGAAACTCAATTTCATTGAGGACCGCATCAGGGCTGTGGTTGACCTCGGGGGGCTGGGTGGGTGTGGCTGACTGGGTGGGCGTGACCAGGTTGACACCACTCACTGGGCAGGGCCAGCTTGACACCACTCCCCAAACTGCTGGCATGTTTCCTCTTCGCACTGAGTAGACTGGGCCGAAGCCACGCTGGTCCGATGTTTCCTCTTCGCATTGGGTAGACTGGGCTGAAGCGACGCAGGACGGCCCCTTACATTTTCCAGGACGGCCCTGCGGGCCGGATCCGACCACATCGCGGGCCGGATGCGGCCTGCGGGCCTTGAGTTTGACATTCCTGGTCCAGATGGAGAGGAAACATCTCTGACTCTGCCCTACCAAGATGGAAAAGCTTTGGAATCAAAGGTGTCATCTTTGATTCCTTATGTGGTAGCACTTCTCAGAAAGAACGGATGAATAATTTGGGGTTCTCCTGGTCTCATGGCTGTTGCTCAAGGAGCAAGTAGCAACTGTAGCTGTGAAGCTGTGAACATGTCCACTCATGCCCTACTGATTTCCCAGTTTACTGCAGTGCTGTCTACATGGGCTCACCCTTGACAACTTCCCCCAATTAAAAAATATCACATTTTCTTTCCTTTCAATGGGGTACTTCAACTACACATTACTATGCTGGGCCCTAGTAGTTAGCAGGTACAAATTGTTAAAAAAGAAAAGTCACTTGAGAAGGTCAGAGATGCAGTTATGGGGAAGGATGTGAAAGGATGTTCTGAGTAAATTTGATAAGAAAGAAAGCCATGTATAACGTTAGCATAAATAATGTGTTAATTTCTGACTGATTGTTTTAGTTCATTGTTTTCATGTATGCAATATATTGTCTTTTTTATTTGTTTTCCCTCTGGAAAAAAAATAGAAATACCACTCTCTATGTTAAGAAAACGAACTTTACTATACCTATTTTGGTCTGGGTTTTTTTTGGGTCAAACAAACTCAACTGACAAATCCAAATAAGGAGTCTGGAAATCTGCTAGTCCTCATTTTTCCTTAATAAAAGTGCTGTTTTCAAATACTATTTGGAAATTGCTGTTGATACAAAATCAAAAATAGTAGTTGTTGATAGCAAGTGTGATCTCTAATCCTAGTTTTGGGGGCACAGGACACCCTTGTTGTATCACTACACTAACTATGTGTCTATTTGAGGGGCACAAAATGCTGCAACTTTCAAGGCCCCGACTGAGGACTGCAATGACTGAAACCCTCCACCTCCCTATTTATTTATATAAAATATTAATCTGTCTATCTACTAAGGTAATGTAGCAAAATCTTCTACCATTCACTGCTCTATAGTGAGGTGCCAAGAAAGATTCCTGAGGGTTGTGAAGCATTTTCCCCATGAGAGACACATGTGGATTGGGTACCATTAATTTTTTTCCCCTAATGCCAAGCGTTATCAATAATAGATAATCAGCATCTGAAACCCAAAGTTAGCATTTACCACCTTTTATATGAAACCATCCATCAGCATAAATTGAGGCAAGGAAAAAAGGCAAGAATTCATTTTTTCTTGACATGTTGGCATCTCAGTGTTTATTATATGTACCCAGAAGGCCTACTGATTCCAAGATGATAGACTTTTTTCATTGAATATTATTTTGGCAATGATTGAACAGTGGGATCTACAATGGTTCGAGAGAATTCATTATTTGTTAGTCGCTAGCAGACTAAGAGTTGGATCCTCACAATCATCTGCGGTTGCTGAATTTACACAACAATTATAATTAGATTCCAGGAACAGGCCTCGAAGGGACCTGGAACTATGCAATTGTTCAACTACAGAACCCCAATTCTTAAAGTTGCATTAGGCATATGGCCTGTTCAAGTCATGAGCTGGCCTCACTTAAGGGAAACACCTTTTTGGATCTGAATTTGGATCTGAAGCTGTGAAGCAAAGTGATGCTTCTATTTTCGAATCCCTTTCCAGGTCTTCTGGACATGCAAGATACGTCGCTTGTGAAGGAAAAAAAAAAAGATATAGGTAGTCCTTGACTTAAAATTATAACGGAGCCCAAAATTTATGTTGCTAAATTTGTTAAGAGAGTTTTGCCCCATTTTATGACTTTGCCATATTTGTTAGGTGAATCACTGCAGTTGTTAAATTAGTAACATGGTTGTTAAGTGAATCTGGCTTCTCCATGGACTTTGCTTGTCAGAAGGTTGCAAAAGCGGATCACATGACCCCGGGACGCTGCAACCGTCATCAATCTGAACCTCTTTTCCAATGAAAACTTTTTTATTAGTTTATCAAAGTATAAAATACAGAGGGGAAAAAAAAAACACCATGGAAAAGTAAGAAGAGAGGAAGGGAAAAAGAGCGGGTACAGTGTGTTAGATTGGTATGTAACATAGTGTAATGGGAGAAAAAAAGAAAAAAGGCACCAACTTCCGACTCTCTTTGGCACAGTCAAAGGTAACAAACATTACAACTACAACTTTTTGCTTTTACACAGCAATATGTACAAGCCATTTCCACAACAATAAGAAATGGTTGTTTCAACCGTCATAAATCTGAACCCCTTTTCAAGTATCTGAATGTAAATCACATGACCATGGGGATGCTGCAACGGTCATAAATGTGAAAAATGGTCATAAGTCATTTTTCCCCAATGCTTTGTAACTTCAAACGTTCACTAAACGAACTGTTGTAAGTCAAGGACTACCTGTAGTGAAAACAAAAAAACAGCTAACGTAATGATTATTGTTAAGTATTGAGACTACATTGAGACTGCATAGTTTACAGTCAGGTCCTCCGTTCAGGCGGGAAAATGGAGAGCCCTGATTGGCCGGCTTCACTGACAGCTCTCTATATAAAGCTAGCTGTCAGATTGGAGTGCTGCTGGAGTCTGTACATTGTGTCAATAAAGAGCTGTTGCATTCTACCACGTCTGAAGCCTCTTCTGTCCCAGAACTTAACAATTATGTTTGTTGGTATCCTCTAACTCTAGGTAGTAAGCACAATGCTCTTGACCAGGGGTCTTCAAACTTGGCGGCTTTAAGACTTGTGGACTTCAACTCCCAGAATTCCCCAGCCAGCTTTGCTGGCTGGAGAATTCTGGGAGTTGAAGTCCACAAGTCTTAAAGCCGCCAAGTTTGCAGACTCCTGCTCTTGACAAAGAAACTTCCAAAACGCACTGAGCTTTCACACAATAAAAAGTTTTGCTGGCCCTTGTGATATCCCCTTCCCTTATTCCTTTGGACACATCCTGAAGCAAAGCTATAAGGAATGATTACCACAAGATAGCTGCCAAAGTGAAATTATCAGGAAGGTCTTGAAGCAGTCAAAACTAAAACTTTGTACGTTTTTGTAGCTGCTTTCCACTTTCGAGGATTGCAGTCATTTATCAAACGATTTCCACCGAGTTCAAGCTCTACACAAGTATTTATTTTCAGGGCTGTCTAACTTCAGGAAAGACATTCAGTGTAGACAGCTTCCCTATCCTGATGCCTTACAGAAACTTTGGATGAGAATTTCTGTCATTAGCAGCCAACATGCCATGCGCAGATGAGGTCATGGAAATTATAGTCCAAATTATATTAAATCTGGGGCTTTCCAAAGGATCAGTTCCTTTATTGTGCCTGAAAAGAACACAGTCCTACTTTTAGAAATTTACACACCCACCACGTATGTAAGATCAACTTTTTTCTTCACAGAATTATAAACCTAATATTCCTAGAGATAATTTAGTTTGCCTCCGAATTCTTCTTGCAGTATTCCTGTGAGGAGAGATGGCTGCTCAGCTCTTGCTTAAATCTCTAAGGTTCCCCCCCCCAAAAAAAAGCAACTGGACTGTTTTTTCCTTGAGGAGGAAACGTTTCACTTCTCATCCAAGAAGCTTCATCAGTTCATTCAGAACTGATGAAGCTTCTTGGATGAGAAGTGAAACGTTTTATTCTCCTTCCTCAAGGAAAAAAACCAGTTGCCTTTTGAAAAAGCATCTTTGAGACAACTATGACCTGGATGACTGAGAATCTCAACAGACATCTTGCTTAAATACTACCTCCAGAGGAAAATACACCCACTCCTGGAGCAATATTTTTCTCTCTTAAACATTGATTCTAGTTTGGATCCCCCTCCCCTGATTTTTAGCAAAATCTGCTCCCTGCATTTTTCACCTAGTGATAGAGCAGGGGTCGGCAACCTTAAACACTCAAAGAGCCACAAAGGTCCTAACCGGAAGCCCCCCGTTCAATTCTGGAGCTGACCGGAAGTCCGGTTACCCCACCATAGTCTCCTCCTAGCGCGGTGTCCTTTTTCCTCTATCAGTCCTAACCGAAAGCCCTATCAATTGTGGAGCTGACCGGAAAACCTGCCCCTTGCCATAGAGTCTCCTCCTGGCACGCCCTGCTTCCCCCCCCAACCAGAAGCTCCTCTCAAAATTGTGGTGCCGACCGGTGACAGGGAGCCACAGCAGTGGGGTGAAAGAGCCACATGCGGCTCCAGAGCCGCAGGTTGCTGACCCCTGGACTAGAGTGTTGCTTTCTACAGCACCAGAGGATTTTCTGCTGCCTGTTTTGCTGGAAGCCTTTTAGATATTTGAAAACAACTGTGTCATCTGCCACAGATCTCTAGGTAGCAGACACAGAAGTCTTCCAGATGTTCCTCTTAGAGTTATCATATCTCCCACTGTTGCAGATGTTTCAAGTTGTCCATCTCTAAATGCAGTTTGACTAAAAGCATCCTAATTTCAAGCAAGAAATGGAGGATGCCGTACTATGAAATTTGAGGGTTAGACCAATTAGTGGCAGGTTCTTTAATCTTCCTGATATATTAATTCCAAATAATTATTATGAAACTTAAAATTTTAAAAAGAACTTTTTGGACTGATAAATATTTAGCAACCGGCACAAAGCTTGTTCTAAATGGTAATAACCAGGCCTTTTATGCAAAGGGAAAGCAGCATCAAGCATTTTTTGAGAATTAATTGAGCCAAATACAGTTTTGTTCTCCCCAAATATTGACACTTTGCAATCTCCACACCAAACATTGTATTCCTTGCCACAGCCCAACCCAGTTGAGCACATTACAATAAAGTTGAAAAAACTGCTGGAGCTGAATTTCCAATTTCCCCCCAAATGGAGTCAGTCTTGTTGGAAGGAGGGACCAATTAAATGCACGAAAGGGCACTAATAGCAAAAGCTGGCTGAGCGTGACAGCTGAGAAGCGGGTGACATGGCTAGAGAGTCCCTCTTTCCATTTCTATCTCCCTCCTCCGCCCTACCAAATCCAACAATAAAGAATGCAGCAGAAGAGAGCTAAAATAATATTGATATTCATATAGTACCAGAGAGGCAAAGATAATATCTCAGAAACAGATAAAGATGACTAAGTTCTTGATCCAAGGATCTGGCAACTTATGGAAGGCAAAACCGAGAAATATTGCACTGGGTATTTTGAAAAGTAGACTGCTACTACAGGAAATTATGAAAAACCATTGTTCTTCAGGTAGGATGTGTGCTAATGAAAAGAAAAAAAAAACTACCAAGACTCAACTAAACCCAATCCCAAAAGGCCAGCTGTCAAAAACCAAGGGCACCAAGACATACATTTGCTACCCTTTTCTTTAAAAAAGAATAGGGAAGAATGCCTTGCCTCAGAAACCCCCCAAATATGTATTTTAGCCTTAATTATAATTTCACTTTCCTCAGCAGTTCTGAAACAATGGAATAATTGTTCTTGAACGCAGAAAAGTTAATCATTCATATGGTGGGATAACATTAGATTGTATTCCCTCATTTACAATAAATAGCCTTTTGGAGGACGTGTAATTCAAGCCACAGCATCTGTTCTGCATCTGGAAAGATGGCTAGGATGCTGCTCTCAGCACTGTGTCTATCAAAGGGCAAAACTTCGGAATCCACAGAAAAAGCACAGCTTCTCGAGGATTACCATGTCATGCCTTCTTGTGAGGAGTGACTATAGCATGGCTAAGACGTTTGAAAGCAAGCTTGTATAAGCCCTGGAACATTTCTAATCTTCCCTCTCTTCAGAAGGTTGTGGAAAAGGTGGTTGGATGACAGCTACAGAGGATCTCGGAGGAAACAGATTATTTGGATTTCAGTTTGGCTTCAGGCCAGGTTATAGTACCAAGACAAAGTTGGTTGTACTGGCTGATAACCTTTGGTGGAATTGGTACGGAGGTGATATTGTTATAATAGTGTATAGAATAACAGAGTTGGGAGGGACCTTGTAGATCTTCTAGTCTAACCCTTTGCACAAGCAGGAGACCCTATACCATTCTGGACAAATGGCTGTCCAGTCTCTTCTTAAAAACATCCAGTGATGGAGCACCCAAACTTCTGAAGGCAACCTGTTCCTCTGGTTAATTGTTCCCACTGTCAGGAGATTTCTCCTTAGTTTCTTCCCCATTCTAGTGAGCCTTGATCTCTCAGTAGATTTTGATACTGCCAATCAGTATCTTTCACACTGATTGTGGGGGTTAGGAGTAGTTTAATTTGTCAGCAGGACTCTTATTCTGAAATGACACTGTATACTGATATGAAGTTCTCATGTGATACCTGTACTGCGCATGTGTTAATTTTTCCTTTTGTTCTTTGTTTCTTCACCATGTAGACACAGACTTAGGTGTTCTTATTTTTGTTATGCAAATATATTACTTTTATTCTTTCGTGGACTCCGGTCTTATTATTGAGAATTGAGGGCAGGGAAACAAGATCATGTCACCTCTAATTATTTTTCTCCGCAACAATGTCTAGA
>QLTV01014916.1:306371-323469 GCA_003457575.1 Thermophis baileyi | reverse complement strand
GGAGTGAGCGGGAGGGGAGGGAGAGGAGCGGAGCCAGCCAGTGGTGGAATCATCCGACAGGGAGCCACAGCAGGGGGATGAAAGAACTTCATTTATCTGGGAACCTGAAATGACTCTTGATTTAAATCGTATGGTAAAAAGCACCCAAAGAAGAAGAAAGAACAACATCAGCAAAACAAAAAACAAAACCCCAACCCTTGCCTGTTTTTGGAAATGGTTCAAGAGGGAACACACACACACACACACACACACACACACACACACACACACACACACACACACACGAGAGGGGGGAGAGAGGGGGGAGTTTAGAAGGCCAGATCCTGAAGATGAAACTCAAATACTTTGGCCACCTAATGAGAAGGAAAGACTCATTGGAGAAGAGCCTAATGCTGGGAACGATTGAGGGCAAAAGAAGAAGGGGACGACAGAGAATGAGGTGGCTGGATGGAGTCACTGAAACAGTCGGCGTGAGCTTAAATGGACTCTGGGGGATGGTAGAAGACAGGAAGGCCTGGAGGAACGTTGTCCATGGGGTCGCGATGGGTCGGACATGACTTCGCGACTAACAACAACAACAAGTACAAACAGTGCTGTTAATCTATGGGACCAGCTCAGCTCTTGGTACTTGGGTAAGACTCTGGATCAGCACTGATATATATTTGGAGAGCATGAACATTTTGCCACTCTATGAAAGATGCTTCAGAATGAATTCCATACTTCATTTCAAAACAACTTTTGTGAAGAATTGGATTACATATCATAGGAAGCCATGACATAGTTTTACCATTGGAAAATAAGGATTTATAATGACATAATCAATCTATTATTGTTTTAGAAAATATAGTTAATGAAATCATGGCTTAAACCCAAGTGCAAACCTAACTCTGCAAATGTGGGTTTATAAGTGTCAAAAAAGTACTGTGAACATCTGCCTCTTACTGAAATAAATGAGTTGATCTCCATCAGTCCATGAAAGTCAGACACGGAGCTCTTGTGGACTCTGTTAGAAATCAACTTCAATCCAAAATCTATGTCTGAATGCTACATTGATTTATTTCTGGCTCAGTGCGATGTCATCATTCCATACATTGTCATTCCAGACATTGCAGGAATGTCTGAAAAGCTCAGGAGGATTTGCAACCAACACAACGTACATGTACACTTTAAGCTCAAGAATACACTAAGGCAGAAGCTTGTCCACCCCAAGGATAAAACACCCAGACACATACTGAGTAGTGTGATATATGCAATACAATGCAATGAGACATGTGCAGTTCTGTACACTGGTGAAACAAAACCACCATTTCACAAATGCATGACACAACATAGGAGAGCAAACCCATCAGGACAAGATTCAGCAGTCCATCTGCATCAGAAAGACAAAGGTCAGTCTTTTGAAGACAGCAAAGTCCACATTCTGGATAGAGAGGACCATTGATTTGAAAGAGGGGTAAAAGAGTCCATCTATGTTAGAATTGAACAGCCCTCCCTCAACAGAGGGAGAGGGATAAGACACCACTTATTTGCTTTCTACAACATAGTCCTTTCAGCAATTCCAAGAAGGTTCCCCATCCATTTGCATTCTGATACAGGTGACCCTGAGGGCACAGACAAACCCCCAATTGGCCTCAAAAGCTCTCAGGGAGAGCACTAATGACCAGATGACTGCAAAGAAGTATGATCCTTCCATCACCCCCACCATCCTGCCAGAACCGATGAAGCTTCTTGGATGAGAAGTGAAATGTCTTCTTCTTCCTCAAGGGGAAAACAACCAGTTGCCTTTTGAAAAGGCACCTGTGAGATTCTGGCTCGGTGATAGTATATTTAAAACCACAGTAAAATTACTCTTTTCTTTGGAATGCAGCAACGTAAAAAATCTTGGAAATGATTTATTTTCCCCTTTCTGGAACTCTTCCTTCACCCCAGTCTTCTGACTTTTTGTTCAAGATACCCAAGCAAGAAATCAAGAAAAAAGATGGCTTGATGGCTTTGCAGCTCCTCCTCACAACAGCCGCTCAGATTTTTGAAGGAACTATCAGACCAAAGTATGCAATGTGAAGTAATGATCTCTAGGTGTATTTTCCTTTGAGCATATGCAAGAAACTCATTTTATTTCCCTTTCTTGAGTGGTGGGTAAAGGAACTATTTATATCTCCAGGACCTACAGCAATTTAGCACGTAGCTCCTCATTTTCAGTTCTGTGAGAGGAAAGTCTCGGATTGCCTTCAAACTGCTTTTGAGAGACGGGAGTTGAGAAAAATAGCAGTGTGGCAATCCTCTTAAATGACTACCTGGGGAAGAACGTGATTGACAGTGTAACATTAGTTAAGTTTCTGAATGTCGGTAGAAGATTCAGCATTGGCTGAGTGAAAGTCACAGCTGCCGGAGTTTCAAAGCTAAGCTGAATAAGCATATCTTCCTTTCAAAAACGCACACGTGCAATTTAAGGGCGTCTAGAGCCCCAGCAATTCACTTTCATTTGGTTCACATTTTTGCTTTTTTTCCAAAGTGAACATTTTGTCTTGAGCTCAAGTATTCCCCGTTTCTCTTCTGCTGGCCCCAGGCTCTCTGCCAAATTCCGTCCACGAGTGCACAGACGGGATCAATCCAAGGCTGACTTGCCTTCAGCTTATCTCTGCTCCAAATGATTGATTCTCCCTCTTTAAGGATAATTTGCTGTTTAATTCCATGTACTGCAAATCCCTCTGTGAAATCTAATTCATTCCGATCGACAGCTCCCACTTTGGGGAAAGAATACTAGAGAGCTGTCTTTTATTCTTTATTATCGTGACCCCATGTCATGCTTTTACATTACTGTATCCATGGATTAAAGAAAAACATCACATAATGCACTTTTGAATAGTTGTGCGCTGTGTGTTTACATAGGCATATGCATATAAGCATACACACATTTTACATATCAGATAATATATTTCATTGGTTACTGATTAAGCTTATTGATAATGTTATACTCTGTAGGCAGAGCTGTACACTGGGATTCAAGGTTGGATTTCTGACTACTCTCTTGATGTCACCTAGATTTGTGGTTGCAATGCTAGAGCTGACTTCATTCAAGTTGTGAGTTTGGGAGAAAAAGCTTTCAAGCTCTTTTAAGCAATCAGACCATCAAATTTCCTTTCCTTAAAGGAGGTACCTGGGTCACATCATCCCCGTGGAAGTATTGTATGAATATGAAATGGAATCAAACCACTGTGGGGTACGGCATTCAGCTCAAATCCATGCTGAGCCATGATGAAGCTTATTGGGTGCCCTGGAGCAAGATGCCATTTTTCGGCCTAATCTACCTCATGGTGGTTTCATCAGGTTGCAGTAAAATTGCTCCATTTATATTCTCCATAGCCCAAGGACTGGTAACTTGTGGCCATCGGATGTTGTGTGTTCCAAACCCTATGAGACACAGCCAGCATAGCTAGTGATCAAAGGTGACAGAAACAGTAATTCAAGATTTTATGGAAGATGCCACTGTTCCTTTAGGTAGTGTAAATGTAGTTGTACTCGTAAAGGCACACTTGTCTCCCCAACAACATTGTCTCTGATCATACATTGTTCCTGCCTTGACATACAGTTACAGGTAGTCCTTGGTTTATGACCACAATTGAGCCCAAAATTTCTGTTGCTGAGACATTAAGTGAGTTTTGCCTCATTTTATGACCTTTCTTGCCACAGTTGTTAAGTGAATCACTGCAGTTGTTAAATTAGTAACATGGTTGTTAAGTGAATCTGGCTTCCCCATTGACTTTACTGGTCAGAAGGTTGCAAAAGGTGATCACATGAGGTTTAATAATTAGAGGTTTCCATACATTAATACCCGTAAAATATCTTAAAGCGACTAATAGGTTTTTAAGAAAAAGGTTATGGAAGGGAGAAAAAACAACCTCCTAGCATTTAATTATTCAAATATTGTTATCTTACTAAGATGGGGATTTTATTTTTTGATACATTTTGTTCATTTATGTCAGGGGTGTCAAACTCGATGTCAGGTTTCATTGAGGGCCGCATCAGGGTTGTGTTTGACTTCGGGAGGCCGGGGGTGGGCATGGCCAGCTCAATACCACTCGTGTCGGGGGCGCCTGTGGTGGCCTGAGTGTTCTGTCAGTGAAAACGGGCTCCTGAGCTCCGTTTTTGCTTGCAATTGCCTCCTGCGACCCTCTGCCAGCGAAAACAGAGCTCGGGAGAGCTGTCTGTGGCCCTCATGAGCTCCGTTTTCACTGGCAGAGGCACTGCGGGCCAGTCCTTCGCTGTTTCCAGGGCGGCCCCGCGGGCCAGATCTAAGCACCCCGTGGGCCGGATCCTGCCCCCAGGCCTTGAGTTTGACACCCCTGATTTATGTATTGGTTGGTTAGATTTATGTCTCACCTTTCTTCCAAGAGCGTATGACAGCTTCACGGGGATCTCCATATTATCCAACAAAAACAGCAGCAACAGCAACAACAACCCCATAAGATAGACTGGGCTGAGAGAAAATGATTGGCTCAAAATCCCCCAGGGAGCTTTCGTGGCTGAAAAGGGACTAGTCCCTGGCAGCTCAACTGCTGACTTTCCTTGTGAAAATGATGGGTTGAAGTTCAAAAGACTGAGTGCTAAATTCATAATCTTAGAGAGGAAAGATATATGTTTGCTCTCTATTAATGAACTGGTGCTATATCAACATAATATCAACATAATGTGAAAGACTGATCAATATTATTCTGCATGGTCAAGATTTAATGCTATGTTTAAAACTTATATATATACAGTATGTTATGCTTCAGAAAGACAGTTTGATATAGTGGTTAAGGCATCAGGCTAGAAACCAGGAGAATGTGAGTCTAGTCTAGCCTAGGGACAAAGCCAGCTGGGTGGGCTTTGGGCCATTCACTCTCTCTCAGCTCTAGAAAGGAGGCAATGGCAAACCACTTCTGAAAAATCTTGCCAAAAAACTGCAGGGACTTGCCCAAGCAGTCTTGGTTGCACATTTTGTATCAATAGTTATGGTTTATAGAAGCTGCCCTCTTCATATTATTAATTGTAACATATTACTAATTTTAACAATGGTTTTCTTCCCTAAATATTAA
Organism: Thermophis baileyi; assembly: GCA_003457575.1. Taxonomy (NCBI): domain Eukaryota; kingdom Metazoa; phylum Chordata; class Lepidosauria; order Squamata; family Dipsadidae; genus Thermophis; species Thermophis baileyi. Next base: position 318,391 of record QLTV01014916.1, on the reverse strand, counting down.
TATTTTTTTAAGATTGGGAAATGGTAGAAAAAAGTTTCAGAGGATGAAAGCAAGTTGTTTTGCTTATAAAACATGATAGAAAAGGAATATGCCAGTACTATTCATCTATTATCTTTGAGTCTGAGCCCAAGATAAATTTTAGCCTATGCAAATAGGTTTTTACAGATTTTCCAGCCCAATAAATCCTACACAAGACCCGTTTCAATGAAACTGGAATACCTGTTGGGTTTCTTTGCCTTTTGGGGAGCTAAGTGGGAGCATATATATATATTTGCTCTTTTTTATCAGTTGCTACCCATTCAGGAACTCAATGGCTGGTTTTCAACCACAGAAATCTTCAATCAAGTTTTAATGCGGGCTGACCAGCACCAATTAAGACAATTGATTATTTTTAGCTGACAGTGAAGAACTCTTAATATATAACTAACCCATTCAACCCTGTTTTTTCTGCTAGGCATTTGAAATGTAGCTTTCTCTTACTTATCCTGTAGGATCTCTGCTTACAAAACTCCTTCCTCAAAGCATTATTCCTGACTGGAGACATCTGTTCTATCTTAATATCCTGGCACATTTTAGTAGCAATAATAATAATATTAACAACAACAAATACAGTGGGTGCATGCGTGTTCTGGATCAGCTGAAATACCATTCACCTTGCATCAACCCCATACAGAGAAAAGACAAGGTGTCTGCTGGCATTGTGTGGGGGTGGTATTTATACAATTCGAAATGTAAACACATTTCTACAGATATACACAACAAACTGAAAGGATCGCCTTTGCTAAGGCAATCCATGCATGGAAAGGAATTCCTCCAAAGTGCTACAAAAATAGAGTTCAGATCTGACCCCTATTTCTGCAGCCCTTCAAAGGAGTTCCCCTCCTCTCGCAGGCAGACCTTTCACTCTAAAAGGGGTTCCTGCAAGTATGGGGGTGAGGGAATCTCATCTTTGCAGGAGGTGGGAGCAGCTTAGAACCTTTCCTGCTGGCTTCCCCATTAACTTTCTGGGGAAGCCAGCAGAGAGTACTGCAAATGGCAATGGCATGATCACAAGGTGCTTGGCAACCAGTTGGCTACCAAGCACCCAGATCGTGATTCATGTGACCACAGGGATAATGGTATAACACTTTGCAATGACTGGAAATGCTTTATGTATCCATTCTGTGGCTGCTGTAATTCCAGATTGTTGTTAAATGAATAGCCATAAATTAAGGACTACCTGTAATTTACTTCAGAAATAATATAAACATTATTCTCTTTTGATAACTTGTCAGAGGACTGCCATTTGTCAGAAATGGTGTAGGTCAGGGGTGTCAAACTCAAGGCCCGGGGGCTGGATTCGGCCTGCGGGATGCTTAGATCTGGCCCGCGGGGCCACCCTGGAAACAGCAAAGGACTGGCCCGCAGTGCCGTCTGCCAGTGAAAATGGAGCTCAGGAGGGCCGCACGCGGCCCTCCCAGGCTCCATTTTTGGCTGTGACAGCCTCCTGCCGCAGTCTGCCAACAAAAACGGAGCTCCATTTTCACTGGCAGAGGGTGGCAGGAGGCCGCCACAGCTGAAAATGGAGCTCAGGAGCCCATTTTCGCTGGCAGAGCACTCGGGCCACCACAGGCGCCCCTGACACGAATGATGTCAAGCTGGCCACACCCATCCTGGCTACGTCCACCCCGGCCCCTGAGGTCAAACACAACCCTGATGCGGCCCTCAACAAAATCGAGTTTGACACCCCTGATGTAGGGTCTCCTGCTTTGGCGGGGGTTTGGACTAGATGACCTACAAGGTCCCTTCCAACTCTGTTAATCTAATCTAATCTAATTTTGTGAGTAATCCTGGCTTTCTATACATATGCTCATTTCAGGAACCTATGTCATTCCCGTTTTCAGTGTTACTGTTTCAGAAGTGCTAATACCTATTTATGACCTTGCTAGGAAACAGTGGACTCACTGGAGAAGAGCCTAATGCTGGGAACAATTGAGGGCAAAAGAAGAAGGGGACGGCAGAGAATGAAGTGGCTGGATGGAGTCACTGAAGCAGTCGGCGTGAGTTTAAATGGTCTCCGGGGGATGGTAGAGGACAGGAAGGCCTGAAGGAACATTGTCCATGGGGTCGCAATGGGTCAGACACAACTTCACAACTAACAACAAGAAGTAAACAGTTTGGTACACTGACAGCATGCTTCCATTTCCAAGGCAATTGTCTCAGTTTTACATGTCATTTGATTTTTTTTTTTTATGTTTAGGAGCTGGTTAAGCTGCATTTCCAAGGAGAGGAGCACCATCCACTCATTATGATTACACTGACAAATTGCAATCACAAATAAAAGACTCCACTCCACTTCATCTTCTACCGGTACAAACATTTGTTAAAAAAACCATTTAAGTTAAGTATAAATTAAATGTTTTCTTCTTTGAAAGGACTACATGAGAGGGCATTATCTCTTGTAATTTGATCTACGAGCTTAAACGCTTCAATACAGAAGAAATTCAGAGGACATTTGGGGTTATAGCTTACTATACATTAACTATCAATCACTTACAGTAAATGAAATGTCACTTTGCATTCCTCCATATAATATTTGAAGAACTATTTCCTTTCCTCCAAAGTTTTCCTTTGAGTCAGCTTGACTCCTGGTTACTTTATGGAAAAGTATATTCAGGTTTTCCTGCTCATAGTTGGAAGAAAGTTGCCATTTCCTTTTTCCACAATTTTTTTTTACTCCTTAGTTTAGCCTATAGTGCAGGTAGCTTCCTGTCCAAATATAGCCTGGGCCATTTCTTTTTAACCTCAAAGCCAGAGAAGACCAGCCAAGTGCTAAGACATGTAAAAATGCCCCATGTTAATCCAGAACTTCATTTTATTGTTTAGATAAAGTAAGGACATGGCTATAATATTCTCATTATTAACTATTAAAATGCAGGCAAAAATTGACTACACAAATTTCTCAATGTCTAGTCTCCCTTAGTGATCTGTAGTTAACTTCTGTTTTTCAAGATTTCACAGTATATTACAAACATTCAAAATCTCAGAATAAATTTGTGAATGTACTTGTGTATATAACACAAACAAACCCACTAATCTGTCCTATACAGAGACAATAGAAATACAGCTTGTTTGGAATGTCATGGATCACTCACATGGGAGAACCGACAATAGCTGTGTCAATCTGGAGGTAAATTTAATTTTACAAAACAATTACAGACTTTCAAGTTTTGAAGACCTCCATCTGCTAAGGTGGTTAGAAGGGGTGGTTTTTCTTTTTCTTTTTCTTCTTTTTCTTTTTCTTTTCCTTTTTCTTTTTCTTCTCCTTCCCTTCCCTCCTTTCTTCCTTTCTTTCGGCAATGGATGTCTAAGAAACATCTTTTTCTAAAATTTTCCATTTTTCCTATCTTGGCTTTTAGATTTCATAGATCGCTGGGCTCAAAAGACTGTGGATTAAAAGGGAATTGATACCATGGATACAGCCTCAGCATGGATACTGGATGTTGTTATTAGACACAAAATAATCTTTTGGAAGATTAGAGTTGTACCTCTAGAGGACTGTCTAGAATCACTGAATTAAACTTTAATGTGTCTATTTTTGTGTTATTGTTTCTTTCCTATGCCTAACATTTCTTTGCTTGCTTTTTGATCAATGATAGTAATAAATACATTACTTATTTAATTCTTGCCCCCTTTAAATTGGGCTGCATTATTCTTATTGACTTTTTATGTTTTATGTAAGCTTCTGTAGAAATCCTTGCAGGCTGAAGAGCAGGCTGATGAATGCTAAAATAAAACTAAACAATCTAGGTGGTCACTGAATACGAAATGAAGTAAATGGGCTTTTGGTTTGATTTAGGAAGAATATTGTTTTGTTTTCACAGGGTTCGTCTGAGGAAATTATCCCGGTTAAAAGCCATTTTTTCAGGCTACGAGTTCTTTGAATTGCTACATGTACAATTCCTTGATAAAGTGTAATGGGTTACCTACAGTGGTGGGTTTCACTTACCTTTGCTACCGGTTCGGGAACGGGAGCATGTGCGTGCTTTGCGCATGCGCGACGCTTTTGCACATGCGCAGAAGCTCCGTGATGACGTTCGGCCGGGTGTGCAGAGCCTCCCACCGCCGCTACCGGTTTGCCCGAACCAGGCCGAACCGGTAGGAACCCACCACTGGTTACTTACATGTAGGTTACTCTCATGAGTAGATGATTTCCTGTTGATGATGCTTACCAACAGGAAATGCTTCATCTACTTAGTGAACTAATAATGCTCACAAAAACCTGGTTCATCAAGTGACAACCAAAACTATATGGAGCTTTATACAGCACTCCATGAAAGATCCACTAAAAAGAAAAATTCCCATAACAAAGTAAATGTCTCTTCTAACTCCCAAAAGAAGATCCCTGGGAAAATAAAAGCAGAGGTCCTTTGAAGAATCAAAATTGTGAGAAGTAACTAAGTTTTTAGGGATTACTATTGAATCCAAAGATTTACAACCATGAGCCCTTACAGAATAATCATTGAAGTGTTGGATTAGAGTTAGAGAGACCTAGGTTCAAATCTACCCTTAGCTCTCGAAACATGGGTGGCTTTGGGCCAGCCATTCTCTCTTAGCCCAAAGTACTTCATAGGGTTAATGTGGGAGAAAAATGAAGGATAATCCTCTGCCAGTTGCCTTGATCTCCTGGAATAAATCTAACAAATGAATACATTGCATTACAAGTATCTTTAAAGGTCGTCTCCAAATGGGCATGATCACCGAAATGCAATAACTCAAAGGTGGCTAGAGGTTTAGATGCTAGTCTTGGGCATCACCTGTAGATGGAATAAAGTAATAGTTTTGCAACTGATATGGTCACAACAACTTTAAATATCTGAAACATAAAACATTGATTGCTTTCCCAATATAAAACACCAAAGATGGAATTTTCTTAAGGAGAAGCTATTCTTGTGGTTGACAGCTGGAGCATCCGTGTTAAATTGCTCCTTTTTTCATGAAGTATTCAATGTTTTCCTTGTGGCTAAATGTACATTTTAAAACAAAAATCTCATAATCTATTATCCAGTTTCCCTCCTAATTAAGACATTCAGTTAAATTAAATTAAGTCTCCAGGAGCAAAATAAATTCACAAGAGAAGGAGACAACTTTTTTTTTTCTAAATACTGATGAATACTGATGAAAACAACATATTATTCCAGAGCATAAGAGGATTTACATATATTTAATTATCTCCATGTGGTTTCAGTAATTCTTTAAATTAGGAATGTGCATAGTGCTTGTGGGAACTGGTTTTTTTTTAAATAGAAATGTTAAATCAGACTATATATAAATTCCTTATTTCAACAGATTATCTCCTTGTGACTGACAGTAAATAAACACATAAGATTTATTTTTTAAAATTATTTTTATGAAGATATTGGGAATTAATACACTCATGGATTATTTTGCATCCTAGAAATTCAGCTGAATTTTTTCTCCCTACTTTCTCATGTAAATGACTTTATCATACAAAGTTTTTTCCCCAGCAATGTCTTTGATTTTTTTTTTAATTAATTTAGACAAATGCATTTTTCTTGCATTCTTTAATTGATGCATTATTTACTGAAAAGTCTGTTTACTGGATCAATACATTGAATTTAATTAAAGTAATGAGGGGTAGTAATAGAGTCAGGAATATCCCAGGAGCCACAAACGTACAAATGAAAAATTGGATCTGACTTTCCAGCCATTCTAAAGTTGACAATGCAAGAAGGTAAGAACAGAGGCTAAGCTCATCATGCCAAGTAGAAGTGGTTCACATGAAGAAAAGATAAAAGTAGGAATGGACACAAGAAAAAACATGGATTTGAGCTTAAGGATGCTCCTTCTTAAGTAACTTCTAAAACAAAATTCTAAAGGAACCCTTTACTTGATATGAATGACATTCAAGACTGATGACCAAGTCAAATTTCTTCACTCATGTTCTGGCACCATACAATCATGGTACTGAGGCCATTTATATTTTGGGAGCTAATTATTCTGCATATCTGGAAGCAGGACATTTTGCATCCCCTAAGACTTGTAGGAAGTGAGGACTTCATGATGTCAGCATACCCTTCCCCATTATTTAGGCTAGCAGATAGAGGATAGAGAAATAGATAAAACATAGAGAAAGGAAGGGAAACAGGAAGAGAAATAAATTGAAGCAGTGGCAGCTCACCCAACACCAAGTCACATGAACACCAACAATGCTCCAAGACATTGCCATCTTGCAAAAGCACTTGACCTCCTATCTGCTGCGCTGACCCCTGCCCATTATCACCTTTTTAATATTGCCTCCTCAGTTCTTTGGCAAGGCTATTGGCAGAAAACTACTGCTATTTGTAAGCCTTTTAAACATTAGTGCAGCTTTCAATCGTCATTCCTTAGACAGGACAGAAAAGAGTCATACTTGAATCCTGCTCTAATGTATGGAAACTTTAAAGGGCATGGAGGCCTATGGTCACTCTGTTCCAAGGCAGATTTGGCTCTGTGCTTTGTCCTCCTTGTTAAACAAAGCTTCTCTTTCAAGAGACCGACCTCACAATTATAATTGGTGCAGATATGAAGAACATGCTGGAAATGTGTTCCATGGCTATCAAGAATTTGGTGATATCATTCAGAATAGAGCTGGAAGGGACCTTGGAAGTCTTCTAGTCCAAACCCCAGCTCAAAGAGGAGACCCTATACCAGAGGTGGGTTCCTCCCAGTTTCGACTGGTTCGCCTGAACTGGTAGCGACCCGCTGGTGACGTCACAGAGCCGGTTCGGTTGGTGCCGGTCCGTGGGCGCTGCCATCTTTTTTTTGGATTTTTTTATTTTTTGGGAAAAAAAATTGGGGGGGGGACTTTTTTTGGTTTTTTTTTCTTCTGCGCATGCGCAGAAGCCGAGTTTCCAGCACTGCGCATGCGTCGCCATCTTGTTTTTTGGGGGGGGGGTTGGATTTTTTTAAATTTTTTGGCACTGCGTGCGCGCGCACCCACAAGGCATGGCCACATGGCGCAGGAGGAAGCGAACCGGCAGCGAGGAAAGTTAGAACCCACCCCTGCCCTATACCTGTGATGGCGAACCTATGGCACGCATGCCACAGGTGGCATGCAGAACCATATCTGAGGGCATGCGAGGCATTGCCCTATGTCAGCTCCAGCGTGCATGTGTACACTTGCCAGCTGATTTTTGGCCTTCTGGAGGGTGGGGGGAGGTCGTTTTCGCCTTCCCCAGGCTTCAGGAAACCTCCGGAGCCTGTGGATGGCGAAAAATGGACCCAACGGCCCAACCGGAAGTTCGTTTCCGAACTTCCGGTTGGACCGTTGGGTCCGTTTTTCGCCATCAACAGGCTCTGGAAGCGTCAGTGAGCCCCGCGCGCATGCACGGGGGGGCAGTGCGGGGTGTGTGTGCACGCATGCGCAGGGGGAGGGCATTGCATTATGGGTGTGGGCACGCACGCGCTATCGCACGCACGCGTGCACGCCCTTTTGGCACCCAAGCAAAAAAAGGTTCGCCATCCCAGCCCTATACCATTTCAGACAAATGGTTGTCCAATCTCTTCTTAAAAACCTCCAGTGATGAAGCATCCACAACTTTTGAAGGCAAGCTGTTCCACTGGATAATTATTCTCACTGTTAGGAAGTGTCTCCTTAATTCCAGGTTGCTTCTCTCCTTGATTAGTTTCCATCCATTGTTTCTTGTCCTGACCTCTGGTGCTTTGGAAAATAGATTGATCTTTCCTCTTTGTGGCAGCGCCTCAAATACTGGAATACTGCTATCATGTTACCACTAGTCCTTCTTTTCTCTGGACTAGCCATACCCAAATCCTGCAACCGTTCTTCATATGTTTTAATCTCCAGATCTTTAATCACCTTAGTTGCTCTTCTCTGCACTCTTTCCAGAGTCTCTACATCTTTTTTATAATATGGTGACCAAAATTGGATGCAGTATGACAGTGATGGAATAAGTTGGCTCATCCATTTTTTTCATCCTCATTCTTTTCTTGGTAGACTAAAATGAGTTGTCTCGGTTTGGGAGTTGAGATGACATGGCTAAGACCTAAGACATTTAGGTCCATTTATCACTAAATCCACATTTCTGGGGGTTAATTGGCTTGGTCAATTGCTGCTGTTTTCCCAATTGCAAAATAGGCTACTTCTCAATTAAATGTTTTGCATGAACTGGGATATGGTAGTCAAATAGTGATTATTTTTATTTGTAGGTTCAAAGTTTTGGGAACTACTACCTCATGTAAATCACTCAGATTTGCCCAGAGAAATTGAGCTATTGCCTGCCAATCTCAGCCTTAAAGGTAATACTGCACATTAAGATCTCCCAGGCTGGTAACTTCCAAATATAATGGATAGCTATCCAACAAATCCTTAGCCTATGTATTGCTTTGGAATTATGGAAATTATAGTATAACACATTGGCAAGCTTTTAAGCCCAACTTAAAGGCTGTTGCACATTATGGCATAGTTCTATGGTTGAATGGTGCACAGGCAATAAAGCATGAATATATGAGTCAATTTGGATGAGTAATTCAACAGCACAATATTAGACTGGAGGAAAAACAACTTTAGTACTGTTCCAAGACAAAGGGCCTTTGCTGAATCATATTAGCAACTCCAGACCAAAACCAAAAGATGCTACAGATCAGTTGTTAGTCGCATCTCAACAGAAGGCATGAACCCCAGTCATGCAAGAAAGGAAGATTTTGGGAAATCAACAGAGTTTAAAAAAACAAATGGAGTTACAGTATCTTACACTTGAGAATCTTACAGCAAAGATAAGTAAGTGTTCATGTTTTTATGTGTGTATATGTGTGAGAGAGTGTATATATGGGAAAACAAAAGGCAATTCAGCCCAATAACTTGGAGAACTTGTCATTTAACACACACTTTAACTGAAAGATTTTCTGATACCCACAGAGGTGAATTCTCACTGGACCAAGATATTCTGATATGAAGGAAAAATAAAAAGCTGTCACTCTGGCAAAGGAAGAGACAGGATAAATTTCTAGTTTTGTGCTAATGGCCTTTTACAGCACATCTCCTTCAACCTTGACAAATCTCAAGTTTTTTGTTCAAGGGACCATCTTGATAAAAATCACACAGGAAATAAACTTTCTTTTTTGTCAGTTTTCCAAGTGAGCACAATGTAAGTTTAACAGCTGGACAGGAGAAAACCACACTCAGTATCATCAACTTCCTAGTGATTTCTCAATTAAAGCTAACTTGTTATGCAATGAGACCAGGTAGATGTTTAACGAGCATAGATATAAAAGAATGGGAAGACGCCAGTGGTAGGTGAAATCCAAAACCTTTTATAATTGTCACTGATTTCCACATAGTCAGAATGTTTAATTCCTGGTGACATATCTGAATTTAAAAAGGGCTTTTTGTACATACATATGAACCAACAGAAGACTCCTGATGAAAAACCTTCTATGTTATTGCCACCAGAACAAAATGCTCTATATTTATCAAAACAACCTGAGAAAGGAAGGCATTTAATTGCAAAAACACACACACACACACACACAAAAAAACCTGCCACTGTACCTGCTAGGTAACATAAATGGTATCATCATCATCATTTTAAAGATGGAACCATGAGTTAAGAAGATGTAGATGTTGAAAAGGTACTCCAGCCATTTTCCACATATCATGGTTACTTGATGAAAGTTTAGCTTAACCACAAATTATTGATACATCATGAAAGTTATTTCCATGCAATTATGGATTATATAATTGATTATAATTATGACATCAAACTATCAAAGATGCAGGAATGTGCCTACAGTAGAAGGAAATTAAAATTGCCAGATGTAAAAGAGCTGAGTTTTATACATGGGGTTTTTTAATTTAAAAAAGATCTAAATTGTTTGGAGAATTTTATTGCATAATTTGGAAGACTTTTAAAGATATAAATCATGTAATAAATCAATATACAGTAAATTCTGAATTTGATATGGCATGTGTAATGTGATACTCTTAATAAATATATTTAAATTAGAAAAAATAATATGAAAGGTTATTCCACTTAATTATCCAGATTTTCTATTATGTAAAATATGAAGGAAAAACGTTAGAAACAGAATTCAGGGAATCAAAAAAGAATGATTTAATCCCAATTGTTCATGTTTTACCTCATCTTTATCCTGCACTTGGATGAAAAGAGGAAGAGCGAAACCCACTTGGGCCAATTCAGGAATAGCCACGCTGTACTCTGAACTGTTGAATTCAGGAGCATTGTCATTTATGTCAATAACAAGGATGTTGAAGGTAGTCATCACAGTGGCATTGGAAGGCGTCCGATCATCATTTAGCTCAGTTCCCTGAAAGAATAAAGTGAAAATAATATTTCACAAAGAACTACAGAAACTGTGGACATCATCAAGAATTCATATTTCTTTTAGATTTAGCTACGTTTCATATAATTAGCGCTATGTGACTAAGATCAGCAGAAGCTATGGAAGAAGTTAAACATATGATTAAGCTTGAAATGTAATCAGACACCGGGTTCGTATTATCATATGTGGTGGACATGCCCAAAGGCAAAAAAATACTGGGCAAAAATACATACATGGTTAGAAAAAATGGTAAAGCAACACATAGATCTAAAACCAGAAATATTTTTGTTGGGTATTTTATCAGAAAAATACAGTAAAGGGAATACATATTTAATTTTACACCTGTTAACAGCAGCTAGAATTGTGTTTGCACAACAGTGGGAAAATAAAGAGATCCCTACAGAGGAAAATGTAATTAAAAAAAATATTAGAATGTGCAGAAATGGATAGATTAACACTTAAAATTAAGGAGAAGGAAGAAACTGAATACTTTTTAACATGGGATTTGTTTTATCAATGGCTAACTAGCAGAAACAGAAGTTAGAAATTTAAAAGCATAAGAAAATGATTAACTACATAAGGAAGGTTCACTAAAATGGATAAGCAAATACTATTTTATTATGTGATCATTATTAATGTTATGAATATTATGATAATGTTATGAATATTATGATGAATTTATCTATTTCTTAAAATTAATTGTACTCAGACAACACACTGTTTATGTAGACATTGAATTTTTTATGTTTAATAACAACTTTAAAAACAAACACACATATGATTAAGCTTAACAAAGAGAGCTTTTTAGTATATTCTAGTGCTTAAGATGCCAGAGTAGAAACCAGGAGACTGAGTTCTAGTCCAGCATTAGGCACAAAATCTTCTGGATAACTTCAGGTGAGTCTCTTTCACTAAACCCTAGGAAGGCCAAGGGCATATTCTGAAATTACTGCCCAAAAAATTTCAGGGACTTCTCAAAATCACCTTAAGAGGACAAACTTTTTAAGGAAGTATGTACCCAGTTCAATGGGGCTAATTTCTTCTTGACAATAAACTAATGTATTGGACTAACATGTTTAATTGTATGGCAACTTATTATTAAAACTTTGTTATATAAAAATAGTCATATCTTTTAAAAGTAAATATATTTTTGGTACATTATTTATATATTTATATTACTTTGTATCTTTATTCCTAAACATCTCTTTTTCTAAAAGTATCTAATCTTTGTTTCTAACAAAAAATATCTGGTGTTGATTGTAAGAGAATACTCTGTAATTCTGTAATATAGGAAAGAAGGCTAAGCCTGGTTCATAGGTTGCAGGTACAGAGGACAGGTGTGGGATGAATCAGATCTCATGTCTCTCCTGTCAGCTAGGCTATTTCAGACACAGACTGGAACTACATCCATGTTCAGAAATAGTCATCACTTCCTTCCTATAACCTGCTACTTGGGCAATTGAAAGGCAGTTAAACCTTCTGTCAACTCTCGAAACGACTCTAGCTGAACCCATACTTTGTGTGTATAAGTTTTTTTAACTGTTTTTAAATGTTTTTTATTATGTTTTGTTTTAATGTTTTTTTATATTGTTGTGAGCCACCCAGAGACCCTTGGGAGTTGGGCGGCATACAAATTTAATAAATAATAATAAAAATAATCAATATTGTATATGATTCTG
>QLTV01014916.1:278876-300652 GCA_003457575.1 Thermophis baileyi | reverse complement strand
CTGAAGCCCTGCCCACCCGCTGACCCCAGAAAATAAAATTCTGCCTCCCACCAATTTGCCTCCTTCCACTTCTATTTTCACTTTCATTTTAGCAGGTAGGCCTGCCTGCAGCCTCTCAGCTGATGGTTGGGAGGCCAATAATCAGTTGTTTCTGCTAATCAGTTGCTTCTGCTAATCAGGCTCTGCACTGTTTGCTGCAAGGAGGTAAATTGCTGGGAGGCAGAGGCCAAAGGGTGGGGGTGGCTGGGTGGGGCTACATTCGGTGTATAAGATGCACCCAAGTTTTCACCCTCTTTTGGGGAGTAAAAAGGTGCGTCTTATACTCCAAAAAATACGGTAATTAATAATACAGTTTCCTTTGAGTTGAGATTGTCTGCTTGTGATGTCATAGACATGCCCGTGTCATTTCCTTGGTAAAAAAAAATACAGAAGAGATGTTATAAACGCCTCTCAATCTAGCCTACAATCCCGAAATGTTCTAGTTACTTCCCATTTAAATACTAAAGGCCACTGTTGAGTTTAACACCTTGATGAGATGCTACCGCATAATTGGTCAGGCATATCACTAACTATTCCACAATCAAGAAAAAAACAGTCTATGTTCTTTTCTTCTCTCTTTGAGATGCTCTGAAACAGTAGCTCAGTTTTTTCTCTTACCTTCACTGTAAGAATAAATCCAGCACTGTAAAACGGATTTTCTCGGTCCAGTGGCCCATTCAGAGTTAAAGCACCACTGATGTAGTCCAGTGCAAAGATACTGTTGGTGTTGCCTGACAATAAAATAAATAGGATAAGCACAAATAAACTCCCGTGGAAAGCATAAAAACCTCAAGAATTAATATAGAAGTTTAAAGACAGACATTCAAAGAAAGCTGCGTTATCTACATAACAGAACGTAAACTGCAAAGAGAAACTTGAGAAGTAAAAAGGTTGTGTCATCTGGAACCCCAAGCCAGTGGCACATTATGATGTGAATTAAAAGCATTTCATTAAAAAAAATATCTAAACTCAATTTCCCATTGCCTCAGTCTAACAAGATATAGGATTGAGAACTGAATAACTTCTGATAATATCACAAAAACGTCAGGCAATATTGAAAGTCTCAAACTGCTCCTTTTAAAATGGAAATGTATTCATAGTTTTTGTGTGTACACAACAATTCTGTTATATGTAGACATAGATCTGCACTTACCTTATACTGCTAAAACAGGACACGGTGAGGTGGAACAAGGGTGCTTTGTTTAAACCTTGGCAACTTTTTGCTGGCTGGGGAATTCTGGCAGTGGACGTCCACAACTCTTGAAGTGGTTTAAGATTGGACACCCTTAATTTAGAGCATTATGGACACTCTAGAGGAGAGTGGAATGATTTGCAGAACAGAGACAGGAAATAGGATCTTTCCTCTCTCTGCTATAATGCATAGCAGTAACTCTCATGCAACATGGAACTCATTACATCTGTATCCATAACTATGAGAAGTTGGGGTGAAAGCAGGGGTGGGCTGCTGGGGGTTCGCAGGGGTTTGGGAGAACCTCTAGCTAAGATTCTGTGCAGTTCGGAGAACCCCCAAATCCCACTCCTGGCTGGCCCTGCCCCGCCCCTCCCAGGAGTCCCCATGCGGCCCATTTTGGATGCAGGTAAGTGCAGGGCACACGCGGAGGCTCAGGGAGGGCTAAAAACGGGCCTACTGGAAGTTCGGGAATGTCGGAAATGGCCTCCAGAGGGCCTCCGGAGCCTGGGGAGGCCATTTTCACCCTCCCGGAGGCTCGAGGAAAGCCTCCAGAGCCCGGGGAGGGCAAAAACGCCCCATCCCCGCTGTGGTGCAGGAGGCTGACTAGGCCACGCCCACCATGGCCACGCCCACCCAGCAACCGGGCAGAGAACCCCTTGCTAAAATTTTTGAAGCCCACCCCTGGCCAGTGAGCCACTCTTGATTCCCCAACAGCAGTAAAAGAAAAAGAAAAAAAATAACATTCAGGAAACATGGAAAGAGATTTCTGGAAAATATAGAGGGACACACGAAAGACATGTGCGTTATTGGCTTGTATCTGAATCTTGCCCAATCATTTCATTTTCCCAGAGCCATCACTGGGAAGGAATAGATAGATTTGATCTGAACGTTTTCAGACTAGCTTCAACTATTTGAACTCATCTTGATTTTTATTTTATTTTATTATTTTATTTTAACTTCATATTTCTTAACCACCCATCCAAATAGAGGAGGTGGGATAAGCAGAGCACCTCTCTTTATTCTTCTACTCTAAAGCACACATTTGTGTAGTTACATACTTTCCTTTGGTGATCAGTGCCTCCCTACCCTCCTCTACCTCTATAAAGCATTGTTGCTTTCATTTATTTTATTGTTACCTTTCTATCAATTTCTTGACCCACTAAAAAGCCCCAGCTTGGGTTAAGTGCAGTTTGGCATGTAGCTGACTGTGCAGTTCTACAAAACAGTGTGATGGCTTTCAATTGGTTTGTCTGCTCTAGTGATCTAATAGCAATTACACTCGCCTCGTTTTATATATGAAGGGTGTGTAGGTATGTATGTATGTGTATATAGCAGTGGTGAAATCCAATTTTTTAAAACTTCCGGTTCTGTGTGTGTGGCTTGGTGGGCGTGGCTTGGTGGGCGTGGCTTGGTGGGAGTGGCAGGGGAAGGATACTGCAAAATCTCCATTCCCTCCCCACTCCAGGGGAAGGATCCTGAAAACTCCCCATTCCCTCCCCACTCCTGGGGGAAGGATATTGCAAATTCCCATTCCCACCCCACTCTGGGGCCAGCCAGAGGTATTTGCCGGTTCTCCGAACTACTCAAAATTTCTGCTACCATTTCTCCAGAACCTGTCAGAACCTGCTGGATTTCACCCCTGGTATATAGGCAATATGTAACATGTGAAAGATGGAAGAATCACCTATATGCCTTCTGCAGCATTCACTAATCATCTCCAAATGATTACACACACACACATACACACACCCAATCCCACTTGACATCTCTACTGTTCCCATTGGATCTATGGCTGAAAAGCCATAGGTAATAAGTAACATGTGAAAGATGGAAGAATCACCTATATACAGTATGCCTTCTGCAGCATTCATGTTGTGACCCAGTGTAGCAAACCCCCCAAAACGACACACACACACACTTGTCCAAACTAAAGTAGGTTTTATCACTAATCAAGGCTTAGTGATCATTTAAGTTCAGAGTTTCTCCCAAAGTGCTTGTTATCATTCACAAAACACTTTGGCCGGGAGTTCAAAGACAAAACAAAACAAACAGATTATGAAGACCTTAATTGCCTCAATTGCTGGAATTGGCCGAGAGCCCGGACTGGAGTTCGTCCAACTGATAGCACCGACAGAGTAATCAGAAGCCCGGTAAAGACATCTGTTGTTTCCAGCAAAATTGCCCTTTGTGAGTCAACCTTATATAGGCTTAGGGCGTGGCCCCTCTGTCTGCAGGGTTACCTGTGAGTAGACCTCCTTCTGCAAAGCCACTCTTGCCGGCTAGCTGCCCTGCGTGCCCTAGCATCAATCAGAGGCCCCTCCTCTTCAGTGGAGTCACTGAATTCCTGCTGGGGAGGTGCAGAAGGCCCTGATTGAGCATCATCCTCTGGCCCTGCTTCCTCTTCGGTCTCGGACTCCGGTGCCGGAGCTACAGACTGCTCTTGCCACCCTATGGTCTGTTCTTGGTCTTCCAGATCCATGAGCAGCTGCATGGGACGGGGGCAAGCCACAACAATTCACTAATCAACTCCAAATGATCATAAAGGCTGATAAGCTTGCCTTTATCTTTCTAGACAAAGAAGGTAGAAAGTTCAGTGTCTGTTTAGGGGTTCCTTCATCAAAACTGTTGCTGCTTTCCACATACTGTTGCTGCTGCTAATATAGAATACACAAGGGAGTTGCACATTATAAGATGCATCAGCACTTCTAATTTTTAAAAATTAGGAGCATCAGCAAGGGAAATACCTAGACTATGGATGTCCTAGAACTGTGATGGCGAACCTATGGCACGCGTGCCAGAGGTGGCACGCAGCGCCCTCTCTGATGACACGCGAGCCGTCGCCCCAGCTCTGCGAGCCGTCGCCCCAGCTCTGCCATGCATGCGTGTGCGCCTCCCGCCAGCCAGCTGGCCGTCTGGTCTCTGCTGCGCATGTGCGGGGGGGGCAGGGCACATGCGGGGGGTCACACGCACATGCATGGGGGGCATGCGGGGGTCATGCATGGGGGACAAGGCCATGCAGGGGGTCACATATGCATGCACAGGGGGGCATGTGGGGGTCATTCGCACATGCGCAGAGGATGGGGCATGTGTGAGGGGGCGCGGGCACATGCGCGGGGTGGGCACGGGTGGGCGGGTCATGCATGCATGGCAGCGGGGCATGTGTCGGGGGGGCGCACGTGCATGTGTGGGGGTGTGGGGCACATGCGGGGGTTGCAAGCGCATGAGTGGGGGGCAGGGCGCATGCACGGGGCCGTGCGCGCATTGCATTTTGGGGCTTCGGGCGCACACATGCACATTCGCGCATGCATGCGCGCGATTTGGACACTCAGTCTGGAAAAGGTGAGCCATCACTGTCCTAGAACTTATGTTTTCCCCAAACATATTTACAGTAAGTGGGACAGCATGAAGGGAGCAAGGGAAAAGCTCTCATTATGATGCATATCTCATTTTATATAGTGACACTGGATTTAATTTGAAGGTTCTGGTAGAGTTTCTACTGTATCTAATTTGTGTTTTAAAATCCCAATATTGGATTGATAGGAATTAAAACAGATATGTTCTCTACTTGCAGCTGAACAATGTCTGATCAAGACTGAAGTCTTGAATGTATTTAAGTATGAACTTGTTGAACTCAAAGTACATAAGTTTAATATACCGTAATTAGTGTAGTTTGTTTTGATAGCCTTCTGCCAGCGAAAATGGAGCCCGGGGGGGGCGCATGTGGCCCCCTAGCTCCGTTTTCACTGGCAGAGGGCTGCCAGAGGCCATAGTGGCCGAAAACAGGGCCCAAGGGCACCGCACGTGGCCCTCCCGAGCTCCATTTTTGCTGGCAGAGGCACCATGGGCCGGTCCTTTGCTGTTTCCAGGCTGGCCCCATGGGCCAGATCTAAGCACCCCGCAAGCCTTGAGTTTGACATCCCTGGACTATATAAACAAAGTTGCTAAAATCCTTCATATATTTGAATTGCCTGTATCTCTACTGCCTGAGTTTCTACTGTTTCTTGAACTTCAAGTTTATGCTTAATTCTTTCTATGTCTGTTAATATCAGCATTAGGCCAGGCAATACTCTTCTGTTTCTGTTTCTGCTCAGAGTACTTTATTGCTGTTCACCCTTAGACAAGAATCTTGCCAGACTAAAGCCACATACTGCAGAACTATCAGATAAATCCCATGAAGGTTTAGGGAGGATCCCTTCTGGGTGTCTTTCTACCTACCAAGGACCCAATGGTGATTCATCTCTTAGCTCCTTGGGAAAAAGCCCCTCCCTCTTTGAATTCAGCAGCAGATTTCCCCACAGATTCACCCTATATGGCATTGGCAGCCCTTTTTTGTCCTAGTGCTCCCATTTCTCAGTGTTAAGAATTATGCATAATGAACTAATTTTCGAGGTTGTATGAAATCTCCCTAAAGTTAAAGAAATTATTTTCCAGGTTAAAATTTAGTAGTACATGCTAATGTATCTGAAATATAGTGTGTATGATGGGGAGATGTACTTTAACAGCAGAAAAATGAACTGTCCATCAATGCACTGCTTCTCTGGTGGGGTTTAGAACATTGACTCAATATTATCTCTGCTTCTCATTCTACATTACTGGCAACTTGCATACAATTGTGAAAAATGAGGCCGTCCTGCCTTTTCTCAAGGTCATAGCACTTGTTAGCATCTCTACTAGAAGTGCAGTTTCTGTGGCACATAGACAAACACATTTCTGGGTGGGGGAGAGAAGGAGACTGAGAATTCACTAGGGTCAGCTAAGACCTAGTAGTGGGACGACAGTTGTAGAGAAAGTATCACACTTTTGAGAGAAACAGCTGTCAAGCAATATCTAGTTGGAAACTGTTGTAAAGAAAACAGAAAAAGATGAAGACCAGAATTATCTAAGCCCATAGCAAGCATGCATCTCATGGCTTAGAAGTCTTCCTAAGGAGGAGGAAAAGAAAGTGGAGGGCTGTGGATAAGAAAGTGTCCTGTTTGTGCAAGTATCAGGTGGGGAAGTTGTAAGCGGAAAGACATTCTTAAGTACAGGGAAAATGTCAAGGTTAAACTTGAATTCTAGCTAAGATGAATTAGTAGAAAGGAACAAACTCTTGGAGATTTAAAGGATGATTAAAAGTGACAGAAGTAAGAAATCTCTGTCTTTAGCATATATGTGAACATCTGTATGTACAATAAAGCAAGGGTGAAATGCTACCGGTTCGGCCCGGTCCAGGCGTACCGGTAGCGGTGGCTGCCGGTGGTTCGGAGAACTGGTAGCGGCGGCAGCGCGAGGCTCCGCCCACCCGCCCGGACGTCGCCATTTTCCTTTTTTTAACCCTCTGCGCATGCACAGAGGGTGAAAAAGCAGGCGCGATGGGCGTGCACGCGTTTCCGAACTGGTAGGGAAGGTAACTAGATTTCACCACTGCAATAAAGCGTTTTGGTACCGGTTGTAAAATCTAGTTTCTAAGAAGTTGCCATTATTTTCCCTCGACCTCAACAACCCCAGACTGGAATAAAATACTTTCCCCAAATTTCAGTGCATGTTAGATTAAAGCCTTCTTCAGGAACCAATATCTTAAATACTAAAAAATTATATAGATAAAGATACAGCAGAGCCAAAAAAGAAAAAAGAAAAGAAAAAAAGTTAGGAAAAAATGGAGTTACTCTCTCTCTCTCTCTTTTTTTTTTTAAAGAAGTCCTAGAGATTAGAAGCAACCAGCTAGGAAATGCCTTCAATGTTACCACCAAAACACTGTTTTTTTCCAGGCTGAAAGGAAGCTGAGGGTCAGTGTTGGTTCTGGGGACTCCACTGTGACATTCAAGGCCACAGCAATATCAGATTGCCCATATTTTGCAGACAATAACCAGAGCAGAGACCAAAACCAAGTGAACCTTACAAGATGATGTGGTCACTTTTGATGCTTGTTCCCAAAGTCAAGCTCTTAAATGAGTTGAATAACTTTGTTGAGCTTGTTGAAGAAAAATGTTGGTCATAGGAAGACATCTTTAACCATTAGCCCTCTTTGATATTCTGTAAGAGTAATGTGGACAAACACAAATCCCATGTGTGTGATGCACAAATATAATGAAGGATAATTAATTCCAAGTAATAGAATAGAATAGAATAGAATAGAATAGAATAGAATAGAACAGAATTAGAATAGAATTAGAAGAATAGAATAGAATAGAATAGAATAGAATAGAGTGTTTGTTGTTTTTTTTAGTGAAGGGTCCTTATAGATTGAGTGCAAAACCGCTGCCTAGTCACAAATACAATACAGAGTTAAAGGCCAGATAACAACCAATAGAATAGAATAGAATAGAATAGAACAGAACAGAATAGAATTAGAAGAATAGAATAGGAATAGAATAGAATAGACCAGAATTAGAATTAGAATAGAAGTAGAAGAATAGAATAGAATAGAATAGAATAGAATAGAATAGAATAGAATAGAATAGAACAGAACAAAATTAGAATTAGAATAGAATTAGAAGAATAGAATTAGAGGATGAGGGGGGGGGGGACAGACTGATTTTGAACTTCTGAACCCAAACTTTACTTCAATGCATGATCAACAAATCTGATTGCTTCAGAATATCTTTACATGTCAAACAACCTAACATATCAATGACTCAGAAAACTACTGGAGAATAGAAAGAACAGAACAGAATTTTTAATTGGCCAAGTGTGATTGGACACACAAGGAATTTGTCTTTGATGCATATGCTCTCAGTGTACATAAAAAGACATTCGTCAAGAATCATAAAGTACAACACCTAATGATGGTCATAGGGTACAAATAAGCAATCAGGAAACAATCAGTATCAATATAAATCGTAAGGATACAAGCAACAAGTTACAGTCCTGCAGTCATAAGTGGGATGAGACGGGTGATAGGAACAATGAAAAGACTGATAGTAATAGTAATGCAGCCTTAGTGAATAGTTTGACAGTGGTGAGGGGATTATTGGTTTAGCAGAGTGATGGCATTCTTAATCAGCCAATGATTTTGAGAACTTTTTAGAGGCAGAATCATGTAAACAGTGTCTCTGTAGTTGAACTGAACTCCTAAGTGTGGAGTCAGCTAGCAGAATAACAGAATTGGAAGGGACCTTGGAGGTCTTCTAATCCAACCCCCTGCTCAAGCAGGAGACCCTATATCATTCTGGACAAATAGCCATCCAATCTCTTCTTAAAAACCTCCAGTGATGGAGCACCTACAACTTCCGAAGGCAAGCCGTTCCATTGGTTAATTGTTCTCACTGTCAGGAAATTTCTCCTTAGTTCTAGGTTGGATCTCTCCTTGATAAGTTAGCAATCTTAAAAAATGTGAATCAGCAGGCAAAAACATAATGTGATTTTCAATGATTCTGATAGTCAGAACAGGAAAGACAATAGGGCATACTGAAGGTCAGAATATTTGCTCTGGTACTGCACTTTGATCTTCCTGAGCCCCAACTAATGAACTGGAGTAGCAATTGAGGACCCGAAAGATAAGATTATGTCATATATGTCACATATTTCAATTCTCGCTGACCTTTAATAACTCTCATGAAAGTGCTTTTAGGTGAATATCCCAGTAGTCCTCTTCTTCTAAATGAAGGGGCATTTGCTGTCAAGACATCCACTGCCTGGGATTCGCTAAACGTCGAGTGAATGACTTTCATGGGACGTGAAAGGAGAGCTAAGCCTATACTATATGAAGTAGATAATTTATTAATCAAAATGTGCTCTGTCAGGGCTCCTCTTGCTGAAATAGATGCTGTTGGATGTGGTTCACAGAATCGGCAACAGACACAGTCATCATTATATAAATAGTCTATCAGCAGCTTTGACTCCCTGACGGAATTTCACCTTGAATTCTGCCCCACAAACCACACAGGGAGGTGTTCAGGACCACTCCCTTGTAACTTCTTCCTTCCTCCTTTTATGCACTGAATATCACCAAACCTATGAAGCTTTGGGAGATATGCTGGTGATGTCATCCACCAAAATCAGATCCAAAGCAACAAAGCGTAGTCAAGGAAAGCAGCGGAGAAGCCCTGATGCCAAAAAAAAAAAAAGGACAGTAATTGTGGCAAATTTTAACATGAGGCAGCCAAAAAGCTCACTTCAGGATGATAACAAAACCAGGTGTACGATTTCAAGGACGGCACACAAAGAATGGATCACAAAGCAGCGAAGGGAGTTACTATATTCTCAGGCTTAACACAGAGATGAAATTGCTAAAAATGCAGCATTTCTTCTATGGATATAAAAGCAACAGGACCAGTGTTACTCCAGAGTGACTCTGCATAATCTCAGGCACTTGGGCAAAGAAAATTTTCTTTAATGACTATCATGTTAGAAAAGAACTAAGGAAGCACAGATGGCTCACAAATCCCCAAGTATGCAACTAAGAACACAGAGGAAACATAAATGACACATGGGAGTGTTATGTAGCATGAGTGGCAAGGGTAATGCTGTCCAGTAACAACAAAGCTCAACAGGAAGCATTATCCCTAATTGGTTCTGGCACAACAGAGTATTTGCCTATGATAGGGAGTCCAGAAGCAAGCGTCTTTTAATTTCTTGGACGCTTGCTCCTGGGGAGGAAAGCTATGACAAATCTAGACATCACCCTGCCAACAAAAGTGCGTATAGTCAAGGATCTGGTTTTCCCAGTTGCAATGTACGGCTGTGAAAGTTGGACCATAAGAAAGGCTGAGCGCCAAAGAATTGAGGCCTTTGAACTATGGTGCTGGAGAAGACTCCTGCGAGTCCCTTGGACTGCAAGGCGGTCAAACCGGTCAGTCCTAGAGGAGATCAACCCTGACTGCTCTTTAGAAGGCCAGATCCTGAAGATGAAACTCAAATACTTTGGCCACCTAATGAGAAGGAAGGACTCACTGGAGAAGAGCCTAATGCTGGGAAAGATTGAGGGCAAAAGAAGAAAGGGACGACAGAGAATGAGGTGGCTGGATGGAGTCACTGAAGCAGTAGGTGTGAGCTTAAATGGACTCCAGAGGATGGTAGAGGACAGGAAGGCCTGGAGGAACGTTGTCCATGGGGTCGTGATGGATCGGACACGACTTCACAACTAACAACAACATGGAGTCCAGGAGCAACACTTCATACTTTTGTTTTTCTTTTCTTTTTGTCTTAATGGTGGGGTAAGTGTCTACATGAACTGTGAGCAGGAAGGTAAATATACATTTCATAAAAAAAGGATTTGCTTTGCACATCTGCATTTCTACATATTTACTACTTGACTGCTGCTTGCAGGATGAAACTTTGCACACATCACCTACTAAAAACACGCTAATAAAACTGCAGAAAAAATTTCTGTAAAGATTGGATTGTTCTGCTTGCACTAATGAGCCACATTACTTACCCTTCCTCCTACTTACTGAAGTCACCTCAGCCCTTGAAAACTGCTCCTGGGTGTTAGGGGACTCCAGGAGAGTGTATGTTCCAGTCCCACCTTAAGCACGAAAGCTGGCCAGGTGACTTTGGGCTGGTCACTCGCTCTCAGCCCAACCCAACTCAGAGTAGTTTTTGTGGGGGAAATAGGAGGAGAAAGGAGTATTAGGTATGCTCGCTACCTTGAGTTACTTATAAAGTAATAAAGGTGGGATAAAAAAAACCTAAAATTAAATAAATTCAAATAAATTTAAAATGTTGCAACAGATAGGAAGACCCATATGAATAAGTGCATTTTCTGTCACAAAGATACTGGATACAATCCATTAGCTACTCCTGTACACAAAAATAAACCAACATCTCCAAACTTCCATGTCTGACATTCACAACTTACTCACTGGTGCAGTGGTTCTTTCACACATATACCTTTTCACCAGGAGTGGCTAAACTACCTGGAATGAGAAACGGTATTATATCTTCTATATTGGTATTCCTAACTTTTCACTCCAAAGCAAGGCAGGAATGCTAGAACATGATTAAACCGTAACTTGTATTTCTGGCTAATATGACTTCATAATAATTTTTTTGGCTAATATGGCAAAACTGTCCACTGCTATATTTGGCATCAGGGGAATGTCTGAGCAGCTTAGGTTGTGGTAGTTGGCAACATTTTATCCAGCTTTTTTTTCAGGTTTGCATTATCCCCAGAGGTGGGTTCCTCCCGGTTCGGACCGGTTCGCCTGAACCAGTAGCGACCCACTGGTGATGTCATGGATCTGGTTCGGTCGGTGCCGGTCCATGGGCGCCGGCATCCTTTTTTTTGATATATTTTTTTTTTGGAAAAAAAAAATTTTTTTTTAAATTTCTTCTGCGCATGCGCAGAAGCCAAGTTTCCGGCACTGCGCATGCATCGCCATCTTGTTTTCGGCTTTTTTTTTGGATTTTTTTTATTTTTCAGCAGTGCGCATGCGCAGTGGAATTGCGGAAGTGGAAACCCATGGCGCGAACCAGCAGCGAGGTAAGTTAGAACCCACCCCTGATTATCCCTCATTAGAACAAAGCAGAAGAAATTAGAATCCCAGTAATCTGGACATTAAAATGGATGTTCTACTTCAGCAGGTTCAGGATCCATTTTTTCAATGTTTATTTTATTTTGAGGAACTCTCATTAAAGAAAAAAATAGCACGTCAGAGGGAATAGTTTGATCCTGATTTTCAGTTTGCTAGGCAAATGTTTACTTATATCAGAGGTGGGGAACCATGGCCCCTTTAATCACTTGTGGACTTCAACTCCCAGAATTCCTGAGCCAGCATGACTTGTGTACTTCAACTCCCAGAATTCCTGAGCCAGCATGACTTGTGGACTTCAACTCCCAGAATTCCTGAGCCAGCTCAGGAATTCTGGGAGTTGAAGTCCACAAGTCATAAAAGGGCCATAGTTCCCCACCCCTGATTTATATAAGTTCAGGGAATCATTTATAAATGAAACTTGTAACCGACAGTTTCTGAACTAGTTTATTGTCTTTTGTGTGTTGTGCCTTAAGGTCAGTGTTGATTCCTGGTTGACAGCACGGAGCAGTCCCTGCAGTTTTCTTGGAAAGAATTTTAGAAGTGGTTTGCCATTGCCTTCTTCTTTCAGAGGCTGAGAGGCTGGCAGAAGGTCACCCAGTTTGTTTCATGCCCAAGGCAGGACTAGAACTCATGGTCACCAGTTTCTAGTCTGTTGCCCTAACCACTACACCAAACTACCCTATAAACCATTCGACCGTATTTTTCCTTCTTGGTCTATGCTATCCTATTTAACTGTTTGTGTAGTTCAAAACTCAGTATCTTATATGAAGAAATCATTCATGTGAATTATTTTTCTATTTTTCTTCTTTCTCCAAGAACATGCTGCTGTGGCAAATAATCTCAGAATCATTCATAAAGTTTGTCCTAACTAACACATTGTATAAAGACCATTGAACCAGAAAAGCCAACATACTATTGTATCAACCAGCGATAACCAATTATTTCAAGGCTGAGCACTCAGTGGATAATAACCAGCAGGAGCTCAGTCAACACAGCAGTGTCTGCGGGAGAGGTCAAACGGATCAATCTGATGAAGAGTGCCGTCATCATGCCACAAGCGATGCCTCTTTTGTATGTGTGTTGTGAGATCACATGCATGTTCTAAAGAGGTGTAGTATGATAACATTACACTCCTTCCAGCATGCTAAAGAAAGGAACAGCAGCCTGCAGAGGGCATAATGCGGGAACTCTGTTCTGCTATTCAATGAATGAGGGAGGGAGAAAGGAAGGAGGAAAGAAGGGAAGGAGGGGAGAAGGAAGGAAGGAAGGAAGGAAGGAAGGAAGGAAGGAAGGAAGGAAGGAAGGGCTAAGTCTGTTCTTTCAATGTTCCTTTAAAAATTATAGAGATTTCATTTCAAGCCTAGCTTTCTGTGTCCTATACTTGCTTTCAAGACTCCACAAATGTTAGTAAAGACATTCCAGTCCATTTCTTTCTCTGTCTCTCTCTGTCTCTCTTCCCCAGAGTCTCACCATGGTCTGTCTCTCAACAAGTGTGAAATTTGTCAGTCATATGAGGACTAGCATTTGTACACTGCTGGTAATATTACACTGGCACAGCGTGAATATTTCCACATGCTTTAACAGTTTGATGGGTAATGGTTATGGCTGAGCCCTTTAAATGTTTATGCATCATGGAGGGTCTTAAAATGACTAGCAGCATGGGAGCTGCTCTTCTGGGGGAGCATCCCATATGGCTCAGGGTGGTAAATCTGGAACAAGTAACTGTGGCGCAGGGGTCAATTTTATGAATTATTCAGATACATCATGGCAAAAGGCTGAGACTTGTTAATAAAAGGAACTCAGATTCTATGCATTTTTAAACTATAAACAAAGCACCTCCTCAAGAAGGGGTTCATTCAAATCAAAGACCATACTGTCCTAGACACAGAGATATAACTCTTTCTTTTCCAGATGTGTCATTTTGGTTCATGAAGATGATCTCCTTAGTATCTATTTATGGATCAGTACATTTTCTTTTTTCTATTAGGTCCAGCAGAACATCGAGGGAATTATTATTTACTGTGTATTGTGTTAGTTCAGGAGTGTCAAACTCAAGGCCCGGGGGCCGGATCCGGCCCGTGGGGTACTTAGATCTGGCCCGTGGGGCCTCTCTGGAAACAGCGAAGGACTGGCCCGTGGTGCCTCTGCCGGCGAAAATGGAGCTCAGGGAGGCCACGCAAGGCCCCCTCGGGCTCCGTTTTTGGCCGTGACTGCCTCATGCAGCCCTCTGCCAGCAAAAACAGAGGCCCGGGGAGGCTGTGCACTCTGTTTTCGCTGGCAGAGGGCTGCAGGAGGCCGTCACAGTTGAAAACAGAGCCACGACGAGTGACGTTGAGCTGGCCATGCCCACCCTGGCCACGCCCTCTGGCCATGCCCCCGGCCCCCCGAGATCAAACACAACCCTGATGTGGCCCTCAATGAAATCGAGTTTGACACCCCTGTGTTAGTTGATGTAGGAGAAGAGCAGGCAGAGCCTGAGGGTGAA
The DNA here is from genome assembly GCA_003457575.1 of Thermophis baileyi. Taxonomy (NCBI): domain Eukaryota; kingdom Metazoa; phylum Chordata; class Lepidosauria; order Squamata; family Dipsadidae; genus Thermophis; species Thermophis baileyi. The sequence goes on along the minus strand of QLTV01014916.1, from coordinate 286,482 downwards.
GTCAAGAGAGGAATCAGCCTAGAGTCCTTATGTTGCTACAAATGGGCTAAGTCCCACCTCTTCTGAATTCTGTTGACTTTTATCTAGCGCCAAATTACGGATGACTATTTGTTTACTAGATTCTTGTGTATAGGCATAAGCAATAAATCATCTTAACTGGAACTTAGTGTGTGGTTCCAATTCTTTGTGCCTGACATTTGGCCATTTAGTCTAACCTGGTACTTAGCTCTTGAATTTCAAAGTCAAGATAAGAAAAAGCAAAGTGGGGAAAAAAAGAATCAACAGGTTGGAATCACACATTTTTGTCAGAGTGTGCACAGCTTTACTACATGAGACAACCCAGGAGCAATAAAAAGCAAATAGAGGTTTATCATAAAATAGTGGTTTTATCTACAAAAGAATATATACTATACATACACATACTATAGGCAGAGGTCAAACAATCAGCAATTACAGCAGGGAAAAACACACAGCGAGAGAGAGACGCCCTAACAGGGCCTCTTCTTATTATATAGGCTCTTAAAGGGATAACAGCCAAAAAAACCTTGCTGACTCATTCCCATCATTACATCATTGCATCATTGCAGCAGCTGGTCAGCTCTTAAATCACTACCCTGACAATTTTTCCCTTCTAAGATGATGTGAGAAGGACAGCCCAGTTAGTGTTCTCTTTTCAGTGCTTGTTTTATTTGACTTCTAGCCCTTTTTTTAATTTTTTAAAATGTTCCTATGGTCTCACTTTATTCCCATATTCTGATTATTGTACAAGCCTATGCCCTGCAGGCTTAAAAATTCCCATTGCTATGAGCAAGATAAAGAGATGTATGATCCACTCTGGAGCCCGAACGCAGCCAAGGCAGCAAAACAATTTAAGATTAATGAGCTCTTCGTTACAAAGACTTCTGCTGAAAACCTAATCTTTTGGAATCCGGTGAATTCAGCAAACAAATGCAAGGTGCTTTTCCAGCAATCTAATGAAGCTTCGGTTTCCCCTCCCTTCAAATGTGCTGCCCACATAAAGAGCAATTGTTCTTATGCCCCCCATGAAGTTTTAACTGATGAACTACATAAAGATGTAACTGTAAAATCTTCCTCAGATTTTCTGGCTAAATACTGTCTTTTAACCATTCAGATTGTTATAGCTATATTTAAGCAATTAAGAGCTATCTCTGTTAAAATGAGCAGTCTAAGGAGAAAATTTGATGCTTTCATTTTAAATGGCCATTTTAACTTTCTCTCTTTCTCTCTCTCACACTCTCTGTACTGTATAACTCATACTGGTATATATCAAGCAAAGTCCCTCAGTGGTCCTTGATTCCTGGTGATATTGTCTGCATGACTACAACATGGAAGTTGTTATCATTGCCTTGCACCAGGAAGTTTTTATTTCAATTTCCCATGGACCAGGACCTCTTAATGGTTTCCCATCAACACATTAGCCAGCTCCAACACTGCTTAGACAGATAGACAGATTAACAGAATTGGAAGGGACCTTATAGGTCATCTAGTCCAATCCCCCACTCAAGCAGGAGACCCTACACCATTTCTGACAAATGGCAGTCCAATCTCTTCTTGAAAGTCTCAAGTGATGAAGCTCCCAGAACTTCCGAAGGCAAGCTGTTCCATTGGTTGATTGTTCTCACTGTCAGAAAGTTCCTCCTTATTTCTAGGTTGAATCTCTCCTTGGTCAGTTTCCATCCATTATTCCTTGTCTGGCCTTCAGGTGCTTTGGAAAATAGCTTGACCCTCTCCTCTCTGTGGCAGCCTCTCAAATATTGGAACACTGCTATCATGTCTCCCCTGGTCCTTCTCTTCACTAGACTAGCCATGCCCAGTTCCTGTATTCGTTCATTGTATGTTTTAGCCTCTAGTCCCCTAATCATCCTGGTTGCTTCATTTTTTTCCAAGTTGTATTTGTGTATAACAAGTTACATAAAGCTGAGAATAAGTTATTGGGGGGGAGGGGAAATGTGGAAAAAACTCATAATAAAATTAAATAGGAAAGCAAAAAAATATATATTTGGCAGATAATGTAAAACAAAAATAATCCCCAACTATAATAACAGAATTCAAGTCTTATTATGGCACATTTCTTTATCCCCACAATGAAGTCCTATGTACATTTCCTTATAACCAAGTCCTACCAAGTACAGTAAATGTGCAGGGTGATAGCCAGTGGTGGGATTCAATTTTTTTTACTACCGGTTCTGTGGCTTGGTGGGCGTGGCAGGGGAAGGATACTATAAAATCTCCATTCCCTCCCCACTCCAGGGGAAGGATACTGTAAAATCTCCATTCCTACCCCACTCCACGGGAAGGATACTGCAAAATCCCCATTTCCTCCCAATCAGTGGGACTTGGGAGGCAGAGAATAGATGGGGGCGGGGTCAGTCAGAGGTGGTATTTACGGGTTCTCCCAACTACTCAAAATTTCCGCTACCGGTTCTCCAGAACTGGTTAGAACCTGCTGAATCTCACCTCTGCCGATAGCCTCAGTGATTTCAAACTCTATTACTAGGTATCCAAGTGTTGTTTTTTAAACTATCATAGACGGCTTAAAGCAACAGAGCAATAGAAGAGAAAGGCTACACCCAGTATCTTATGAGAGTACTCCCAGATCTTCTATTGAGGCTCAACCCTTTAGAGACAAGTTCAGGAGTTTCGGGAAAGCTAAAACTTAGAAAGAAGGGGGAGTAGTATACTACAATCAGAGCAAAAAAAGAGGAGAGCCTTTGAAAAGTTAGGTGGTACAAGAAAAAGAAAGCAGAGCTCCTTGGCTCTTATTTTGTGCCCATCTTCTTTCAAAGGAAAATACTTACATATAGATTGAAACTTGTAAGGTGTCAGGATTGCAGTTCAAGACTGATAAGGGGCCAAGAACCAGATAATTTAAATTTATCCAGGTGTTAAATTATTTGCATTCCTGGGATTGAAGCAGAGCTAGGCAATTAATAGCCCGTGGACAGCACGAGATTCCAGATCTCTTTTTTTTATAGTCCCAGCAATAACTTTACACTCCAGGACTGAAATCCAGCAGCAGAATTGTCAGTTTTATCTGAGATAAAACAAGGTGCAAAATTGGCTGCTATTAAGAATTCGTAAGACTGCAGGTACTCATTTCATCATTCAAATTATTCCCAAAGCACAAAAGAGGATTGGAAGATTCAGCCAGGCTATATATGTTCCCCCTGTGGTCTTTAGAGATGAGGGCAGGTACAGACCCTTAGTGACGTACGCTACTGTTACGAATGATACAAGTTTTCAAAAACCCTGGAGAATAACGCTGTTTGTCTAAAAACAAATATAAATTACGACAAAAATGACTTTATCTAAAAAAAAACATTAATTCCACAAATCAATGATGCACAATGTGAAGAAGTATTTCCTTTTTTCCCCTGTTCTAAATTTTCTTGCACTTAATTCCATGGGGAAAAAAAATATTTCATGTTTTACTTTCTAATATTTTGAAAGAAGGAGAAAAACACACTCGCTCATATTTTATCAACCTTTGCTAATTTGTTATTTTCAAATCAGAACAATAATTTCACATATTTAAATGTGTTGTTTCCATTGTTTTCCCAGGACAGGATAGTTAAGCTTTTTATTCTGTACTAATATAGAAGCATACAATGGTTAGAAGACCCTCTAACTACTATGGAACTTCAAAATAGCAATAGCAATAGCACTTAGACTTATATACCTATTCATAGTGCTTTTACAGCCCTCTCTAAGCGGTTTACAGAGTCAGCATATTGCCCCCAAACAATCTGGGTCCTCATTTTACCCACCTCAGAAGGATGGAAGGCTGAGTCAACCTTGAGCTGGTGAGATTTGAACCGCCGAACTGCAGCTAGCAGTCAGCTGAAGTAGCCTGCAGTGCTGCACTCTAACCACTGCGCCACCTTGGCTCGTCAAAGGACTAATCATATTTGAATCATAAACAATCATAAACAAAATAACACACATTTATGTTGAATCTTACACGTTTAGTTAAAGAAAGGTTATAAAAATGGCTTGCATAAAACTTTGTTAATTGAAAGTAATATTTTGTGAAAAGGTGCAATTTACCCCTATCAAACAGATCTATTTGCTATTTTGAAATAGTGATTACTGACTAATGTAAGCTTTTCATGGATGAATATACTACCTGTGGCCCAATATTTTCAGATACAGCTATGGAGAACAAGTTTTGAAATTGCTCCCTGAACAAAAACTGAATACTGCCAGAATTTATTTGCAAGCTGATCCATTGTAGGGGTAGCTGAATTCTTAATATTCCAGACAATAGCCAAAGCTAGGATAAATCTGGAAGTGTAGAAAGTTAAATCTGGAAGTGTAGAAAGATAGGGTATTTTAGCTTTAAAGAACTTGCCCCTATCCATTCGATCTATGCAGATGAGGAAATTCAACACAGAACTCTTCCCTCTAAGTTGCAAAATTATAATTTCTCTTGCAAAGTTGCCATACTTTTTTTTTAACATGCCTCTTCATGCTCACTTTTGCCTTTGCTGCAAAGTCCCCCCCCCCCGTCAGTGAATTCTAATATAAGTTAGTTAGACAGACAGGGGTAAAACACAACTCATGTTTTATGATTTTTACACATCACTGGCGTGGCAATGACTATCAAAATTTAAACTCCTCTTTTCATAGTAATTAATAATGCCCTGTCTGGCCCAACTTCTGATGTCTTTCCATCACATGTTGCACCTTGGAAACTGCTAAGGCATCAATCTCTCTTAGCCCGGAGAGCTTCCTTAAATGAAAAATCTTATCTAGAACAGGTCATGTTATATAACAACTGACTGGCTTTGCCTGGGAAATGAAAGATGATGAGGTAGAATCCCGGGGACAGAGGCTATCTCCATAAATCTGCCAAAATTGGAGTTGTGGATTACTTTACTAGATTAATTGCCTGTCCTTCAAACAAAGCCCTGACCTCAGCGGCTGAACATCACAATTTTCTAACCTCATTTATGAGCACAAAACAAGGAATTGTTTCTACAGAGGGATGTAAGAGAAGGACATCTGTTGATTGTCCTACAGTTTGTCGAAAGGGATTCAGCAAAACTAACTGATTTCTAATTATCAACATTCAGGATGGCTTCTTATTGAATGGTTTTTCCTAGTTCTTTTATCTCGGATGAAACTTTATGTACAGGTATTTCTCACTTATTGGGTCTTGCAATGCTGTCATTAAGCAACGCGATCATAAAATGAAATGGAACATGCCCATGTCTAACTTAGGGCATCAGTTCATCAGTTCCAGCTGTGGTTTTTAAGCAAATCACTGTGAGTCATTAAGTGCAATGTCAGATGACCATGACTTGCGATTTCCTGCCAACTTCCCCAATGACTTTGCTTGTCGAAAGCCGGCGGTGAAGGTCACAAATGGCAATCACATGACTGTGGGATGCTGTGACCATCATAAATGCACGCAATTGCCATGCAAGCCAAATTGTGATCACATGACTGCAGGGATGCTGCAATGGCCGCAACATCAAAGACTGGATTTGGTGGCTGGTAAGTGAGGACTACCTGTGTTTTCATTTTCAGTCTCAGTCTTTGTGTGTTGAGAACTGCTTTAGCCTAGGCTACTCTTAATTTACTGTAAGCAAAGAAATCCAGGTTAAGATCTGCCTTGCTAATCAGATTAAAGTTAGAACCATGGAACTCAGAATTCTTGATCTGAATCAAACACAAAAAGTGAAAAAAGAACCAACAACTTTAGATTCATGGACCTATTTCTCCTCAATGTCAGCTTTACAGTCCTTGGGATGCACTAAAATTATTCAGGGATGAACCTAAAAAAAAGGTTTCCTCTGAATTAATTTCAACTATTAGGCAAAACCTAGTAACATCATGGAAAAGCACAGAAAACCAGCTGAGAAATTTCATAGGTTTAACTTCTTAAGCTTTACTGTAAATCCCCCAGATATCACAGTTGAGAAAGAGACTTAGAATTCATACTGACTTTCCTTTAAATGAAATTTCAGTGACATTCTATCTTTCGGGCACATTGAAAGTCTTTTTTTTTTTTTTTTAAGAAAAGGAGACCTTCAGCCATATCAATCCAAGAAAGGAAAATAAATGTGATCGCCCAGGTGATATCTGTGTAACTGAATCATTTCATGTTGACCTTAGTCTTTTTCTTGAAAAGGTTATGCTTCATCTTCTGGTTTTATTGTTCTTTCATCAAGAAAAACCTTGTATTTGTAGATGAGTTGGATATATAGCAGTTTCTGCAGTTTGTTCTGAAAAGCAACTTTACAAATTTATATCCCCCCAAAAGGCAGTATTTTCTAGTTAGTTTTTTCACAATAAATACATTAACTGAATGATACCAGTAACTTTTTATTTTCCTATGAATATTTCACTGAGCTGCGGGGGGGGGGGAGAGCTGCAAAAATCACATGCAGCAATTAATTACTAATCAAATTCACTTGCTAGCTCCCATATTTAGACAACTTTCATGCACACTGCACAAATTTTCCAAACTAAGCAGAAAACACATTCATGATCTTTGCCATGATGATAAAATATGCATACATTACTGATCTAGCAATAGCAAAAGTGAAACTACTTTGATGCTTGAATTACATACTTCATTGACTATTGTAAATCATTATCTTTTAAAACAAGCACATGTTTCAATTCACTTGTAGATGTTCAATGATGAAGTCCTTTATTCCCCCCCCAATTTATTACAGTCATAGACCAGAACAAATAAAAACACTCAGTAAATATACAATTAAAACTTCTAGAATAAAATAATAAATAACAGATAAAATCTATGATAAAATCCAGTCTGTCAATTACACATGGTCTACTATAGTAAAATGACAATCCATAAACTGTGAGGCCCATAGTCAGTTTAATACTAAAAGGGAAAGGAATAAGCAGTGCAAATGGTTTGCCACATTTGTTGTATAAAATAGCTATGGTGGATTAAACACATGTTTCCGACGAATCCCCAGTGCTGCTGTGCGGAATCTAGCCGCCTGTGTTGTAGTTATGGACTGTTCGTCCTTAAGCAGCCACTGGAGATAAGCAGTGTCGGAACAGCCAGGATACTTAGCAATTATTGGGTCAGCATTTGGGTCAATATTAAAAGGGGGGGGAAATGACATTGCCATAAGTGTATATTATAGGTCACCCAACCAAACAGAGGAAGTAGATGAACTTTTTGCTAGTCAGCTAACTAAAGTATGTAGGAAGCACATCACAATAGTAATGGGGGATTTTAACTACCCTGACATCAACTGGGAGACAAACTCTGCACCAAGTGGAAGAGCCAACAGGTTCCTAACAAACCTAGCAGACTTTTTGTTTCACAAAAAGTAGAGAAGGGAACAAAGGGATCAGCCATATTGGACTTAATTCTCACTAACAGAGATGAAATGATAGAAGGTGTTGAAGCTACAGGAACCTTGGGGGCGAGTGATCATGCAATATTGGAATTCAACATTATGCAAGCACAAGCAATAGAACAAAGTCAAACTAGAGTCTTGGAGTTTAAGAGAGCTAATTTCAATAAACTTAGAGAGAGCTTGGGAAGGGTTCCATGGACGAGAATCCTCAAGGGGAAAACAACTCAAGAAGCTTGGGA
>QLTV01014916.1:249275-277408 GCA_003457575.1 Thermophis baileyi | reverse complement strand
GTATGTCTAGTTTAATGAAAAGAAGGACTAGGGGAGACATGATAGCAGTGTTCCGATATCTCAGGGGCTGCCACAAACAAGAGGGAGTGAAGCTATTCTCCAAAGCACCTGAGGGTAGAACAAGAAGCAATGGGTGGAAACTAATCAAGGAGAGAAGCAACTTAGAACTAAGGAGAAATTTCCTGACAGTTAGAACAATTAATCAGTGGAACAGCTTGCCTCCAGAAGTTGTGAATGCTCCAACACTGGAAGATTTTAAGAAGATATTGGATAACCATTTGTCTGAAGTGTTGTAGGGTTTCCTGCCTAGGCAGGGGGTTGGACTAGAAGACCTCCAAGGTCCCTTCCAACTCTGTTATTCTATCTATTCTACTGGAAGGATATGTTTTTTCCGAATCTCTCTGTAAAAGGAACATCGAAGGAGTATGTGACCCATGGTCTCCACCTCTCCTGAGCCACAGGAACAGAGTCTTTCAGTCAGTGGTATCTTTTTATACTTGCCATAGAAGATGACCGATGGAAGCACATGGCACCGTGCAAGCGAAAATGGTTTCTGATGATGACTTTAGCCGACTCCAACTGGCTAAAATAGCTGGCAGGACTAACAACATATCTAATGGCATCTGGAGCCAGAAACAACGGAGCTTTCCCTAAGTCCGTTTTCCTTTCAATGTCCTCTACCCTTTGTCGCAAGGGTTTGTTTTGCTTGGTCCAACTTGAGTATTGAGGCTGGGGAGAAGCCTAGTTTGGCAAAGTTGGACTGTCCTTTATTCTTATATGCATCAACATTGCTCCTCTAAAGTATCTCTTACTGTAATTTCAAATCTTAAGGGAATTCTGATTAAACATACTTTCAAGTCTATCTCAAGTCTCTTCCCTTTTCCCTATTCTGGTCTCCAAGTTTCTTTTCATATTAAATAATTGGTTGTAATGTTTCAAAAGAAAATTTCCCTCTAATATCTTTCCCACAATTGCACATCGTCTAAGATTTTGGGTTTGAGGAAAACAGAATCCCAACATAAAGAGGAAACAGCATAGCTATCCAATGGTACCAACCAACAGTAAATTCAATAGAAGAGAATATATGTACTTCAGGGTTAAAATGTTGGGTTCCTGCAAACGTTCATTACTAGGATAAGTAGCAAGATCAATGTGAGAGGAAGATTAAGGTTTGCTGGCTGCTTATCTATAGTAGCTTGCTCTGCAGTCTTGGTGGGATGTGGCTTCCTTCTTGATCAGAGGATGATGGTCTTGTTTCTTCCATTATTGTTTATCTGGTGCTGTTTCCTATTTAATAGGTTGTTAACTGCAGGGCAGATGTATTCTAGGCTGTTTGTTTCCTTTCTAGGTTTTTGGTTGTATATTTGATGTCAATCTAAGAGCATTTTTTTTCCTTAGAGAATTCTTACAAAAAGAGGTCCATCAGTATGCAAAATCATCCCTCCTCCACGGGATCTATAACATATGCTATGCCCATCCATAGATCCTTACAAGTAACTTAGGAAGGCCACACACTATTCTGTAACTTATTCAGATATTTTTTGGAAACCAAGAGTAACTACTGACTACTAATTTCCACCGGCTTGTTCTTTTGATTCAAATTACATTTTAATTACATGGCTGGTACAATGTTAAATTTTAGCAATATTTTCCAGTTAAATATATCAAGTTATTTTCAGAGATTAGCTCTCATTATATCTTTATAGATCCTTTTATTGAAAATCAGTGCATAAAGAGCTACCGTTACATTTGGATGCACATATATTAGGATCAATCCAAGTTCTTTTCTGCTGTTCTCATGTAAATTAATTTCATATTTGTCACTGAATTCAGCAATGTTGCTAGGAAAACATTTATTTTATCATGATACTTCTGAACTCATAGTCAAGGATTCTTCTTTGACTATGAAATCCCATTTTAGAAGAGGAATTTACATTAGAAACTCAAGTGTGAACTTATTGACAATAATATCGCCCTCAATACAATTCACTTTCTAACTCTGGCCAGCTAAATGAAGACATTTTACAAAATCTATCATACAGCTCTTCAAAGTTTGTATCTGTCAGGAGACGTCTAAACTATTGTTTTTAAAAGGTATGACAGCACTTTTCTCTTTCTCGATGCAGAGAACCAAAGTACAAAATAAAAGAGATTGGCCACAGATTCAAAATGCATCATACCATGCAATCAATAGCTAACTCCACCTCATGTCAAAATCTATTGTTCAGACTAGACATCGAAAAAATATGCCACTGAGGAAATCTCCTGCTACTTACAAGGATGCTGTACCATGAAAAACTGTTGCTGTAGTATCATTACACATGCACATACACACACAAAGAAAATAAAAGGAAAATGCTAATCAGCCTTAATCACTTGTTGCTTTGATGTAATTTACATTTTATTTTTTTCTGGTGAAAGATAGAAAGTGATAGATCTTGAGGCAAAGATTAAGAGATTGATGTATGTGAGCAAATATGCTTGTGTTTATAAAAAGTGTGTAATCGCATCTTACTCTGCACGTATGCAAGTCTCAAGGATTATATTCAGGCAATTTTTCTACAATAGGACAGTTACATAACAGGTGGTATAGTAAAATCTGGACTATTAGAAAGATCAAAGGGAGTCTTGATAAACAAAGTTATTACTATAAACTTTATAGGCCTTAGGTTTTTTGTATTTCAATAAACCATGGTTTAATTTGGGTCTTTTACGCTTTTAATACTGAAGTTCATCAAATCTTAACATGAAATGTAAGATTTAATTCTGGAAAATCTGATTTTGTTTCATAGAGATTTTAACTTTGATTTCAAATGTATTTTTAATGAGGCAGAACTCACACTGGTGCTTTAAATATAACAAGAATTGAGTTTTGGGAATGCCAGGAAATCGAGCTGATTTTGAAGCAACTAGCTGAATTAATGATTGATTAACACCAAGTACCAAATTATCCATACTCTGGTTCATACTTTTCATGCAACATCAACTGTATTCAGAACACATCAACAACATCTCTTCATCATAAATAATTAAGTCAGGTAAATATGTTATTATACATACAGCAAACAAAACTCATGAAATCTCAATAAAAAAAGTATGGACATTCGCTGCAATGAATGATACTGCAAAATTCAACTAATTTCAACACTAGGTTGAAAAACATCTGGTTTAGCTCTGTATCCTGGGAAAAAATATCACTTGATTTTCCATCTATTTTGCAATGAAATGTTGAATGTCAACAGAATTATATGACCTTAGCTAGTTTATCAAATGGACACAAATATCTACCTTTTTAGCATTAGTAAAACAGTTTTTTTAGACACAATTTTGACACTGTTTAAAGAAAGCATTCAAGTTAGCTTTGTAAAGGAAACACTACAGTATTGTCCAAAGCACACTTTTTTGATGTTTTTCAAGTAATACTCACAGCTCAATTCAATCACTGAAGTTTCTTCTATCATAATTTGGATTTAAGATAACAGTGGTATGGAAGGAAGTAAAAGTTTATTTCCAATCTGTCTAATAATGACTGACACAATTTCAGAGCACATAGCTGTAATAGCTGTAGCTACTCATAAATCCTATGGTGTATCAAGACTTCCTTGTTGACAGTGCTGATGGGAGAATCCCCAATACAAGGAAGCTTTGAGGAACAAGATGAACACAAAAGCAGCAGATGTTTGCTAAGGGCTTGCAGCAATGGAAAAGGCAGAGGAGAAGAGTTATAGCTATTATAGCAAAACAAGATAATATCGCTTCCAAGACAAAGACAACAGGGAGAGTACAGGGCTATTTCCCACTGAAGAACAGTCTGTGGAGTGAGAAGGCCCACAACTGGGGGTTCCTTCTGAACTTACACCTCCTGCCTGGAAGAACAGGTGGAAACTGGAGCCAGCAAGACCAGTTGTGGTCTTTTCTGGAACATGACACACTGATTTGTGCCTATTTTATTCTTTTAAACACTAGGGCAAATGGTGAGACACAGGAAGGCTCTTCATATATTGTCCTTGTATTTCTTTTTCATTCGAACCCCTCCCTTCCCCCTTCTTTATTCCCTCTCTTGAAAATGTAGTTCAGATGGAAGTCTTTTCTATTGTCATGTACAGTGTTTCTTAATAAATGTACGTTTACTTAAAAATTAATGAGTTAGCATTGATTGGGATCCATGTAGTATATAGTCTATTATGTACAGAATATACTTTGCAACAAGACCACTGTATTGGGTTACTTCTGCCCTAGGGGGCCATCTGTATGCTACAAGTTGTCCAAACTACAGCAGCACAAGGAATAATGGGCATTTCTTAATGTGCCCATGTGTCACCATTATCATGCAAATTACACAAGATACCAGCTGTTTTTTGGGGTGTAATTCAAGGTGCTTGCTGGTGGTTACCTTTAAAGTCCACCATGGGTTTTTTTTCATTGTTTTTGCTTGGCCATTGTGTTAGGAAGAATGGGTGTGCTCCAGTTGCCTTTTTGTGAGGCCTAAAAAGTGTGCTTTTGCTGTCATTGCTGCTGCCATTTGAAACAGCTTCTCCCAGAGATATGGAGGACACCTACTCTCCTGAGGTTCCAAAAAGCCCTTAAAACCTGGCTTTTGGTCCCAAGCTAGGGTTACTGTGGCTTTTTTGGGGGAGGGGGGTAGAATGTTGTATTGTGCTTTAATGACTACTTTTAGTGTGGACTGTTTCTTGTACTGTTCTCAACCTTTAAAAAACCTAGTGTTAGTATTTATGGTACTGGTTTTTTTGCCCAGACTACCTTGGAGGGATGTCATCAATCTTGCAAGTCTGAAAGCACTTCTTCCATCCACCCACCCCCATCCTTTACTTTTCAGCAAACTAGGAAGGGTCCCTTCTGAGATGCTTTCCATGCCCACCTCCCTTCTGTGCACTGTGGCATCTCTTGCCTGACCATTGTCTAGGCTGTGGCTTTTTTCTCTTTGTTCCTCTCAAGGATATTCCCACAGACCGTTACAGCTTTTGAGATTGATTGTATTGATTCACTGATGCTAGAATGGTTTTGTTTATTGCTTTGTTTATGTTTTATTTTGTGCTCTATCTGGGGTAATAAGAAATTATGTAACTGGAATGTAGTGCAACTTACAGTACAACCTCATCGAAGGGGGAAAATTCTTCATTTAGTAGACAAAATATGCTATGCTATGCTATGCTATGCTATGCTATGCTATGCTATGCTATGCTATGCTATGCTATGCTATGCTATGCTATGCTATGCTATGCTATGCTATGCTATGCTATACTATGCTATGCTAGCAAAATTTCAATTCAATGGACTTTTACTTAAGTAAGGGGTCTCCAACCCCCAGGCCATTGCCTGGTACTGGGCCATGGCCTGTCGGGTCACACAAGCAGTGGATGAGCGTGCAAAGCTCCATTTGTGCAAGCGGCAGGTGTGCACATGAAACCATCCCCTCTCCCCCCCCCTACCGCCATCGCTACTGGTCCGCAAAGCCAGAAAGGGGACCACTGACTTGAGGGACTTCAGATGCAACGTACAAAATTTGATCCTCCCTTTAGAGTTTGTTATATTAAAGTTTTACTGTTGTTTTTGGAAAGAACTGGACATCTCCTCCCCAAATAATCCATTTAATCCAGGTTTTAATATATATTTCTTTCTGATGCCCATTTTGAGTAGATAAAAATAAAATAATGGCTCTCTTTATTTACAAATATCTTGTTCCAAAGATCAATGAATGTGCTTTAGACAATGCAGCATCTAAACAATAGAGGGTATGTGACAAAAGGCAAGTTACAGGGACACACTTAAGAAAAAGTAGATATTGCTGTTATCAGCTAGGAGCTTTTCATTAGGGTTCAGAACCATGGACAGCAATTCTGCAACTGGAGTTCAAAAGAAAAATCAAAAAGCAATGATCTGAACCAATTGAAAGGTGTTTATACTAAGACAGGAAAATATTTTTGGATGCTTTGTATCCTCAAAAACTGAAGTGTTTTAGGCCCAGTTTCTTTATAGTCATTTTTGGACTTTTCTGGATAGATTTAGAGTTGAAAAGTAACAAATGGGTTGAAGGACACGAGTAACATATAGTCTGGAAGAGACAGAAAAAGCAACCAACATACTATAAACCATCAGGAGTTGCTTTGTTGTTAGCAATATTAGTGTCCCTGTTTCCAAAAATTTTAAAATTAATTTAGACCATTTACAATATAATTAGTAGAATTTATTCACATTGTTAAGAGCATATGGGAAAATCAGTCAAAATCTATTGTTTTATTAGTAAATTATATGTAAGAAATCATTCATTTTTAAATCATAATCTTTGTTACAAGAAACAATTTGGGTTTTTAAAAAATTCACTGTGTAAATATCTGCTTAGAAATTCTTGTTTCTGTCTGTTTATTCATATGTTCCATATCCAGATGGCGATGGAGGTAGAATTAGCAGTTATTGGGAGAACATTGCAGAAGGATTACAAAAGCTCAAATAAAACAATAATTGATCATTTATCAATTTGTATAAATATGGTGGCTTTATTTACAGCAAGCCTGCCCAAACATGGCAACTTTAAGACTTGTAGATTTCAACTCCCAAAATTCCCCAGCCAGCATGTCCCTAAGTCTTAAATGTGTCAAGTGTTGGGCACCCCTGCTTCATAGCCTAAAATCTTGTTACCAGGTTAATACCTTTAGTCTAGACTGATTTTTATGACTCACCTGACACAATTGTATAACCGATACCTCTTGGCCGCCCTTTGTCTTGATCAATTGCAGTTATCATACGCACAGTTGTACCCTGGGGACACAAAATAAAAGAATTGGCACTGCCGAATTTCCAATTCATATATTGTTTATCATGCTTGCTAAATAGTTCCATATCTAATCCCCCTATATATCATTTCTGAATTTTTAAATCTTATTCCTATGCTATTTATTATTTGCTATTCAATATCATGAACCGATTACTAATGCTGGAGAGAGAAAAAAAGGCAGCCATTTTTCTACTGGTTAATTTACTTCTACAACATTTGTAAAGTATACAAGGAACAAAAAATTCATCCTACTTGTATTTCCAAAGGGAAACATTGCTAGCTATTGCCAATAGCTATCGTGTACAATTCAAGTCTCACTCTCTTATCTATACCATAGAGCCAATCTGGTCTAGTGGTCAGGGCACCAGGCTAGAAACACTGGTGAGTTCTAGTCCCACCTTAGATATCAAAGTTGGTTGGGTGATCTTGAGTAAGTTACTCTTTCTCAGACCAACCCACCTTACAGAGTTGTTGTGGGGAAAATAGGAGGAGGATGGAGTATTATATATGCTCACTTGCCTTGAGTTACCTATAAATTAATAAAATTTAATAAAATTTAATATCTCTCTATGGTTACAAATTTAAATATAGATCTTAAGGTGACATCAGCCTGACTTGGCCTATGCACTAGCCCTTCTCCTGCAAACCAACACAAGGAATTGAATGGTTTTATCTTTTAAAACCCTTGTGAATGTGCTCCCTTGAACAATCTAATTTCTTTACCACTTATCAAATGGCCAGTGAACTGTAGCTGGAATTAGGTCACCAAGGTGAGCATGTCTATTACTGTTCAAGCTTTGCTTTGACCTTATTTATTTATCTATTAATCAAATTCATGTAGCTGCCCATCCCATGAAAAGTGACTTGATTCATTTTTGTCTTGGGGCTGGGGGGGACCCCCAAACAAACATGACTGGAAGCAAGTACATTTTTCCAATATATAAGCAACTTATTGGTGTTATAATTTTTAGGACTTCTGGTAAATGGTAACATAATAATGTGCATGTACTGTGCATGTTCTGTGAGATAACTATTTATCATTTTTATGCAGCACAGAGATACAGAGACATCACAGTCCATCATAAGTTATTAATTTACTTACATATACAAATTATATGCTACCTGATGTCCAATGACTCTGGCAGCTTACAAGTAAGAAAAAAAAATAAACAATAACAAATTTAAAAAATCATAAAGGGCCCAAAGGCAAACATAAACCCCAAATCTCCATTAGCATGGGAGCTATCCAAATTTGGGGGGAGGCTATTATTCCAAAGGACAGATGCTGTAAGAGGGAAGGAATATGTCCTGGGGGGTTGATTAGATGACACTGTTTAATTCATCAGACATGAAGCGTGTCCATCCTGCCTGATCTCATCAAAGAGACAGAAACAACCAGAAACAGCAAGTCCTTCAATATAAATCTTGTCAACCAAATAGCAAACACTAGTTGTAATTAAATGTCTTCTCTTTGGAACAACTGTTCTTATATCTTTGCGGAAGAGTTAGGATATACAGTAGGTTGAGAGGGACAGCAGTAACACCGAGAAGGAGAATTATGATTCCAAGCCACACACTGTCTTTGTATTTAAAACCTCAACTATGTCATCGTTTTTTATTGCATATTGAGAATTATGGTGTTCATCCATCTGACCAGGATCAGAATGAAATACCCTAAAGGCATTAACAATAAAACAACATTCTAAGTATTGTATTTATTGGCAGAGTCATGTAACCATTCCTCAACCAAGACTTACAGGTGACCCTTGCATCTAATTCACGACCTTGGGTCATTCCATGTCAAGTGGTCTGATTTCAGAAAAGTGCCCAGCTCGACCATCACGGATTTTGATGAGATTTGGTGTGAACATGCACACGCGTCCCCAATGAACATTGGTAAAGTGTTACGTTTGCCGATGCAATACTTGCGGAGATATAGTCATTTGTATGACCCCATACCGCAGCCTTTGACAGTATGACTCTGAGGCTTCAGCAACTTTGAGACATAATATCTCCGGCAATATTTTGTTGAGAGAAACAAAACTTGGCCATCTTGTACAACTTGTTGTGCTCTATTAAACAAAATAATAAAAACATTCTCATGAGCGATCTCCGTCTAGATAATTTGGAGCAAAGTTGGCCAAAAATGACTGCGGCGCGAAAAAAGGGTAAGGTTTGGCTTCTTATATCTCTGGAAGGAAAGGTATGAGAAATGTGAAACTTTGTGCGTAATAACTTAGCAACACAAGGTTTTCAAATATAACATTTCATTCCCCTACTGCTTTCCAATAGTTCACAAATTGAGTGTAAATTTGACGGTTTTTGTAAAAACACCAAAAATAGGGTATTTTCAGCCCGCTTTTACAAAAAAAAGACCTTCTCCAAACTCTGTTAAATCATTCTCATCGGAAAGAGCATGTTTCAAACCCCCTAAAAAGTAGAGTTGGTGTTTCATCGCTGACGTATAAAGCCCCAAAAATAGGGACAAAGTGGAGGATGTTGCTATGGCAGCGTCACATGCATTCCATTATTGTTTCATCTTGTTTGTTTTATATAGACATCATTACTACTATTATATTGTGTTGGTCCATGGTGACATTGTCACTACCAGTTCTGGCACTTGACCCAGCAACCCCATCGCCATAGGGGGCATGCCCAATAGCTGTGCAATACCAGCCACGGTTGGGTTTCTTGGTTCAGGATCCCAAGCCTGTAGTTTGGTTTCTTCCTCGAGGTTCCAAAACCTTGTGTGGGTATCTGTCCGTTCCCAAGCTGCCGATTGGGCAGCTTATCCTAGGTTCCCAAGCCTAAAGTGGGTATCTTATATGGTTCCCAAGCCGAAGTCCATACTATTCGTATAAACTGCCAAATTCCAACGATCGCTTATGTATTATTGGACAAGACTATTGGAGCGATGAGCTCCTCCACTTGTTTACTGGACCCGTGCCCTTCCTGGCTGGTTTCTGCCAGCAGGGAGGTGACACGAGGCTGGCTCCAGGCTGTAATCAATGCCTCCTTGAGGGAGGGGTCCGTCCCGCAACCATTGAAGGTTGCGGTGGTGAGGCCCCTCCTCAAGAAGCCTTCCCTGGATCCAGCAGATTTAAAAAACTTTCGTCCAGTCTCCAACCTTCCCTTTATGGGGAAGGTTGTTGAGAAAGGCTAGGGCGACCTTTGCACAGGTTCGCCTTGTGTACCAACTGCGGCCCTATTTGGATCAGGAGGCTCTGCTCACGGTCACTCATGCCCTTATCACCTCACGACTTGACTATTGCAATGCGCTCTACATGGGGCTACCCTTAAAAAGTGTCCGGAGACTACAGTTAGTCCAGAATGCAGCTGCACGAGCAGTTGTGGGTGTGCCAAGGTACACCCACACAAGTTCCATCCTTCGCGAGCTGCACTGGCTGCCGATTGCGCTCCGGTCACAATTTAAGGTGTTGGTTGTTATCTTTAAAGCCCTACATGGCTCAGGACCAGTTTATCTGCGTGACCACCTTCTCCCACACTCCTCCCAACGACCAGTGAGGTCGCACAGGGTTGGCATTCTTCAGTGTCGGCTGGCGGGTCCACGGGGGAGGGCCTTCTCTGTAGCCGCTGTAACTTCCCCCCGAGATCCGTACTACCCCCACCTTACTGGCTTTCCGTAAAGCCGTTAAGACCTGGCTTTTCCGGCAGGCCTGGGGCCAATAACCGATGGATTGGCCCATGTATGTAGGTGTAAATGTTTTATTGATATATTTTTAAATTGTACTTATCATGTTTTTTATTAGTGTTTTTTTATTCATGTGTTGTGAGCCGCCCAGAGTCCTTCGGGAGTTGGGCGGCATACAAATTTTATTAAATAAAATAAATAAATAAATAAATAAATTATTGAATTTATGCACCACGTTGTTTAGCTTCGCTTCTGGGAATTGATACTGTCGACCGGACTGAAGGCATTGGAAGCACACAAATAAGATGTGGTTCTAGAACCCAACAAACATCTTGTCTTTCAGGCCAATAAAATGAATGAGCAGGGCCTCGTGGATGCATAAATGTTACAAACACATCATTCGAAGGGACCTTATAGGTCTTCTAGACCAAGGGTCTCCAACCTTGGCAACTTTAACCCTGGCGGACTTCAACTCCCAGAAGCTGGTTGGGGAATTCTGGGAGTTGAAGTCCTCCAGGCTTAAAATTGCCAAGGTTGGAGACCCCTGCTCTAGCGATTAGTTTATTCTCCCAGTGTCCCTCGGGAGTTGGGCGGCATAGAAATAAATAAAATAAATAAATAAATAAATAAATTATTGAATTTATGCACCACGTTGTTTAGCTTCGCTTCTGGGAATTGATACTGTCGACCGGACTGAAGGCATTGGAAGCACACAAATAAGATGTGGTTCTAGAACCCAACAAACATCTTGTCTTTCAGGCCAATAAAATGAATGAGCAGGGCCTCGCAGATGCATAAATGTTACCAACGCATCATTTTGTTCGATTGAAATTTCCACGACGTTGCCTACCCACCATTTTTTGTCATAAATGCAGGCAACATAACAACCGGGAAATAGTTTCGGCCAATTTTAAATTCGGATTGACAGTATTGGACAGTTTGGCCACAAAGTTAATCATGTCATTTGAAACTTTGCTGACAGAAATTGAATTTGAATCAACTGGCACAAACAGGTGATGATCTCTTCTGCCAGCTATTGTGCTGCTAACTTTCCATCTTTCTTCTTGTAGCATCCTGCTTTCTTCGATTTCTCTCTTCGGAACGTAGATATATTTAATTCCGTGAATGTTTCTGTCACAAAAGTTGAACAGATCTGTTGGCGTCAGTATTTGGTCGGTTGATGGTCGCTGGAGGCTGGCTCGAGCAGCCAAACGTTTAGTCATGCCGCCAACTCCATCGCATGGTGATTTGGTGAAACAAAATCACATGGTGAAACATTCACGGACTTAAATATATCTACGTTCCGAAGGAAGAAATCGAAGAAAGCAGGATACTGCAAGAAGAAAGATGGAAAGTTAGCAGCACAATAGCTGGCAGAAGAGATCATCACCAGTCCATTTGACATGGAATGACCCCCTTGTAAAATTTAACTCATGTCTCTTTAAAAGTGGGATTTGTCTTGCTGGAATTAAAACAGGTCTGGGCATATAATAAAGAAGTCCCTAACACTGAATTGAATGAGAAAGGCTCTATTTCATCTTCATTATTTAGATAAATAAAAAGTGCATTTAATTTTTGCCCCATGACAATTCTATAAAGTAAATTAGGCTGAGAAACACTTACTGGTTCAAAATTACTCAGCAAGTTCTAAAGAGTGGACTTAAAATTGTGGTTTTCTGTGCTTTTGTCTAATGTTTTAGCCCATGGGTGTCAAACTCGCCACGTCACGTTGCCGTCACATGATATTTCTAGAGATGTAAAATTTCCGGAAATTTTGAAGCTCGGAAAAAAACCTGTTTTTTTTTCCCCCATTTTTTTGGGGGGGGGGAACGGAAATTTTTGGAAAAATTGAAAAAAATGCTACATTAGCACTTTTTTGTCTTTTTAAGATTGAAAGTCATTCTGTTACTTTAGGAACATAAAATATGACTATGGACAATTTGACTTGGCATAAAATTGTCACAACTAGCATATTAAAAATATAGTGTAGCCAAACAATTATCACAAACATAATTTACTTTTTTTATAATATTTATTTATAACAAAGGGAGCAACAATCTCCTGAACTCGTCACTTGTCTGCAATAGTATAGGATTTCCTGCTTGAGCAGAGGGTTGGACTAGAAGACCTCTAGGTTCCTGTTCTATGTTCTTCATGTAGCCTTACACTGATGTTGAATCAACTCCTCTGGTCGTATTTCCTCTCTGTTCTACCTGGGAAAGGTGACACTGAGTTCCTCAATCAGCTTGCTTTAAGATGGGACTTGAAGTCCACCCATCAAATAGTTGCCAAGTTTGAAAAACACTGTCTTAAACCTTCAACCTGGCCGAGAAAGAACTGCAAAAAAAAAAAAAAAAAAAATTTTTTTTTTTTTTGAATTTTTCCGGTTTTTTTCCGGGCCTTCACATCTCTAGATATTTCATGACATTTTTCCCATTTGTGGAGCTGGGGTGGGCGTGGCTTGCCCGTGACACATCCGGCCCATGGGCTGCCAGTTTGACACCCCTGTTTTAGCCACTGTACCATTTATTTGGAAATATTTGACTGAAGATTCCCCAACATTCACATCCTCATTACTTAGCTATAACCTTTCCCCCAACCCCTGTAGCTTCAACACCTTTCTTCAGCTTGCAGCAAGATGGGTGGCAAACAAATTTAATAAATAAAATAAATCTTTCAGCATAAATTATAAATTTTCTCCTGAAGTCACGATTATTCAACTAATATCTTCATTTATGCACACAACAGCAATTAATTTAGTGTGAACACATTTGTGATCTCAAGCGGTTCTGCTTTCTTTTGTTTATTGAGAAAATAGGCATTCATTTTTACCTTGGGGGATAGAAGTATGAATGGTTGTTTTTATAGTTTAATGAAACACAACATCTGCCTTAACAAGAGCAAACCAATGCTATATTTTATCTATTGGAAGCCACAGTTCAAGCAGAGCCAATTGCATTTCATGTCTTACTCAACATCTTAGTAGCCTTCATAACTTTTAGTCTTTTTTTTTTTAAGCCTAATACAAAATGTTTTATTCAGTGATTTAGTAACCTCATATAACTATCCATGTCTATGGGAGAAGGAGGAGGTTAGCGGTAGTTGAGGGTGGGTGGAAGTTGGCAACTAGAGAGAGGAAAACATTACAAGGTAAGCTATTGCTTCTTTAGTCTATTCCAATGGGTTTCACTTGGATCTCTCCTCTTGAAAACATTTCAGCAAATATTCCAAAATATAGCAGCTCACATACAATATTAATAGGGAGGAGTAGATTTAGGAACATAACACTAGTCGCTGCATTGGTTGATAATTGGTTTCCAGGCCCAATTCATTGTTTTTAATCTATGAAATGCTGTATGGGGGTCCTTGGTGCTCCCTGAGCCTGGTTGTTTTCTTGAAGATGTTTCATTACTCTACTACTGTGTTTCCCTGAAAATAAGACCCTGTCTTATATTTTTTTGAACCCTGAAATAAGCGCTTGGCCTTATTGCCATGCACTCAAAAGCCCAATTGGGCTTATTATCAGGGGATGTCTTATTTTGGGGGAAACAGGGTAGGTAACATCATCAATGCACTGATGGTGTTACATAGTTGGGTAATGAAATATATACAAGAAAACAACTAAGTTCAGAGAGCACCAAGTATCATGCAGTTCAACCTTAAGCTGCAAATATTCTCTTCTGTAACAGTTATGTGGCTTGGCACTTGCAATAGCAATAGCACTTAGACTTATATACCGCTTTACAGTGCTTTTACAGCCCTCTCTAAGCGGTTTACAGAGTCAGCATATTGCCCCCCAACAATCTGGGTCCTCATTTTACCAACCTCGGAAGGATGGAAGGCTGAGTCAACCTTGAGCCTGGTAAAATTCGAACTGCCAAATTGCAGTCAGCCGGCAGTCAGCAGAAGTAGCCTGCAGTACTGCCCTCTAACCACTGCAGAACTGCCTTTCTCCAGAATTAGCTCATCCTATGTATTTATTCCAAAGACAGCTGCTAGTCCAAAACCTATATGAAGTGATAGACCCAGAGTATGGTGACTACCACTTAAAGGTATGCCCTTTAAGTGAGTCACCCCATATGGAATATCTTGCCCCTACATCCTTCTTACTAAAGCTTATCTTGAACTGATGGTGCTAATGGTAGTGATAATGATAATGACCCTAACCCTAATCCTAATGATGGACCTGGGGCTATTAAAATGTTTACAATACCCTTTATATAAGTGTATTTTCTGACTTATCATGACTCTTTGGAATTAAGGTGGCTAAGAAATGATTCTGTAAATAACTAAAACTAAATTGTAATTATTTTTCAAGCAAAGCTAGATATAACGATGCATGATGATCATCTACTGGTAAATAGGCTGAAAAAGGAAAATTTATTATGAGCACATGCTTATTTGCTCTGCATCTCAGAATACGTCTTCCATACAGCCAATTTTCATTGTACCTGGGAAGTCTCATGTAGGAAATGACCAGGCTGAGCCTGAGGAAGGGATCAAATGCATCATCAGTCATGAGTTTCTTCGTGCCCACAAGAAATTTAAGTCCAGCCCATCTTGAATTCCATTGACTCTTATCTACTCCCAATTTGCTTTGACTGTTAGTAGTTCAGATTCTTGTAAAGAGCTTACGCTTTCAATAAACCCATTTGAACTCTCTGAACCTCCTGATTTTCCCAGCACTTGTCATCTTAAAATTTTTAAAAAACTACAGAGTCTGAAAAACCAATGTATCTCTTCCAATGCTGGGGAAACATATTTGAACAAAATTTGCACACATCACTATTCATAATAAAAATTAATATATGTTTAATTTTATATCTATTTGTGTAGGTGTATTTGTATTTTTGTACACCATCATGAATGTTTACATGTGAAAGAATATAAAAATATTGTAAGCCAACTACTACAGAGAGTGGCAACAACAGAACTTAGCACTTCAAATTATTCATCATTCTTCATAAAACTGTTAAAATTGATGTAATAAAACAGTCCAATGTTTTTATTCAAATATCTGTTGTTTATCTATAAAATGGAGGATAAATAGGATTTATTTTTGAATAAAACAGTATTTACGGCTAAGGAAAATAATGTCATTTCTGCAATCTGATCAAACTCACTTGGGTCAGATACTAAAAGTGATTAACAATCATTTTAGATAAAAATCAACATACAAAGAATCAATGTATTAATGGGGAAAACATATATAAAATACATGTACTGTCCTAACACCTCTCCTTTGTCCTAACACCTCAGCTAACATTGCATAGGTTAATTAGAATTATTTGATAGTCATCTATGACTGCAATGGAGCTTGCCCATTGCAGTTGCAAGTGCTGACAACTTTAAGTCATTGCTTAACAATCTCTACCCCCTACTATCCCTGATGCCACCATTAAACTAATGTGTGGGTTGTTAAGTTAGCATGAGGTATGCCCTGGGAGACCCGTCACCCAACTGAGTCTATAAAGAAAACAGATCAACAGCAAAAAGCTTTGCAAAGTCAAAAATAGCCCAGTAGAAGGAAAGAGCCCAGCTAGATTGGGGCCTAGTGTCATGGTGTTGTGGCCCGCCAGCGTCCCATGCAGGTGATCATGGATCCCGAGGACGATGAGGCGGTTGTGGCACGGTACCATTGGCCCGTGCACCTGGCACCTGAGTCAGAGAGCGAGGGCCTTCAACCAGGGCCTTCTGTACCTCCTGAGGAGCCCATCAGGGCTGAAGAAGAAGAGGAGGAGCCTCTTCTTCTCAATGCTCGGGCACGCAGGGCTGCTAGAAGACAAGAGTGGCTACTCAGGAGGAGGTCTCCTTGAGAGTAGAGCTGCAGGCTAAGTGGCCACACCCTTAGACTATTTAAGCCCTGACCACGCTGAGCCTCATTGCAGGAAACAACGTTTATTATTACTCTTGATCTTTGTAACTCCAGTCTGCTCGGTTCTTGTTCCAGTACGGGTCCTGTTTCCTGCATTCCTAGCTCTGGGAGTACTGCCAGATACAGTAAGACCTGCTCATTTATCTCTTGGACTCCGGCCAGCTGTTAAGATTATACATTAACAGCGGGGTTTTGAAAAAGACTCTTCTGCCTTTATTTTGTTTTCAACGGCTCCTAAGAAGTTATTAGGAGACCTTTATTATTAGTAAACGAACAGTGTTTTGCAGTTCGTGTGTGCGTATTATTGGTGACTCGTCGCTGGGGCAGAACACATGGTCCAATGCCAGAGAGGTTTTCAAAGAAGCCTCTTGCTCGGCCGATGAAGCCATGCTTATGGGCTGGGCTCTGCCTTGATCAGCTGGCTGTTGGGAGAAGCCAAATCTCTCCTAGGCTTTGGGGTAGCCAGCCCACCTTCAAGCCAAGGTGGAAGTTTCAGGAACAGCTTACTAAACGTTTGGCTAACCCCCTCCTTTCTCCGTATCCCTACATTTCGTCAAAAACAAAAGATGCTGAAAGGGACAGGCTACTTGATCTTTCTCTCCCTCCCTCCCCCAGTTAGGTGCTGAAACTAAACTCTTCATCTCTGCTCTCCAATTTTGATCATTTTGCTAAACATACCACAGGCTTGGAAAGAGGAGACTAAAGCGGCAGCACAAATGTCCACAGCAGAAGCTGGGTCCTAAAGGAAGTTAGACAGGGCAGCAAAAAGTTTGAAAACCTTTGGAAAGCTTTTTGCTGCCTGTCTGACTCCTTTTAGGACTCTGCTTCTGCCATGGCTGTTTGCTGCATGTTTGTGGTGCCACTTTTCTTTTGAGCTGAACTTTTTCTTCAACTCCTCAAGGCAAACACGCCGCAGAAAGATTTTCTTTGTTTGCTTCCTTCCTTTCCTCTATCACAGAGTTCCCCAACCTTTCCAGCTTTGTGGCCTAGCCACCACTTCTGCAGCTTGGTTCCAAACAGCTCAAGGCCTGGTAATGGGCCACAGCCTGGAGACCACAGCTCTACCCTTCAACCTGGCAATGACTCATCAAGATAAGCAACTTACAAATTTTTTTAGCCCCCTTTCCAGGCATGCAGTAAAGTCCCTGCACTTGAACAGAAGGTTGTCAGGAAATTTCAGACCTAAAACATCCCAGAAGACGACAAAAGTCACACCTTCTACACTGCTGCTGAGAAATTAACATGGACGTGCCCGTATAGTCAGCAGAGGTTGACCTTAGTCTGAGAGAATTTTTACCTTTAGTACAGAACAAATATTCTTGTTTAACATCTACATGAAACAACTGGGTGACATTATCCACCAGTTTGAGGTTTGGGATCATCAAAGATTTTAGTATCAACCGAAGTGTTGAATAAGTGAAGCTGTTGAGGTACTGACTTGATGTCTGGAGGCTATTTCAATCAATTAGTCAGTATAGAGCTGGAAGGACCTTGGAGGTCTTCTAGTCCAACCCCCTGCTCAAGCGGGAGACCTCACATCATTTCAGATAGGTGGCTGTCCAGTCTTTTCTTAAAAACCTCCATTGATGAATGTCTAAAGAGATTCTCAGTCATCCAGGTCATGTTTGTCCCAAAGATGCTTTTTCAAAAGGCAACTGGATTTTCTTGTTTTTCTTTGAAGATGTTTCGCTTCTCATCCAAGAAGCTTCTTCAGCTCTGGCTTGGATGGTGGAGAATGGAAGGATTTATATTCCCTGCAGACAGCTGGTCATTTGCATTCTTTTAGAGAGTCATTGAGGCCACTTGGAGGTTTGTCTGTGTCCTCAGGGTCACCTGAGTAGTGCAAATGGGTGTGTAGCCTTCTTGGAACTGCTGAAAGGACTGTGAAACACCTTCAAAGAAAAACAAGAAAGTCCAGTTCCCTCTTGAAAAAGCATCTTTGGGACAACCATGACCTGGATGACTGAGAATCTCCATAGACATTTAACTATGCACTTTGGGATGAACACCCTTCGAATGGTGCGAGAATATGAACGGATTTTCAGAAAAATTGCAGATTACAGGAACTGTAATTACAGTAATTGCAGATTACTGAAACTGCGCTTCAGTTTGGGATGCAGACAGCACAAACTCATCCCCAACAGCCTGCATTTGTATTCAACTGTGAAGGGACACAGGGCAGAAAACATCCTGCAGAAAGCACAGCTCCATAACACAACCCTTTCAGCAGTTCCAAGAAGGCTACACACCCAAGCAGGTCTGAATAGAAGAGTGAAGAAATTATATTACAAATCACACAATATAGCAATCTCATAATAAATGTGTTGCTGTATAATATTTCTGGAGGAAAGGTTTGGAGCAGGGGTGAAATCCAGCAGGTTCTGACAGGTTCTGGAGAACCGGTAGCAGAAATTTTGAGCAGTTCGGAGAACCGGTAGCGGAAATTTTGAGTAGTTCGGAGAACCGGCAGATACCACCTCTGGCTGGCCCCAGAGTGGGGTGGGAACGGAGATTTTGCAATATTCTTCCCCCAGGAGTGGGGAGGGAATGGGGATTTTGCAGTATCCTTCCATGCCCACCCAGCCACGCCCACAGAACCAGTAGTAAAAAAAATCTGGATTTCACCACTGGTTTGGAGATGTACGAGAAGTGGCAGAATCTGGGGTGGTGTTAAAAGAGGAACAGCCTAGAACCCCTACATAGCCACAAGTGGACTAAGTCCAACCCTTGAATTCTGTTGATCCTTATCTAATTCCAAGCAGGTGATAACTATTAGTTGTGCATAAGCTGTTTTAGCAATAAATAAGTTTAATTGGACCTTGACATGTGGACCTCGTCTTTTGTGCCTGACAGGAGATCTGGCATCGCATTTCTAAATTAAAATTCTGGTAGAATTTTAAGACATTAAAAACCAATATGGTTTGACAGCACACTTGCCATTTGCCAAAGCAGTGGTTCTCAACCTGTGGGTCGCGACCCCTTTGGGGGTCGAACGACCATTTCACAGGGGTCGCTGCGCGCGTTAGCCCGCCATCTTGGTGCCACCGTCACTTGCAGGGGTGAAATGCTCCCGGTTCGGCCGTGCCTGCGGGTCGCCGGACAGCCGGTAGCTACAGAAGCAGGAGACTTCGCCCACCCGCCCGGACGCCGCCATTTGGGTTCTTTTACCCTCTGCGCATGCGCAGAGGGTAAAAGAACCCAAATGGCGGCATCCGAGCGGGTGGGCGAAGTCTCCCTCTTCCGTTGCTACCGGCTGTCCGGCGACCCGCAGGCATGGCCGAACCAGAAGCATTTCACCCCTGCGGACAGCGGCGGGGGGGGTGTCACGGGGGTGTCACGGCATTAGAAAGGTTGAGAACCACTGTGCCAAAGGAACCCCTCAGAAACAAAAAAGCTGATGAGAAGGATGGGATAAATTTTGAATTAGAAGTAATAAACTTTTAAGAGACACTTTCATCCTAACAAGACTTTTTGTGAGCTTCTTGTTCCCTAAGAAACAATTTAATATTGTTGGTACAAGTGGTACAATCTTTGAATGATTGTAAAAGTAAGAAAGAAAATGATGTTTTACTTTGAATGATCATCTGAATCCAAATGTATCCAAATGCGAACATTTCTATTTATTATATAAACATTCCCTAAAGATTAAATTCAATCTCTGTTTGCTTAATGGCCACCATGTTCACTTAATGACACCCCCATTCCAAAAAGGGTCACAAAATCAGGCACAATCACATAGTGATTTGCTTTATGACCATCACAACTTACTACTGACATTGATGGCTCAATTATGGTCATACGTCCAGGATTACTACTACTCAATTATGGTCATACGTCCAGGATTACTACTACTCAATTATGGTCATACGTCCAGGATTACTACTACTCAATTATGGTCATACGTCCAGGATTACTACTACTCAATTATGGTCATACGTCCAGGTACTTGAAACTTGTGCTCACAATACTTCTGAAGTGGCTGGAACAACTTAAAACACCACAAATGTAACTGGTTTGCACACTACTGCAGATGCAGTCACTCGAACAAGAATACTGAATTCTTCCCTCACAGGGCAGGGTTGGGGAATTTTTTTTTTTTTTTTTTAAATCTGCCCAACTCTTCCGCTACAATAATACTCCTGCTGAGAGGCAGGAGGGGGTGAAAGGGAGAAGAAAATTTCTTTCAATGTTTTTACAGAAAGAAAAGGGACGTGCAAAGATCTTTTTTTAATAAAGTCTTGAGCTTCTAATAAAGCAGTCGCAGGAAGTATAAAATAAGGAGGAATTAACTTAGAGATAGTAAGCCTTTGGGGCAACGACAGCGTAAATCAACTAATTCTTTTGACTCTGTGTGTGTGTGTGTATGCATTGTACGTGTGTGTCTAGTGCACTTGTGGATATATATACACATCTACAACAGGGGTGGGTTCTTCTTTTCTTCGCTGCCGGTTCGCTCAGTGCCGCGCGGGTGCGCGCGCGCTTTGCGGGTACGCGCATGCTTCGTGCATGTGCAGTGTTTTAAAAACGCTTCTGCGCATGCGCAGAAGCAAAAAACAAAATGGCGGCACCTATGGCGCTGCCGAAAAAAACAGTTCGGGGGCATGGCAGGCCTGTGTCGCTGCCAGTTCTAGCAACCTAGGCCTCCAAGTTACTACCGGTTCTATAGAACCGGTCCGAACCGGTCCGAACCCACCTCTGATCCACAAGTGGACTTGACATACACATACAATGTACATACACACACACACACACCAATATGTATATATGTATATATGTATATATGTATATATGTATATATGTCTGTCTGTCTGTCTGTCTGTCTGTCTGTCTGTCTGTCTATCTATCTATCTATCTATCTATCTATCTATCTATCTATCTATCTATCTATCTATCTATCTATCTATCTATCTATCTTTTATCTCTATGTCTATATTTCTATTTCTATTTCTACTGTGTATCTTTATCTCTCTCTCTCTCTCTCTCCCCACAGTGTATGTATGTATATGTATGTGTGTGTGTGTGTGTGTGTGTATACAAATGCACTTTACATACACACACAGTGTATACACACATGTATATACACATGTGTGTGTGTGTGTGTGTGTGTGTATCTCCACAAGTGCACTATTTGTGATGATACTAATAGCTACGACAGAATAAAAGTACATCCTTTATCCACCTCGATCACAACCCCACAAGGAGATCATATACAAAGCTGACTCCAATGCTTGCCGTTCAAATTTGCAACTATTTTATTAAATAATAACAAATGAATTGGGACCGGTTATGAATTCTGACTTGGAAGAAAGAATATCATAGACTGAAAGAAATCAGCACAGGGAAATTCAGTCTAGACACAAAGTTCTCCAGGAATTCTACCTGTAACCAACAGGAGGTAAGAACATGTTACAATCTCAGGATTTAAAGAATAACACCTAGGAACATTTGAACAAGTTACAAACTAAATATGTATCTTTCAGTAAAAAAAGAGGCAAGACAAGCTCTATGGCAGCGATTCTCAACCTGTGGGTCGCGACCCCTTTGGGGGTCGAACGATCCTTTCACAGGGGTCGCCTAAGCGCGTGCTAGCCCGCCACGCCCCCTTTGTCACCTCATCACGCGTGGGGAGGGGCCGGGGACGGTGTCACGGCGGCGGGGCGGGGGTCGCGGCATTAGGAAGGTTGAGAACCACTGCTCTATGGGCTTAGAGGTACAGTATGAGGCAATATGTATACATTTAAAATGCAGGAATGAGCATTTTTATAAAATAATTTGATGAATTGTTTTAAAGACATTCAAAGCTGGCAAAACTTCAATATGAACAAATCACATTTCTAATCCTCTACAACTCACCCATCCCTACAATGCTATTTGTAGAGAATACAATTAGTATAAACAGTATTTCTGTTGCCCACAATGGACATTATCCTTTTTTTTTTATCGTGCTGAAATTTGTAAACAAAGTAAATTTGAGCTTTTAACTGGAAGCTCAAACCTGATTTAGGAGAGAAGCAGCGTAGCAGAAAATAAAATCTGCATACACCAGGCCTGGCAATAGGTCCATTATATTTTCTTTTATTAATTTCTTGAAAATGCTCGCCTCCCTGTGTATTCATTTTTTTTTTTTGGTAAGCACTAAATTGGATGGAAGTTATGTGGTCATACATGAGCACTATTTTCTGCAATTACAGTAGCTGCATAGAGTTTACATTATATATTCAGTGTTTTAAAAAAGAAAGAGAAAGTAATAGCTTGACATTTATCCTCTCACTCTGTAACTCAATATCAAAACCTTTATTATGGCCTATGGGCCAGAAAGCTCTACAATAAAATGCATAGAACTCTAATTATTAATAAAACTTAAAAATGTAGTAAAATTACATAAAATAAACTGCTATAGCAACTGCATTAGAAATAGCAGTGGTAATCACAAAGTTGTGCTAAACTTCAACTATAGGTAGGATGGATGCAACAAACGGTAGCATTAAATCAGGCAACATAGAAAGATATGTGAGGATCCCGATTAGATAGAAGCAGTGACAGATAGACATAGTTCTCTTTATCAGCATAGTTCTTTAAAATGGGATAAATATGTATCTTCCTTCATTCCCTACAGAGAGAGAGCAATTAAGGAACATATGGCTTAGGGATTCCACAGAGCCATCTCCGCATGGATAGGAATCCTGCTGAAAAGGATTATTTTAAATGACAATCATTTGTCTGAAATTGCGTAAGGTTTCCTGCCTGAGCAGGGGGTTGGACTATAAGACCTCCAAAGTCCCTTCCTATGCTGTTATTCTGTTACTTTGTCCTCACAGAAACGTAGAGGTAGAACATCTAACCTAGCAACATAAATACCCCAAGAAATTTTACAATTAGAATTTGAAGTTACATAAGATGATGGCACATGTCCATCTGAGAATAATCCATAAAGTGTAGAGTTGGATACTAGGACTTAAGCTGGTTTGAAAATCAATATCCCAGATACATTTGTTAGAGTTTGCAGCAATCCAACCAGCACACAAGTAAATAATTCAGCAGGATTAATTTATTGAAGAAACTTCTTTATATACAATAATATAAAGTATGATGCATGTATACAATACCCATGCAGCAGAAGCCAGAATCAGAACACAGAATCCAGAAGCACAGAATCTATATAATCACAGAAGTACTAATAATCCACATATTTTTTACACACACACACACACTATACAGATCAATCAAGCTAAGCCACACCCAGGCTCCGAGCCGTCTCCCATGGCTCACTGTCTGACATGGCTCTCAGTCACCAAACAGTTCCCATTGACTGACGTTATGGCTATCCCAGCTCATAATTTCTTACACATCGACACTGTGACATTGGCATTTTCAAGACTTAATGGACAGAGACTTTTCAGAGGACTGGAGTTTGCTATTAGCTTTTGGTAGTCAGGTTGTTTTAAAACGGCCTCCGAGAATCGGTCGAGTCAGATCCAGAGGAGAAAAATTCAATTTCAACCAGAAATTAAGGAGATAAAACCAAGCTCTGACACTTGGAACTACAAGTATTGCTCTTACAAATTTTTAGGGTACAGATTCCATGGTACTACAACTTCATAAAAATGCAGACTGAAATACCATAAAGAAGTTGAGAGATGACTTTAGCAAGAAAAATTGTTCAAGTTGCAGAAATAAAATGTGCCCCCTTCAAATAGAAGAATCTTAAGACAGCTATGGAACTATGTTGGTCCACATCTGCTCAGTAAGAGAAATATGGGTTCCAAGGTATTTATAAGAACATACCTGCTCTATTGAGGTCCATTTAATTTGCCATTTATATAACCTACTATTGCATCATGCAAATATTAACATTTTAGTTTTTTGATATTTTTCTAGAAGTTGTTCTTTTAGGCAAAAGGAAGCTAATGTCCTCAATACCCCTCTCATCCCCACTGGGAGATAAGATTAAATTTCTACATTATCTGCATTAAATCACATTATTATATTAGAATAAGTGGTATCTTGCTCAATAGTGTAACTACTAGAGGGATCTTGGAGTCCTAGTGGACAATCACTTTGAGCCAGCAATTTGTTGCAGCTGCCAAAAAAGCCAACACAGTCTTAGGCTGCATTAACAGAGGGATAGAATCAAGATCATGTGATGTGTTAGTGCCACTTTATAATGCCTTAGTAAGACCACACTTGGAAAATTGGATCCAGTTTTGGTTGCCACAATATAGAAAATATGTTGAGACTCTAGAAAGAGTGCAGAGAAAAGCAACAAAGATGATTAGGGGACTGAGGCTAAAACATATGAAGAATGGTTGAAGGAATTGGGTATGGCTAGTTTAATGAAAAGGACTAGGGGAGACATGATAGCAGTCTTCCAATATTTGAGGGGCTGCCACAAAGAAGAGGGGGCCAATCTATTCTCCAAAACACCTGAAGGCAGGACAAGAAGCAATGGGTGGAAATTAATCAAGGAGAGAACCAGCCTAGAATTAAGGAAAAATTTCCTGACTGTTAGAACAATTAATCAGTGGAACAACTTGCCTCCAGAAGTTGTGAATGTTCCAACATTGGAGTTTTTAAGGAGAGATTGGACAGCCATTTATCTGAAATAGTATAAGGTTTCCTGCTTGGTCAGAGGGTTGGACTAGAAGATCTCCAAGATCCCTTTCAACTTTGTTATACTGTTATTCTGCATATAGCAAGGCTGGAATTGCATGATCTGCCAACACTGGAGAATAATGATTAAAGATGACAGAGCCTGAATTACTGAATTGATATATAAATTAAAAAGTAAGGGGGCAATAAGACACCATGCCTTACACCTTTTTGTGTGTGGAAACAGCTCCAGAAAGATGCCCCCAAGGGGCATCTGACTCTCAGTGAGGTGTTAGAATAAAGAGTTTAGACAAGATGGAAGTCCAGAAGTTTTTGCCAAGACTCTCCCTTGGAATCAAATCAAACGCAGATTTGAAACCCATAAAGTTTGTCTAAATGGTGCCTGTGGGTGGTGAAGTGTATTTTTCAGCTAAATGTTGCAAGACCAGACAATGTTTTAGGCTGAACAATCCTGCCTATTCCTCAACAAAAATATTTCACTTTGGACCCAATCCAACAGTTTAAATAAAGATACTTTGCATATAATTTGCTTATTGTTTTAAGTAAGCTTATTGGTCTAGAGTTGGCAGGGTTATTTCCTGTATACTTAGAGAGAGGAATAACTATGCCCTCAGTCCCCTCAAATGGAAAATATGCTGTAGGCCCACCAATATGTATTTTCTTTTAATAAGTTTGAAATTTGGTAAGTTTGAAATCACCTCCAGGAGTTTTGCCTGGATTTCAGTTGTATCATGAGAGCCTCGGTGGCGCAGTGGTTAGAATGCAGTACTGCAGGCTACTTCTGCTGACTGCCGGCTGCCTGCAATTTGGCAGTTCGAATCTCACCAGGCTCAAGGTTGACTCAGCCTTCCATCCTTCCGAGGTGGGTAAAATGAGAACCCAGATTGTTGGGGGCAATAGGCTGACTCTGTAAACCACTTAGAGAGGGCTGTAAGGTCTAAGTGCTGTTGCTATTGATCCTTGGTTATGGCGCAGGAGGCCATTTGAAAGAAGTCGCTATTGGATGGAACCCACTAGTGGTTCTGCAGGTAGTTGGCAGATAGGACCCTACCCACAAGAGAGCAGAGTTCTTACCTGCTGTAATTAACCTCCCCCAATCCTGTCTCAGCATTTGCTATTTCTTAGCTTTTATGTACACTGAGAGCATATGCACCAAAGACAAGTTCCTTGTGTGTCCAATCACACTTGGCCAATGAAGAATTCTATTCTATTCTATAAAATTTCTTATACTCTCTGAGTGATTGAAAGGAACCTAATGATCGAAAAGTATATATTGAAGTAAGAGGATCTTTCTTGCTTTATAACAACCTGTATCAAACCAGATCTCATATGAATACAATAGAACGGAACAGAACAGAACAGAATAACAGAGTTGGAAGGGACCTTGGAGGTCTTCTAGTCCAACCCCCTGCTTAGGCAGGAAACCCTATGCCATTTCATGAAGGGAGATAGAATTAAGTGTTGAAACACTTAGGGCCTGGAGTGTATAGATAATACACACTGGTAACATGGTAATATCTGTTCAGACAAGTTTGCTAAACTAATTTGGAAGAGGAGTTGAAGTAGGCAGTTCTTCATTTAGCAGACAAGTGTTTTGTCACTCTGGAAGACCATTTGCTCCAAATGAGTCTTTCTGTTGTGGCCCCTGGAGCGGGTGTAGGGGACTGTGAACTGCAGCTAGTTAAGTGAATCACACAATCATTAAGTGAACCTGGCTTCCCCCCGTTGA
This sequence comes from Thermophis baileyi, assembly GCA_003457575.1. Taxonomy (NCBI): domain Eukaryota; kingdom Metazoa; phylum Chordata; class Lepidosauria; order Squamata; family Dipsadidae; genus Thermophis; species Thermophis baileyi. The sequence continues at coordinate 250,749 of QLTV01014916.1, read as the reverse complement.
TTTTGCTTGTCAGAATCCGGCTGGGAAGATTTGCAAATGACCTGGGGATTGCTGGGTAAATGCATGCCAGTTACCAAGTGCCAAACTTTTGATTACCTGACTGCGGGGATGGTCATAAGTGCAAGGACTGGTCGCAAGTCACTTTTTCAATGCTGTTGTAAGTTTGAACGGTTGCTAAACTAGTGGTTTTATGTCTAGGATTACCTGTAGACACTTTGCAACCAAAATAATTGAGATTAGATAAGGATTTGTTAGGACACATGAAATATGCTACTGTGTACAATATCTGGATTTTTCATCTGTCTTTTCCTCCCTCCCTCCCTCCCTCCCTCCCTTAGGTTAAGGACTTGAAATTACAGCCTATTATCACAGTGAGAAGAGCAGAGAGAAGGGGAATTGAAGGGTGGCTTGGAAAGCTGCTTTGATAGATATTAGAGGCAAGAAATCCTATTTTGCGCTCCTTAATTCCAGTCAAAAGGCTGATAGGAATCTCTTTGTAGTAATTTTCTGCAGTTTATCCATTTCTTTCCTTTCTGCCAACTCATCAGTGATGGGCTGGATGTCATGCAGTTGGCAGGGGAAATTAAGATTTGATGCAATAATAAAGCAAATAATGTACATGGATTTATATTCATTTTCTCCTGCTTTAATACAAAGATACCAAAACTCAGATATACTGTGGAGATAAACATAAGCAGAGAAATAGATGTAAGTAAATTGGCCAAGCAGAATTTCCAGACACCTTTCTTAATATTTAAATATCTTCTTAAGTCAACCTAGGAAGCAGCATTTACATGAGAATGACAGATAATCACATTAGAAATAGTACCCAATCCTCCAGACTTCAGTATCTCATTTATGCCAACATGTCGTAAGACATGCCTCATCCAGGGCTCTGCCTTAAAAAAAAAAATACAGTTCATCTACTGCAAACACAGAAGATCAGAACTGCAATCTGGGACTTCTTAAGTGAGCTTAAAATGTTCATTGACAAATCATGTTATTGGATGCTATAAGATGAAAAATAGGCAAGATAAAAACTTCCAGATAATTATCTCATAGATACTTTAAAAATGATGGATGAGGAAAAGGGTTAGTTCAATTTGAGATGCAATAAAACAACTGCAGCTTATCATGTAAGGGGAATAATTGATTAGAATATTTCTGGACTTCTTCATTCTCAGAAATATTGAGTCAATTAGATAGCAAATTATCTTAAAATTATGAAAGCACTTACAACATACTGAAAGACAGGTAAGTATAGAGATGTGAAGGCCCGGAAAAAAAACGGAAAAATTCGGAAAAAACCCTGTTTTTTTTTCATTTTTTTCCTGAAGGCTTTTTTGTTTTTTTTTTTAAAAATGGAAAAATTGAAAAAAGAAAAAAAAACATTGTGGAATATTTTATTTTAGCATTATGAATAAAATATTTTTAGAGAGGGTTTTCAAATGTTTTACAAAACTAATATAAAAAG
>QLTV01014916.1:214740-249260 GCA_003457575.1 Thermophis baileyi | reverse complement strand
GTTTTTATTTTTATTTTTATTTAATACTGTGGAGAGGAAATATGAAAAATTGTTACTTTTGGTTTTGAAAATTGTTTTGTGGAGGCTTTTTGGCTGTTCCACATAAACTAGTAAGCAGTTCAGGAGATTGTTGCTCCCTTTGTTACAAATAAATATTATAAAAAAGTAAATTCTGTTTGTGATAATTGTTTGGCTACACTATATTTTTAATATGCTAGTTGTGATAATTTTATGCCAAGTCAAATTGTCCATAGTTATATTTTATGTTCCTAAAGTAACAGAATGACTTTCAATCTTAAAAAGACAGAAAATGTAGCATTTTTTTCAATTTTTCCAAAAATTTCTGTTTTTCCCCCCCAAAAAACCAGAAAAAACCCGGGGTTTTTTCCGAGCTTCAAAATTTCCGGAAATTTTACATCTCTAGGTAAGTAACTGTCAGGTGTAAAAGACCAGGTTCACATGTGAAGGCCTAATTACACTGATTTATTGATAAAAGACATATGCACAGGAATTTTCTCAATTAATGACTAGCACCTGCTTAGAAATAGATAAGGGTCCATAGGATTCAAGGGGGGGGGGAGTTCGACTTACGTCTGCTTGTGGCTATATAGGGATTTTCGGCCGATTCCTCTTTTAATTCCACCCCCAGGTTCTGCCACTCCTCCTACATCACCTTAGTGAGAATAATAATTCAGGGGGCAAAAGAATCAATATTTCTAATTGGATAAGCATTTTTCATTCCTGCATGTTCTCTACTGACTTCTTAAATAACTCCCTAAAAGAAAAATATATGCCACTATTCATTCTCATACCACATTGATTATTTGAGTGAGTGAGTGAATGAGTGAGTGAATAGGCACTATCTAATAACCGGGTAGCTTACAATATAGCAAAAAAAAAAAAAAAAAAAAATACAAAAAAAAAAAAAAAAAAAAAAAAAAAAAAAAAAAAAAAACAGTACAAAATGAATAAATAAATTGAAAATCTGGTCACTGAATAGATAAACATTTACAAAGCACATTCCACAAGGGGATTCATTCAACCTAACCCAAGACGTAGGGGAACAGTCTGGTCTTTAAGGCCTTCCAGAACATCAGGGTGGGAACCCCACAGATTTTGGGGGGAACCTTATTCCAGAGGTCAGGCAGTGTGATAGAGAAAGTATGTTTCCTGGGTCCCGAAAAGTGGCACTATTTAATTGAGTGGACTCAGAACAAGCCAGCTCTGCTGTACAACCTTTTTTGTTAAACAGGTAGTGTTAACCTGTTTAATCACAGAACATGATGTGGAAATCAGTCTGTGTAGAAGCTGCATACATTAAAGAGAAATAAGGCACTCCATATTCTGGGTCAGAATTTTACTTCACATAGATCAGTGATGGCGAACCTTTTTTGGTCCGCGTGCCAAAAGGGGGTGTGCGCGCGCGCACTAGCGCGCATGCGTGCCCACACCCATTCCCTCCCCCCACGCATGCGCACAACCCCCCCCACGCTGCCCCCTGCACATGCCCGTGTAAAAAACGGCCCAACGGCAAACCGGAAGTGCGTTTTTCCGAACTTCCGGTTTGCCTGTTGGGCCGTTTTTTGCATTCCGGGGCTTCAGGAAGCTTCCCTGAAGCCTCCGGAGTGCAAAAAAACAGCCCAACGGCAAACCGGAAGTGCGTTTTTCCAAACTTCCGGTTTGCCCGTTGGGCCGTTTTTCGCACTCCGGGGCTTCAGGAAGCTTCCCTGAAGCCTCCGGAGCGCAAAAAACAGCCCAATGGCAAACCGGAAGTGCGTTTTCCCGAACTTCCGGTTTTCCCGTTGGGCCGTTTTTTGTACTCCGGGGCTTCAGGATGCTTCCCTGAAGCCTCCGGAGGGCAAAATGGCCTTACCCAAGGCCGAAAATCAGCTGGCCAGCGCGCACATGCCCTCTGATATGGCTCTACGTGCCACCTGTGGCACGCGTGCCATAGGTTCGCCATCACTGACATAGATGTTCTTGTAATTGCCCTTCAATTCAAGTTGGAAGGAGGAAATAAAGTTAAGGTATTCTGTAACAACCTGGAAGATGTTTAGGTAATGGGTAAAATATTCATAAGAAATGTCACATTTCAAACTAGATACAAATTTCCCAAGACTTTTCTTTTCCTGAGTGCTAAGACAGACACCATTTACCATCAATTATTATCTATGTTTTGAAAAGTATCTATAGAAAAGCAGCATTCAGAGATACTGCTATATTTATTTTGAAAGATATTCCCTTTAATGACCACAAAAATACGTAAGAAAGGTAATATATGTACGGTCTGTAATTGTAGATGATGTGGGCATGTGTGCGTCCATTTCTGTAATAATTTTTCATTTTTTCCCCATTGCTATTATCAGACTGTGTTTTTCCCCTCCTTCATTGCTTATACTGTCTTGCGTGAAGAAAACATTTAATATAGACTCTGAAATGATATTCATTGTGGTTCCTGCAGCAATGTCTTTCTCCTTCAATTACTTATAAGCCTTTTAAGCTGCATTATCAAGTGCATTATTGGTTAGTTATGTAATGCATCTTTTATTAAGCTGGTTGGAAAATCCTTCTGTTAGAGAAGTCCTAAAGCTCTTACACTGACAATATCAACAATTTTGCATTTTATTCATATTCATTCTGCATGTGATTGGCAGATACCTGGTTACAAAACATATTTTTTTTTGGGGGGGGGTACTATTGAGAAATGAATACATTATTATCAAGGCTAAAGCTGAAACCACTCAGTCATTCTTCTCTCCATCTTTTGCTCTCTGCAACATAGCTCAAGCCACTTTGGGCAACAGGTAGATCTAGGGAAATCTTGAGAACCAATATGGTATTGTAGTTAAGATGCTGAACCAAGAGCAGGGATACCTAGGTTTCTACTCCTCCTTAAGGACAGAAGCTTGTTGAGTGACCTTGGTCCAGTCAACTCCCTCTCAACCCTAAACAGCAATGGGCTCTGTGATAAGTCAATTGATGGAAAATGTCACATCACATTATAATTTTTCAGTTTACTTTATTGATTAGCCCTTGGGCCATATCAAAGTGCAGAGTTCCAGACACAAATTATTGCTAAAATTTGATACGGTAAAAATGAATCACATGAATCACATTATAGATTCATAGTTTTGCTCTAAGAGCACAGTGGAAAAGGAAGTAAGTCCTGCTACCATGAGGGACAAGAGCTATGAAAAACAGCAACAATTCCGAGAAATCAAGTCTTCTCTTGATAAACCATGAAACTGATTATGAACCCATTGTATCTTTATGTAGGGATGCCGAAAGTATGTCAAGTCCAATTTTTAATCCCAATATTGTATTTTTGCTATTGCATACCACTATAGATATATGGAGACCCACCACCAGAAAGAAAAGTAATTCATTTCATTCAAATGAAGAAAAAAAAGGGGGGGGTTAGGTGTAGTTTGTGCATAAAAGTGGTGGGTTGCTGCCGGTTCGGACAGTTCTCCCGTACTGGTGGCGGAAATTTTCACCCGCTCGCTGAACCGGCAGCGATGGCTGGCTGTCCACGCCCCCGAACTGGTTCTCTGGTCGCCGTGGCCCTGCAAAGAACGCTCTGCGCATGCACAGAGGGTCCTGCGCATGCGCAGAGGGTTCTGCGCATGCGCAGAGGGTCATTTCCACAAAGTGATATAGGCGCGGAATGCGAACTGGTAGGGATGCGGAACCGGTAGGGGCGCGGAATGCGATGCGAACCGATAGAGAAGGTAAGTGGAACCCACCCCTGGTGCATATCCTTCTCAAAAATGCCTTTACCATTCTGAAACTGACTTATCAAACTGAATGGAAAAATTTTATATCCATTGACCTTTTCACTCATAACTTTTTCTGGACTTCTTACGGTATATGGGATGGGTGAAGTTGGGGTGAAGCTCATCAGTACCCATACTACTCTTCTTAATCTAGCACACCTGCTTCAAAAGAGATTATGTGATAGAGGATTCCAATAGCATCAATACTTTTAGCAGAGCTCTTACCGGAGGGGAGTTCTCATAGATGTTCGTACTGTAGGGGAGATTGATAAAAATTGGATCCATATCCTGTACATCTGTAATGGTGATTGCAAGATTGGCCAGAGCAGAGAGGGGCTTGGTTTTATCCTGATCCTTAAAAATGTATAAAAAGAAAATATTGACATAATGTTAAGTAAAATTCAATAGACAATAAAAAGCTAATTACATCTACAGATGAGGTAGGTCTTCTGTGACCCAAAGCTTCCTTTTTCAGAATTATGTTTGACGTTGAATGTTAAAAACTGATAGCACATTTCTCCTCTATTTTACACTGGAAAGAGGTGGAAATTGAAGTGTAAAACCTAAAATGCATAGTTCGCAATATAGAGAACCCTGTCAACTTTCAGCAAACTCCTCTCAAAAAAATGATGCAAAACCCAGCCATTCTGGAACACCAGGTCTGATAAATGCTTGTCAACCAAGAGTTGCTCACTCTTGGTTGACAGAATCAACTATTCTATTATTGCCACAATGTTCTAGAATTGAACATAACTATATTTTACTGAGGAGAGTTGGTTGGTTTTCTTTCATGCACAAAAGCTCTGCCAAATTTCAGACAGAAACTGTTTTCAGTTATGCTATTATCAAGGTTTGAATCTCAATAATAATTGGACAATGTTTAACAACTGCAAAAAACAGTAAGCTATCCTAACAGCCTTCACCACTAATGTAGCTGCATCTCTTTTTATTTCTTTTAGAATTATAGCACACCATTTTCAAAATCTGTCAAATGCTATCAAGGACAGGACGAGAACACTTTTCCCCCCAATTATAAACCACAGAAAGAGAAATTCATTTATTCTGCTAACTGAATGATACTTTCTAAGAGATGTAGAAAATCCTCCTTGCTTTAGTAGAAGTGCTATGGAACCTGATGAATCTTTGAAGTGTTTCAGTACTTAATTAAATTAAATTCATTAAATAAACTACTTGTAATATTTTATATCATGAATGCAGATTACAGAGAACCTTATTATGAATTAAACTGGCTGGTGGCCATATAATCTGATTTTAAATTTCCTCTTGAGATATATGTGGGTTGACTGTGATTATTTAGAGGAAACAAAAATGTGGGGTGCCCATGTTCCTAAGAGTTTTACGTGGTCCAAGATTGTCCCTAAACTTTAAATAATCTTCAAGGTCCTAACTCAGTTAAAGCTCTGATTTATTTATTTTTTTAAAAAAACATGCTTAGATCAGTATTTCTCAATCTTGGCAACTTTAAGATATATGGACCAATTCCCAGAATTCCCCAGCCAGCCTGCTGGGGAATCAGCAAATCATACATAAAGCTAAATTAAAGAATACTAATTACAGGTCATCCTTAACTTATGACTGATTCCTTAGTGAATGTTCGAAGTTATGACAGATCCCTCCAGAATTAAGACCCGGTTTCAACATTCTGATGGCTGCCCCCACCTTTGTGGACACACAATCGTATTTTGTGCACTTGGCAACCGCCCACATTTACAACCGTTTGTAGCATCCTGCAGTCATGTGACCACAATTTGTAACATCTTTTGCTGGAAACCGGTATCTACATTCAGTTTTTGGCAAAAAAATAAAAAAAAATTCACACTGGGTACATACAATATGTTGTACAATTGCTAGTTAATTTAATGTCTGCGGTGTTCACTTCCGCATTGATGCAAAAAAGATTGTAAAATTGAGCATGGACCCACTTAACCACCAGGATATCTTATGACTGCAATTCCAGGCACTCAACTGCTGTTATAAGTCGAGGATTCATCATCATAATAATCTTTTAATGACCCTATAATCCCTTGCGGGGTGGAGTTTGAGCAACTGAATGGAGCTAGCAGAGTGGTTTAATGGCCGGATGCCCTTCCTGTCGCCAATGTGGAGTTTTTGTTCAGCAGACATATTCTCATTGTGCCCAGAGAGAGAAATATCTGCTTCTACCTAGGATCGAACTCACAGCCTCCTGATTGTGAGGCGAGAGCTCCACCTCTAGGCCACCGCACTACACTTATAAGTCGAGGACTACCTGTATAATATTCATCTAAAATGCATGAATGAAATGTATTCATCTGCAGCCCCTTCAATTGTTCAAGAGACAGAGAAAAGGGAGGTGACCCATACTCACTGTGGCATTCACTTGCAGCTGATAAGCCTGTGTGACTTCGTAATTCAGTGGACGAATAACTGATACAATGCCACGGCCACTGTCAATGGTAAAGAAGTTGGATGGTGGCTGAAAAGAGTAAAGCACGCTCCCTCCTGCTCCTTGGTCTGGATCCGTGGCATTCACAATGAAAATCGGAGTTCCCACTGGTGTGTTCTAAAAATAACCAAAAATACAAGAGTAAGTAAACTCTTTCCCTAGAACTACCCGGTTTTTACTTTTTAAAAAATAAAATCAATGATTGCCATACTATGATCAAAAAAATGAATCTACTGTACTTTAAGTGAGCCCTAGCAGATTTAATCTTTAGCTAACAATTATCACAAAGGCCCAGAATTAAAGAAATATAATTATGATCTGGTCTTGTGAAAACAGAAAAACAAAAATTGCATCAGTGTGACCTGTCATGTATTGTTTGTTAGCAACCCCCCACCCCCAATTAAAACGACAATTCTATTTAAAGTTTTAGTTTGTTTCAAACAATTCCAGTGATATGATCTTGACTTGTATATGGAAAATTGTTTCTTTGTTTTTAAATAATTTTTGAAGAGCAGTATGAACACAAATATGAAGAAAGCGTAGTTTTTTTCAGTGGATAAAGACTGAGTTTAAGACTGCTAGTGTCTCAATATTGATTAAGGTATGGGAAGGTGGAGCATTTAAGTGGAAGCTGGACCTCTTAAATACATGGATAATTATGATCAGTTCCAGGAATGGGAAGATAATAAACTTTATAGATTACAGACCCAGAGGTGGGTTCCTACCGGTTCTATCCGGTTCTTTAGAACCATTAGTAAACCAGCGATGACGTCACAGAGTCGGTTCTGTCGGTGTCTCCGTGGGCGCTGCCATCTTGGATTTTGCTTCTGGGCATGCGCAGAAGCTATTTTTTAATTGTTGCGGGGGCGCGACCCTGAGCGAACCGGCAGCAAAAAGATCCAGAACCCACCCCTGTACAGACCTAATTGATAATGGGAAAACTATATCTACTGAAAGTTTGCGAAAGAAATGATTAAAAATTCCAATTTGGTTTCAGATGAAACACAATATTTTTTTCTTAAAGCTGGTGAGGTCTTACCAATTAAAGATGGAAGTAACATTTTAAGAATACTGTATATCCACATTTAAAATCAAATAATTTCTTCTGTACCTCTGACAACTGTTACATGAAACACATCAGTCCCCTCCCACACACAAAATGCTTAGAAATATGGGGAGGAGAGTTGAGATTTTAGAAAATTATTGTTTTATCACAAAAGAGGTCTGTAAAGAAATCCAAATCAAACAGTCTTAACTGTGAATATAACCCCCTAATGTTTTTAAGAAATTCTATTTGCTGAGATTTTATCCAGCCCAAGTCATGCTCTTCTACCTCATTTTGTTGGTGTGTGTGTGTGTGTGAATAAGTGAAGAACCCTTGGAAGTATGTACAAGGAGCATATACTCCCAGCAGAGTCACCCAAAGTGTGAAAATCATCCCAGCTGCAATCTAAAGCAAACAAGTACCTACATCAGGCATTAGAGATACAGATGCTAAAATGTCAGGCAAGAAGTCAGGAATCAGGATAGAGTCCAAAAATACTACAAGTTCATTTCATGCTACCTATACATAAGAATCTGAACTACTAATGGTCAAGGCGAATTGGTGCCATATAAGAGTCAATGGACTTCAATGGAAGATGGACGTAGGTTTCTTATGTGTGCATAAAGACTCCAAACTAATGATGCCTTTAACCCCACCCTTGGGTTCAGCCTGGTCATCTCCTACATAGAGATGATCATTTTAGTGACAACAAAGCAGAGGTGGGATTCAGCTGGTTCGGACCGGTTTGGGCGAACCGGTAGTGGCGACCTGCGGGTGGGTGCAATCCCGTTCTATATCTGTGTTTTTTGATGCCGCACACATGCGCGGATATAGCGCACGAGCGAATTGCTGGGGGTTTTTTACGCCACACGCATGCGTGCTCATATGTTCTATTCTGGGTGAACCGGTTGTTAAATTATGTGAAGCCCACTTCTGCAACAAAGGCATCATTTCATACAACATGGGAAAAAACGTTCCTGTATTTTACCAAGGCTACATTGGTAGGTAAAATAATGTAACTGATGATATAGGGCTAGATGATGGGCTCCTCAGGTAAGCAGAGAAGAGCTGAGAACACTCTGCTAAAGTGATGTTCCCTCCAGCACGAGTCTGAAAGTTCAGAAGACAAAGCCTCTGGTCCCGGTAACCGACCCAGATTGGATCCTATATAAAATCCAATTGGAAGGGATCTTGGAGGTCTTTTATACAGGATACAATTTGGGTCGGTCACTGGGACCAGAGGTTTTGTCTTTCGAGCTTTTGGACTCGTGCTGGAGCCCATTTTCAGGGAACTTCTCTCTACCTGTGGTCCCAATGACTGACCCAAATTGGATCCTGCAACATTATCCTGAGACACATATATTCACCTTCATTCGTGAGAGCTGAAAATATGTTGGACAGCTAATGATGTTTATGACACAGCTTTAGTAAATCCTTCATGATGTCTACTAGCTGCTATGAACATGCAGAAAAATCTCCAAAGCTATAAAGACAGAATTACAGTGGGGACATGGAATGTAAGATATGTCAACATGGGGAACCTCAACTCAGTACAGATGTAAAGAATCAACTACATATCATAAGAGTGAACAAACTGAAATGGACTGGAACTGGACATCAGAAAATTATACTGTTTATTAAGGTCACACACAATAAATAAATAAACAAGGAATTGAGCTGCTTTCATAGACAGGAAAGATATAGCAAAAAACAGATAAAAAGGGGACAATGAAGTTACTGAACAAATAAAATCAGAATTCATGAAAAATCCTTTAATATGGCACTTATCTATGTTTATCCTCCAACTAGTGTTGCAGAAGAAAAGTAGTATGGTATTACACGTTTTATGGTCAAGTTCAATCTGAAATAGATAGAATCTGCAAGATGTGATGTTTGTGGCTGGAGACTGGAATGCAAAATTTAGAAATAGTAAGGATGAAATCATGCTTAAACTATATAGCCAAGGAAGCAAAAATGAAGCAGGATAATGATTTATAAATTTCTCTCAATCCTATGATTTCTTCACGGTTAACATCATCCTCAGAGAAGTTTTATTTTGTTTCTTGTTTAAGGTGAATATCAAGAGATATTTTTAAGTCCTGAACCTCATTGAATTAGAACTAGAGCAAATATGAAACAAAACCAAAGAAGTTGTTAAGAGCTACGGTAGGGACTAATGGCTGGCATCAAATTATCATGTTTTGGGCACTTTATGCAAAGGACCATCTCACTGAAGAAGTTTATAATGCTGTAAAAGATGGAAGGAAAGAGAAGAAGGTGATGGGTGCATTGAAGAGACTTGAAGAATCAAACTGTGGACAGATCATTCCTGGAAAAGGTCTGTGCATGCTGACCCTAAGTATTGACCCAGAGTTGATGGCACAAAGTCAATCAATGGCTGAGAATTTTCTAGCTGCTAATTTGTGCAAGCTTTTTTTGTGTAAAAAAATTAGCACTTCACCTACAGCCCTTTCTAACTAATGGAAATGTGATAATTATTACAGATAATAATTGTAAAGATAAAGTCCCCTTCATGTCAAGCTTATTCATGTCATTTTCTTAGCAATGGTATTGAAGTGCTTTGCCTCTGCCTTGTCCTATAATGATGTTTTGACTTCCCAGTTTAATTTGTAGACCTCGTTTTTATATGTTGAGATCTGCCAAGTATGGTTGTCTAGCTGGGCATACAATCATTAGCCCAGCCGAAATACCATACAGAAAATATTCTACAGTAAAATAAAAGCTACAGTAAATTTCTTTCACTGCACATATATCAAAGGCCCATTACATTTGTCCAGGCAAATTAATCAAGAACTGGCTTTGGCATTTTTTACTGCTTCCTCACTAAGAGAGTGACTTGTCGGGGCAGTGATCAGGGACCCAAGCTTTATTATTAGCTCAAGCGCATAGATTTAAAAGCATAACAAAAAGGACTCATACCAGGCAAGATGATATCCAAATCTCTTATAAGTTGCCAGTAGCTCTTTACATGGGTGGGCTTCAAAAATTTTAGCAAGGGGTTCTCTGCCCGGTTGCTGGGTGGGCGTGGCCATGGTGGGCGTGGCCTAGTCAGCCTCCTGCACCATGGCCGGGGGGGCGTTTTTGCCCTCCATGGAGGCTTTGAACTTCTGGTATGCCTCTTTTTTGCCCTCCCCGAGCCTCCGTGTGCGCCCTGCACTTACCTGCACCCAAAACGGGCCGCGTGGGGACTCCTGGGAGGGGAGGGGTGGGCAGGGCCAGCCAGGAGTGGGATTTGGGGGTTCTCCGAACTGCACAGAATCTTAGCTAGAGGTTCTCCCGAACCCCTGCAAACCCCCAGCAGCCCACCCCTGGCTCCTTACCGAGAGCAGAGATACCCCAAGGATGGCCGGTTTCCACAGTACCCAATGTTAGCTTCTGTGCAAAAGCTTTCCATAAACCTCAATGTTTTTGTCAAAATCTGGCACCATGATTGCATGGCCCTCGTCAGGAGACTGCAAGACCTGAGCAGGTCTCACGGCACACGATTCTGGAATGGGAATCCAAAGTCTGAGACTTTCACAGTAAGAAAAGATTTGAACCTCCTTCTCCTTTATTCAGTAAATAAGAGTAAAAAGACAAGTAGGTTAGCTCAGAACGAGCTCTAAACTTTTACTTAATATGAAGGAGAAATCAATATGTCACTAAGCTTCTCGAAATAACAGTAATCTTTGCCACTACATAAAGTGTGCAATAATCTAATTTATGTATATGTCAGAAAGCACATCTACAAAACAGGGAAAGGTTTTATTTAAGAAAATATTTCATTTAATCATGATAATCGTGCTTATTTCAGATTTTTAAATATTCCCATATTCCTACAGAGGGGGCCAAAATAACTTACTTAATTTTTAAGCCTTTCTCTATGTCTGCTACAATACATTTCAGTATTAAAAATAACAGTTTGAAAATACCTACCATAAGTAAAATCTACATAAAGTAAAGAAGTTTGAGGAACAAATCTTTAAAAAGATTTAAGAGCCGAGGGGGCGCAGTGGTTAGAGTGCAGCACTGCAGGCTACTTCAGCTGACTGCTAGCTGCAGTTCGGCAGTTCAAATCTCACCGGCTCAAGGTTGACTCAGCCTTCCATCCTTCTGAGGTGGGTAAAATGAGGATCCAAATTGTTGGGGGCAATATGCTAACTCTGTAAACTGCTTAGAGAGGGCTGTAAAGCACTATGAAGCGGTATATAAGTCTAAGTGATATTGCTATTGCTAAAATCTTGCAGCATGTAAATCTTCTAAAACATATACAAAACACACTTCTCTTCATTTCATTTCATTTCATTTCAAAGACACACGATGCAGATCAACCACTGAAATTAAACAGGCCTGGATTTTGTATGTTACCTACTCATCTTGTTCAAATGTTTTTTGTAGAAAAATGTGCTAGAAATATATGTAGTCATACACACATAGAAAAACATCTTACATCACGTCAGATGCATTGCGCATGCCATTCAAGAAAGGAGACTGAAATATATTGGAGACTATTTTGAATATTTACCAAATATCTCAGATGATATCAGGAGTATAAGGAGAACAGCTACTAATAAGCGGGGGGGGGGGAGGAAAGATGGAAGTTGATCCGTTGTAGTCTGTCATTCTTCCAGTCTTCCTTCATCCATATAGGCCAGGGGTGTCAAACTCAAAGCCCGCGGGCCGGATGTGGCCCGTGGGGTGCTTAGATCTGGCCCATGGGGCTGCCCTGGAAACAGCGAAGGACTGGCCCGCGTTGCCTCTGCCAGTAAAAACAGAGCTCAGGAAGGCTCCTGAGCTCCGTTTTCACTGGCAGAATGCTTAGGCCACCATAGGTGCCCTGACACAAGTGACGTCAAGCTGGCCACGCCCCCCTGGCCATGCTCCCCCAGCCTCCCCGGGGTCAAACATAACCCTGATGTGGCCCTCAATGAACTCGAGTTTGACACCCCTGGTATAGGCTGAAGGGATTAGGTCTCTCACAAAATGCTACTTCATACTGTCACTTAAAAGGCTTATAACTACGGTAAGTTCTTTTACTTTGACTCTACTAATTTTCCTTGACAAGATCTTTATCTCCAGATGTGCTCTATAAGCCTCTATCTTGAATTGTTCTCTCTCCAATAGCCAAGTGACTACAGAAATAAACTAATGGCAACTTAAAAAAAAAACTAATTAGAAAATTTGTTTTCCTTAGTGAAATAGACTTTTGTTAAAATGCCCTTAAGGATAAAAACTGTTTAAAATCTGAATTTTTAAACTTTTACTAGTGTTAACATTTGCAGAAATTTCAGCTGCCTCTTTCAGTAACATTCTAAATATTTTTTTAAGCTTTGCAGGATCAATTTAAGCCAGCTATTTTTTAACAAAATGGACTTACTCTATTTTTAAGAAATGCTTATCTAGTTTTTCATGCTTCATTCTGTTGGATTTTAGATTTAAAATATTACAGATTAACGGTTAATAAGAAGGAAGGAAAATGCATAAATAGACCATTTAAATGATATCTTGCAAGGTGTGGTAGTAGTTCTAGAAATAGTTCCAGTAGCAATAACATTTAGAAGACCAAATATGCACTTAATATAAATAATACTTTAAAGTATTCCTTTAGTTACTATTTTACACATGAAAATCTATTTGTACCACTTAATGTTTACAGCAAAAAGAAAGAATATGATTTTCCTATTATTGTGACATACATAGAAGTTGAAATATAAGACTCTGAAAATAATGTCTTCAGCAGGCCCAATGCAAATTTCATTCAGGAGTTAGGTCTCAGATGTTTTTAAATGTCAGCAATTGAGAGACGCTATTTTATAGGCAAGATTATTCTGATTTCTGGACTTACCCAAGTGCTATTTGGCCACAACTTTCCTTTTTATTAATATTATTATTAAATTTTGAGGTCACTTAATTCCAAAAAGACTCTGGTTCACTTACAACCATAAAAAAATATATATTATGAATACAAAGACACAAAAAAAAGTAACATGAAGACAAAAATCATACAATACCAAAATCACCAAGGAGCTCCACATGCACCCTAATCTCAGGTCTGAGTGCAGCAGATCTTCAAAGATTTAAGGAATATTTTAAATGTAGGAGACTGTTCCAGGGAGTAGGTGCTGTGACAGAGAAGGTACTCTTCCTTGATCCCACAAGATGGCAACATTTAATTGAAGGGACTCAGAGTCACCCACTTTGCCTAATTGTACCTGGTGGTCAGATAACACAGGAGATAGGCACTCCTTGAAATAACCCAGCCCTCAAAGAAACTCATAGATTATGACCCATAACTTGAATTGTAGCTGAAACCCAACTGGTAACCAACGTAGGTCACAAAACAATGATGACATATGGGTGTAATGAGAGATGCCAATTGCTGCCTATACTGCTGCATTTTGAACCAGCTGTAGCTTCCAGCTGGCATTCAAGGGCAACCCTATGTAGACTACATCGCAATAGTTCAGTTGTGAGATGATCAGGGTCTGAATGGCCCTCTGAGGAACCTCCTAGTTGAGGAAAGGGCAAAAATGATGCCCAGGGTGATCCTGAATCCTTTGTGCTCAACCTTTGAGCAAGGCTACAATATTTTATTTTTATATATGTCAAACCAGAAAAGCTTCTTTGCTTTTCAGAACACAATATTCAATAGTGACCAAAAGTCAGTTTTTCTATGCATTTCTTTTTGCTGAGTCTCAGTCGCAAACCACAATGGTCAACATCTACCAGTGAGAGAAAAGAGGGTGGTAACAAAAGATTCGGAAAAATATTTTTTTTTAAAAAAAAACCTAAGAAGTATTCACTTATGGAAGCAAGTAAATGAAAGAAGCAACTTTAAGAGTATATTCCCAGAGAACATTAACTCCAGCTGGAGAAGAGAAATTAAAAACTGGAATGAGGAAGCAGGATGAAATGATCTTGTGGAATAAGAGTTGATTTTTGTACTGTGGCAACAGTTAAGTTTGCCAAGTAGGAGTCATGCTCTACAAGGCTGAGCAGGGGAAGCAAAGCAGCCTATCACCTGTTCCCAATTGCATAACCAAGATAAAACCATCGGCAGTAAAACAGTTCCAACTGAAAGAAAACAGCAACATAACCAAACAAGCTAAAAAGACAATCCTTCTTCTACTACAGCATGTCCAGCTCTGCTACAGTATGCATTGTCATCAGTGAGGCCTTCTATAGAGAGGTGTGTGCCTTCCCAAATCATGTCCAATCAATTTAATTTACCACAGGTCGACTCCAATCAAGGTGTAGAAACATGTCAGCAACGATCAAGAGAAATGGGAGGCACCTGAGCTAAATTTCAAGTGTTGCTGCAAAAGGTCATAAATACTTATGCCAATGTGATATTACAGTTTTTTCTTTTTAAAAAATTTACAGACATTTCTAAAATTCTGTTTTCACTTTGTCATTATGGGGTACTGAGTGTAGATTAATGAGAAAAAATGAATTTCAACAACTGTAGAATCAGGCTGCAGCATAACAAAATTGACAAAAGGGAAAGGGGTCAATACTTTCTGAATTGTACATTGATCACTGTATATTGATCAATAATAATCATATTACTATATGAACAGAGATCCCAAAGGTGCTTTTCTAGGAGGCAACTAGACTTTCTGGTTTTTCTTTGAAGACATTTGAAGCTTCTTGGATAAGAAGTGAAACATCTTCAAAGAAAAACAAGAAAGTCCAGTTACCTTCTGAAAAAGCACCTTTGGCACAACCATGACCTGGATGACTGAGAATCTCCATAGGCTAGGTGAATAGAGAAGAAGTCAGCAAAGTATTTTGATATTTTATTCATGTACAACAAAGCATCTCATTCAAGCAATGTTAAACTTTTTCTCAATAGGCACCCGAGTAAGCATAAAACTTTTTATTTAGCACAATGCTCTATAGGTAGGATCAGGGTGGATACAAATCGATGATTTAAAAAATAAATTAAAAAAAAAACGGATTTGCAGCAACCCACCTCTGCTGTACAACTTACTGCTTACAAAACACATATCTCCTTGTAATAGGTTACATTTTAAAAAAACAAATGATTATTAAATACACTGCTTACAAATTATTTAAAGTAAAATGCTTTAAAAATCACTTTGCCAGATTAATCTTGGGTTTTAACATACTAAGAAACAGCCAACAGAATATATATATTCTGTTCCAGCATTTCACTAAAAGTTAATGTTTACCTTTATCCAAATTGGTGGGCAGGAAGGCAATATTTTATAAAAAGATGAATGGAACCTTTGCAACAGAACTGCTTATTGGGTTAACCTGGATACATATAATGCTCTTGTTATCTATAGTTAATTAAAGCTAGAAATGAATGCAGGGTCTCATATCGCTTCAAATGAATACTAGCTGGGATGAAAAGAAAAATATGTAAATATCTATAAAAATATACTTTTTAAATCTATTACATCCCTGTAGCAATAAAATTGTATGAAATATTTGCCAAGCTCATGGAATGCAGTCACAATTTTTTAAATGCCTTTTGATAGAATCCGGTCATCAAATACAAAACTTCTAAGCAAAGGAATTCAAATCTATTTCAATGGGGAATAACATGCTATAATAGACTTGTATTAGACTTATATACCGCTTATATTGACTTATATACCGCTTATATACTTATATACCGCTTATATTAGACTTGCAGTATATACCGCTTCACAGTGCTTCACAGCCCTCTCTAAGCGGTTTAACAGTCAGCATGTTTCCCCCAACAATCTGGCTCCTCATTTTACCCACCTCGGAAGGATGGAAGGCTGAGTCAACCTTGAGTCTAGTGAGAGTCGAACTGCCAAATTGCAGGCAGCCGGTAGTCAGCAGAAGTAGCTTGCAGTACTGCATTCTAACCACTACGCCACCAAGGCACAGGTATAATGAAAATATACATCAATAATTTTCCAACTTCATGCAGGAAATGCCATGAAGGAGCAGCAACACCCACAAATGGTTCCTTTTTAACATATTCATACTTTCCACATATACCAATAATATTTTTCTTCTGTGTTAACTTCAGATCAGAACTTTCTTTGTTTCAACTGATAATTTCACTCAGGCAAAGGGATCAGCAGTCCCAAAAATGGAAGCATAATCAACAGCAAATCTGTTTGTTTTCAAGCTAATGAAATACTTTAGTATGAAAATGAACATTACTGATGCGTGTTTTTGTATTCAATGGCTAGTACTATTTCATATCTTTTGCTGTAGATTCAAAACGTATTCCAAGTTGCATATAACACAAAGGGCTTTTATGATATGATGTACAGTTTTATACAATATTTAGATTGGGCTTGCATTTAGCAGTGAAAAATTAATTGTAATCTGCTCAGACACATTGACTTTAAAGAACATGCAAATGTATGTTAGCGCTCATTCAAAATTAACTGCCCAAACGTTTTTTAAATATTGTGGATAATCAAGAGAGATTATTTATCTCCCTATAATCTTCAGAGTAGTTCTTTCTCAGTGTTGGTTTTTCAATGTTTAGGATTTTTTTTTAATTCTTAAAGAAAAAATGGTGAACATTTAAATCCTACAAGTAAACTCAAATGGCCAGATGATTTTATTTTTTAACAAGTCACCTCAACAAAAGGTACCTTATACTATATCTCAGTGCTCTGAGAAAAAAGTAGAGAACTAGGCATATTCCATATTTTTCTGTAAAAAACATTTCATGTCTTCTAAATAGAGGCTGTCTCATTCATTTGCCCTGAAGAGAAAACGCAGGTTGGATGAATTTGAGAAGAAAGCAGACCAAAAGATAAAGAGACTCTTCTACTGCCATTTTTGTGCTTAAGTTGGCATGTTTCCAGAGCTTTCCTTGGCAGACAGAAAACAGGGTGACCCATATTAAGATAAGTCATGTCTAATTTGCCCTGAGTTAAGTGCATAATGGAAGGAAGAGGCTAGACTTTTTTCTATGAGGCTAGTTTTTAGTATGTAGGGACAAGGATATCTATCTATCATCCATCTATCCATCTATCCATCTATCCATCTATCCATCTATCCATCTATCCATCTATCTATCCATCTATCCATCTATCCATCTATCCATCCATCCATCCATCCATCCATCCATCCATCTATCCCTCCATCCCTCCTTCCATCCATCCATCCATCCATCTATCTATCTATCTATCTATCTATCTATCTATCTATCTATCTATCTATCTATCTATCTATCTATCTATCTATCTATCTATCTATCTATCTATCTATCTATCTATCTATCTATCTATCTATCTATCCATCCATCCATCCATCCATCCATCCATCCATCCATCCATCCATCCATCCATCCATCCATCCATCCATCCATCTATACCAGCGGTTCTCAACCTGTGGGTCGCGACGACCCTTTCACAGGGGTCGCCTAAGCGCGCGCTAGCCCGCCATCTTGGTGCCACGCCCCCTTTGTCACCTCATCGCGTGCGGGGAGGGGGCGGGTCACGGCAGCGGGGCGGCGGTTGCGGCATTAGGAAAGTTGAGAACCACTGATCTATACATATACAAACACACACACACACAGATATATACACAGAGATAGAATGCAGGTAGGATATATGCACACTTACACTGGTAGTCCTCTTTTAGCAACCACAATTGGGACCGGTCATTAAGTGAGGCGATCGCCAAGGGCTTATGGTTTTACTTCAGCTTCGTAGATGCAAAGATTGGCTGCAAAGTTACTTTTTCATCACTATGAAGGGATGCTAACCAAGACAGTCAGTCGCTAAACAAAGTCTATGTGTAAATATGCATTCATGTACAGGAGCTTTTAAGCCCATAAGTAGTCAGAGCTCTGGTCTAAAATACTCTGGACATCATTTGATGGAAAGTAGGTACTTGCCCTTGTCAAATTCTATCAGTTATATCAGAATTGAAAATGATGTCTTGTTTTACTAAATTAAAGTCTTAATCATAATCAAATGGACAGGCATACATATATTGAGGAATGAGACCACAAACTATAACTGGACAGACAGAAGGCAATGTGCCAGGAAAACTGGAGACCTCCCAGTGTGGCAGAAGCAAATGAAGGGCACCAAGGAGGATCTATGATTGCCACAGATTTTTTACCTATCAACCAAGCTCTTAACTGAGGTGAAATACATCGGGAATTTACCAGCGGGGGTTAAATCCAGCACGCAACTCTCACAAATAAATTAGACATCACCAGCACATCAAAACAGCTAACTGAACTGAAGCTCAGTCAGTGTATAAAAGCATTTGGCAGACAGGTGCAATAAAGATTCTGCTTAAAGAATAAACCTGCAAGCCGAGTAGATCTGTGCTGTACTTTTAAGAGCGTTCCACCGTATCAAAATCATTTCACGGGCCACAAGCTGCAGAACACCTAGAACGCTGTTCGCTCCAGCAGTCGCATCCAGCTGGCCTAATGCCAAATGTCCATCTGTGTCAAGGAGAGAGAGCTTAAATCATGTAAGTTGGCTCTTCGGAAACAGGATAAGCACTGGATGGTAATAAAGATGAGGGAGCAGGGAGATTTTTTTTTTTTTTTTTTTTAAATGAATTTTCCAGCTGCCCATTTTATTAAAAGCATCATAACACAATTTTTTGCTTTTAATTTTTAGTTAAACTATTTCAAGCCTTCAGAATCAAAGTACACAATTTCAAAACTGTTTAATAATCTGAATGGACTTAAAAGGCAAGTGTTTTTGTTATAAAAAAATTCTGTTTAGGATTATTCCCCACCCCCCCATAATTCAATGCAAGGTTGGAAAGAATTTACAGGAAAGGGTTCCAGGTCTCTGTCTGTCTGTCTATCCATTAGCAGGATAAGTCTGCAAAGCCAGGACAGAAGAGGGCTACATTGGGTCTGGAAATAGAAGCTTGGGAAAGAAAAATAATGAGAATGTTTAGGATCTGGTCAGGGGCTTCAAAGAAAAATGAGTTCATGGTTAATAACCGGCACATATTGCAACAAATGTGTAGGTGAAACAGAAATTCTCCAAGTATTTCTGAATTGCAAGACTCTTTCAAGTCAATGAAAATTCTCAGTCATCCAGGTAGAGTTGACTGAAAGTTGAGTCATGGCATCTTTCTTTCTTTCTTTCTTTCTTTCTTTCTTTCTTTCTTTCTTTCTTTCTTTCTTTCTTTCTTTCTTTCTTTCCTTCCTTCCTTCTTTCCTTCCTCCCTCCCCTTCCTTCCCTTCCCTTCCCTTCTTCCTTCCTTCCCTTCCCTTCCTCCCCTTCCTCCCCTCCTTCCTTCCTTCCTCCCCTCCTTCCTTTCTTCCTCCCCTCCTTCCTTCCTTCCTTCCTTCCCTTCCCCTTCCTTCCTTCCTTCCCCTCCCTCCCTCCCTCCCTTCCTTCCTTCCTTCCTTCCTTCCTTCCTTCCTTCCTTCCTTCCTTCCTTCCTTCCATCAGCCAGCCTGTTGCTTGCTGCAATAGAATAGGGGGGAGGGACAGCTTTGCAACTGCAGTTATCTTCAAGGCCAAGTCAGTTGGCTCTGGTATGCAGTGGCCTCTAGTTGCCTAGCTATAAGGCGGCTGAGCTGTATACTGTATTTCAAAGTGCTGTGTTCCCGCTCTGTGCCTCAGAGCTTGCTTGAAACTGTCTGCTTTCAGTTTGTTCCTAGTAAAAGTACTTTTCTCTAAATCAATGGAGCCAAGGATTTTCCTTTCCTAGGAAATGAACACAGGCAGCCCTGATTCCTTCCTTCCTTCCTTCCGTCCTTCCTTCCTTCCTTCCTTCCTTCCTTCCTTCCTTCCTTCCTTCCTTCCTTCCTCCCTTCCCTCCCCTCCCCTCCCTCCAACATTTCAAACCAAAAAAGAAAAGAAGTCCAGCTGCCATGACTCAACTTCCAGAAGACTCTTTTCACTACTGAAAAGGCCTGACATATGAGGAATTCCTTTACCGTATATAACTTTGGAATTTAGGTGAAGTATAGGAACCCAGGGTGAGTGGAGATGAGTGGAGAGAGGCTTGTTTAATGAAAAACAGAAGATCTGAAAGAACTCTTGTCTATGTATAACAGCCTGTTGCTCCTCCTGTGAGAATTTCTGTGAAATTTACTTCCCCTTGGGGAAAAAATTGAAAACAAATTCTCATTCATTTAATCACAACCAGTAGCAGAAAAAAAATGAGGGCATTTTCTTTGCCCAGCAACTCTCTATAACGCCATAAACCTTTGGTGATTTGGCACTTGCAACTTGACAGCCCAAATTTTGTTGATGACATTCCTGTCTGTGTCCCTAATAAACTTCAAAGCCTGTTTCACTGCATTCTCCTGCTAACAGAGTAGATCTGTAACTGTACAGTCAAGCAGGACCTCCATATGGCCCTTCTAAAGCAAAGTCATTCCAGAATGGACGTTGGGAAGCCGGTGCAAATGATTAGAATGCAAAAAGCACACGCATTGTACCAAATGCAAATAATGAGTAAACGACAGGCAATCTGGCTGAACAGCTGTCTGAAGGTCGATGAAATGAGAGACAGTAATGGAAATAGACTGACAAGCTTATATTGACAGGCTAAAACAAGTACAACATTCGGGTCAAGACAACATCCTTCCAGTAATTCTTTCTATAATCAAGTCCAACCTATTTGGATCGTTAGACTTCAACATTTAACTACAATCTGTATTTTCCCCTCCCCCCCCAGGTCGAAATCATGCAAAGTACTACCCTAAACATATTCAAAACTCTTTGTGTCACCCTTTAATTGCCATAAATATTTAAATCCTACCAGAATCTTTCTTAGTTGTTCTGAAAATATGAGAAAGAAGATTTTAGCAAATAATTTAAAATTATATTATTATTTAAGGTTTAATCTTCAATTGGATTCACAGTATGAGACTGGTAAAAATGTAATAGTTCCAAGTCCTAACCAAGGACCTAAGAGCCGTCTGATCATTAAGGAGAAATTTTCCAACAGTGAGAAAAATTAACCAAACAGTTTGCCTCCAGAAGTTGTGGGTGCCCCATCACTGAAGGCTTTTAAGGAGAGACTGGATAGTCACTTGTCTGGAATGATATAGGGTCTCCTGCTTGAGCAAGGGGTTGGACCTCCAAGATCCCTTCCAGCCGTTGCAAAACTATTAAAGGTGGAATATACTCAATCAATCAATCAATCAATCAATCAATTTACATCATCCAATTGTGTACTTCTGTCCTTCAAATTTTGTGCTTCTGTGCTTCATGTTTTGGATGGATTTATGATTCTCCCACCCTCTGCAAAATATGAGAAAAATGATTTTTTTTTTTTGCAAAGTGCAATAATAGCATTTTGAAAATCTGTTGACTGAAGCAATAAACAGTATTTCAAAATAAATTGTATCTTTTAAATCAGAAAACTCCTGAACTGAAGTAATAACTGTGTATTCAAGCAGACTCAAGACAATCTTCTATCAGGGATGCTTTAATTTGGATTTGTGCACTATAATTATATTATTCTACTTGATGCACGTAAGTCAGCAAAAAGAACATAACCATTGGATCGAAAAAAGGGTCAGTAATTAATCAGTAATTTCCAAATCATCACCACTTTCCTTTCTTCACAATCATCCTCTCATTAATTTAGTTGAAAGACAGATACTGCCTCAAGTCCATTCAGAAGGCTTTGAATATAGATTTGATTTCAGGTTTATTTTGAACTTTGGATTCTGAGAAAGTTCCTGAAAATACTGTGGATAGCCAAAAAAACACCAAACAAAAGGATACTCAAACAAGTGAGTTCTTACTCAAGGCATAAATGACTGGGCTGAAATTCTCCTACTGCACATTATACATAGACCTAAACTTTTGGAAAAGTCTACAGTGGATATAGAAAGTCTACACACCCCTCTAGAGGTGTAAAAAAAAAAATCAGACCAAGATATATCGCTTCATAATTTTTTCTACCTTTAACATAACATATAAGCTGTACAATTCAATTGAAAAAAACTCAAATCTTTTTGAGGAAAAATAACAATAAATCACTTACAATAACATGGTTGCATAAAGATGCACACTCTTAAACTAATATTTTGTTGAAGCACCTTTGGATTTTATGACAGCATTCAATCAGCATGGCACATCTTGCCTTGGGATGTGCCTGCCCACTCTTCCTTGCAAAATCCACTGTTTAATGGTGGGGAAGGTGAAAGGAAAGAGGACAACCAAAAACAAGGTGGATGGATTCAATTATAGTAGCAATGGGTGTCCTGTTGGAAGACCTGATGGATGGGGTTTGGGAATATATCATCTCGGAGAAAGTCTGTCTATGAGTCACTAGGAACTGACACTGGCTTGATAGCACATCATCATCATCGTCTCTTTTCTTATTTCCACTTATCTATCAGACTTCTCTAACCTCACAATAAATCACAGATCTCTTGAGAATTCACAACTTAGCTTGGCATTTCAAGCACTTGGCAGAAATTGCATAGACACAGCTCGGCAGGATAAGAATTGCAGGTAAGAATGAAGCCAGTCATACAGTAGGTCACTGCCAGTAGAATAATATAAGTGACTTTCACACCTCTAATGGTCCAAACTCCTTTTGCTCTGTTTTTAAACGTTAAATTTTTCTTTTGCCAGCTTCTCCCATTAATTCTGTCCCACCTCTGTGAAGATTTTGAAGCATTACCCTGAAGATGGACACAGTGCGTAATCCATTTCCATAATTTCTTTCCAACGTTTTGTTTGGTCTGCAATAATAAAAAGGATTATGCTAGAAAACTGGGGAAAATGTAATCCATGACTATAATCTTATGGGTAGTTGTATTTGAGGTAGCAAAGACAACTATGTTAATCTCTGAAGCAACAACTAGGGCTGTGCAAAGGCCCAGATTGGAAGCACCTGCATATAGATCCTGTCAAGAACTTCTTAAACCAGGGATGTCAAACTCGATTTCATTGAGGGCCGCATCAGGGTTGTGTTTGACCTCGAGGAGGAGGGGGGCATGGCCAGCTTGACATCACTCTTGTCAGGGGAACCTGTGGTGGCCCGAGTGCTATGCCAGTAAAAACGGAGCTCAGGAGGGCAGTGCGCAGCCCTCCCGAGCTCCGTTTTTGCTGGCAGAGGCACTGCGGGCCGGTCCTTCGCTGTTTCCAGGGTGGCCCCGTGAGCCAGATCTAAGCACCCCATGGGCCAGATCTGGCCCGCGGGCCTTGAGTTTGGCATCCCTGCCTTAAACAAAATTGGTCTCCTCCCTCACAGACACAGATACAGACCACACTGGGAAAGATCACAGGGAACAAATGGCAGCTACACAAAAGCATAAAAAGATGCAGCTGCTTTAAAGGATTCTTGATAGCAGTTATTTGCCTGCCAATATGGCTTTTGACTGCAGATATCTACACAGGAGGGTTAGGGTTAGGGAGGAGGGCTGAGCCCAAGGGAGGGGTCAAACATGTCATCAGTCATGAGTCCCTACATGCCCACAAGAGATCTAAGTCCAGCCCACCTTGAATGCTTCTCTTATCTCCCGCTCATTTCCCTTGACCATTAGTTGGTCGGATTCTTGTAGAGAGCTTATGCTTGCAAAAAAAAATCTTTATACTCATTTGAACTGCCTGAATCTTCTGATTCCCCCCACCCCCGACAGTGACAGGGTATTACAGGTTAAACTGTTAAACAGAGTAAACAAATAATTAATTACTAGTGTTGAGAACTTGAAAGTTTTTAGACATCAGCTAAGATAACATAATACCTTTAGATACAAATGCTAAGATCCCTTTGTTTAATCCAAAAGGGGTAGGGGAGGGAATATCTCATCCTGTCCAACCCTTACTATGTATTCCAATATGTGTATGAATAAACCCATCCATTAAGATTTACCCTACCATTCAGACTGACTGATATATCTTATCACTAATTATCTGTAAGTTTTTTTGCAACCTTTCAAATAAAAGAATAATTTGCACTGAACTATAAAGAAGACTTGCAACCCCACTGCTCTTTAGGCTTTTGTCTCTTTGGCATCTGCTACCAATTCTGTTAATAAATCAATTTCTGGTTCCTGTTGAAATGTGTGCTAAAAAAATTCTCCTTCTGTGTCTATGCCAGTATTTTTCAACCTTGCTAATTTTAAGATGTGTGGACTTCAACTCCCAGAATTCCCCAGCCACACATCTTAAAGTCAAGGTTCAGAAATACTGGTGTATGCTAACACAATACATAATGAAGTTTACTACCGAGTTACCCTGCCCTTGACAGTCCTGCTCCTAAAGTTACCAAGGCTGTTGGATTTTTGCATTTGGGTATGTAGGTGTATCACAAGTGTGATTTTGTCACCATGACTCTTACAGACCACGAAGAAGAGTACTCCCACTGGAGGACTTAGTTTAGATTGAGTTGGTACCGATTGATCATCATGTTGTGGACTATCAATGCCTGGTCTGGGAAGCATCCCCACCACTGGTTTAGAGATGTGCACTATAAATGAAAATTTGAACATTACTGTACTACAGACATGTTCTGTGAATCATGAATGCCTTATTTGGTTTTATTTGGAACACTATAAAGCTATTATAGGGGAGTGGTGCGGTGGCCTAGAGGTGGAGCTCTCGCCTCACAATCAGGAGGCTGTGAGCTCGATCCTAGGTAGAGGCAGATATTTCTCTCTCTGGGCACAATGAGAATATATCTGCTGAACAAAACTTCGCATTGGCGACAGGAAGGGCATCCGGCCATTAAACACTCTGCTAGCTCCATTCAGTTGCCCAGACTCCACCCCGCAAGGGGTTATGGGGATGAATCATCATTAAAAGATGATGATGATGACTATAAAGCTATTATGGGGACAAATAAGGCTTTTTTTCCATTTTCACATAGAAACATAGCAAATAACTCCTGTTTGGAATTTTGCCCAGTCTAAACCTAGATTATCAATTCAACATCATGAAGAATTTGCCATCTTCTTCTAGACAAATTAAAATTAGTTTCCCTCCAGCTCTACTTCCAGATTTGTCCATGGAGGATTCCAGAATGGTGCTTTCTCTGAGTTTTCTGGCAGGTCTCTTCAGAAAAAACAGAAGAGGTCTTGAAGCAGGTGAGGTCCTTGTTAGTGTGTTTCTTCACTGCCTTTTTGTTTCTTTGAATTACTCTTAGCTCTTGTTTTGAGGAAAGTTAATTGAAAAGGCAGTGTATTATCAATTTCAGGATTATCTCTCTGTATTTGATATTATTGTTATCATATACACAGCGAAGTCACAGACACAAGTTCTTCAACTGATGTTGGCCTTCATAGGCATCACATTCTTCTCAAGAACCTGGGAATCTAGGAGTTGCATTCCCAAGGTCTGTACTTAAATCAAATTTGTATGTAAGCCAAAAGTACTTATATAATAATACTTTAAGAAGTATTGCATAATGAACTTGAAACTATTGTGTATTTCACTTGAATAGTGGTGTATTTAACTCAAATTTTGCTATAAGAGGGCTCTGTTCTTAACTATGGGTACTCTTAAACCAGGGCATTCTTAATTCAGGACTTGCTGCATAACCAATTTGCTTCTTGAAATTATGAAGTGCCTACATGCCTATTTATACAGTGGATATCATACAAAAATGAATTTTTGATACCAAAAAATACTTCCATTCCAGCCTTTTAAAAATACTACTTGTATTATAGGAAACATGCCCATATATTTCTTCAAAATGTCTTCAAAATTAATTCCCTGATACACCCAACCAGTGTGTTATCAGCTGATTTGATCCTGCTTCTAATGATAGTATACGTTTTTGAATATGCATTTTTGAATATTCATAAACTCTTTGAAAAAGGAAAATATCCAGCAGGTCAAAAGAATTTTTGGAGAGCACTATAGGGCCAACAGGGAATGGTCTTATTACATCTCTTTTTATTTACATTTTGAAGATGTTGAAGAAGAAGGAGATAACAAAAGCTGAAATATATTAATTTGCAGCCAATGACTAGCAAAGCAGTCACAACACTAAAACAATATCTAAAAGCAGGCTCAAATACAATACAATAAAAACAACAAAACCCTAAGGAGTTGGCAGTTAAAACTTACATGTTTAGAAAATAAGCAAAATATAAACAACACAAAATAGAGCAGGACAAAATAGATAAAATAACAAGACATTTAAAATTAAATAATGAAATAACTACTTCATCATATCGTTCCAAGAACAGAACATCTTAAGCCTTATTGCAATAGCTGTTAATAAGAACTAAGCAATGTGAGTTCACGGTGATCATGGTGTTTCAGTCCCAGAGCAGGAACTCAACCACATCGCTTATTCTGAGCTTAAACTTTATAACAGAGGTGTCCAACCTTGGCAACTTTAAAACATGTGGACGTCAACTCTTAGAACTCCTCATGTCTACAGTCTACAAGGACAATTCCCTTTACAGAAAAGCCAAATAAAAAAGTGAAAATCAGAAGGCCATCTCTTCTTGACCTATCCCAGTATTATCTGTGTCTTCTAGTACTTCTAAAAAAGCATTATCATGTTTTGGAAATCACAAGAGTGGAATATCACTGTTTGAGGCATGAAAAATATAGCTACCATACTGTTTTATCATAAAAACTCCCTTCCCCAGAAAACAACAACAACAACATCCAAATCACATGCATGACACCATCCTTTCCACTTTGCCTTATTCCCTCATCCACAACAGCTGTCATCCATCTGGAAAACTTCTGGGCTGCCAATTTAAAAGAACAGATTTAAACTGCCAATTTAAAAGAACAGAGCACAAAGGGCCTTGAGACCCTTACAGGCTGGGAGCAGTTTAGCTCTACACTTGCTCTGAATAGAAAAGCATACGAATGATCTGGCTTTCCCAGGTCTCTGTAACTAAAAATGAAATAATAGAACAACAGAGTTGGAAGTGGACCTTGGAGGTCCTCTAGTCCAACCCCCTGCTCCGGCAGATAACCCTATACATTTCAGACAAATGGTTATCCAACATCTTCTTAAAAACTTCCAGTGTTGGAGCATTCACAACTTCTGGAGGCAAGTTGTTCCACTGATTAATTGTTCTCACTGTCAGGAAATTTCTTCTTAGTTCTAGGTTGCTTCTCTCCTTGATTAGTTTCCACCCATTGCTTCTTGTCCTGCCCTCTGGTGCTTTGGAGAATAGCTTGACTCCCTCTTCTTTGTGGTAGCCCCTGAGATACTGGAACACTGCTATCATGTCACCTACTCCTTCTTTTCATTAAATCAGACATATCCAATTCCAGCGACCATTTTTTATATGTTTTAGCCTCCAATCCCCTAATCATCTTTGTTGCTCTTCTTTGTACTCAACATCTTTTTTTTTTTTTTTTTTTTTTTTTTTTTTTAATCAGTTTTTTTTTTTTCAAATTTTGTTTTTCCAAATTGTTATTATATAATAGAATAACAGAGTTGGAAGGATCTTGGTTTTTATATGTTTTAGCCTCCAATCCCCTAATCATCTTTGTTGCTCTTCTTTGTACTCACCTTCTTTTTTTTTTTTTTTACATTGTGGCGACCAAAACAGGATGCAGTATTCCAAATGTGGTCTTACCAAATCATACTATCTCGACCACCACCAGCACATACAATACAAAATTTTGGTGCCTAAATGAGCATCATACCAGTGGTCCTCTGATGGTTTCACAAACAAAAGAATTGTATCATTTTGCTTCTTAAAAAGTTTTAAAACCACTTTGTATTAGTACATCTCTGAGCAGGATGCAATTTATAAACAATAAGGAAGCAACGAAACATAATTTTGAAATCCTAGGTAGAGCCAGAATATGGCAACGCTGCTATCTTTTAGATTCAATGGTTTGGATATTCAACCAGGTCTTACATTTGGTGCCAAAATAAAAGCAGGGTTGGCATTAGGTTGGCTTTCTACAGAAAATTCAGAATGAAATTAATTGCAAGCTTTATTATTTTTATTTATTTATAAAATTATTTATTTATTATTTTTTTATGATAAAGCAAATCCAATGTACATGTAATTACTTTTTTTGTTTTGAACTTTTCTTTTGCTAAATATTTCACTGAATACAAGCAATCCTATGAAAAACCAAATAACAACTGCAGTAGTACAATTCCTGATTATCTGTATCCAGATTCAAGAATTGCCTTCAGAGTCATAAATCACAATGATGCAGACAGTTGCAACAATATTTACCTCTCACAGTTTACCACCAAATTTATCTCATTAGATAAGAAAGTAAGCGTATAGGAATAAATGTTAATTAGCACATGTGTAATATTATTGACTTTCACATATTTAACCTCTTTTACGAAATGAAATATACAGTGTGGTACTTCAGCCTTTGAATTATGTTGTATTATTTGAAAATCAATGGAAAACACTTCTTGTTGCAAAGTAAATCAGAAAACTAATTGACACAGATGGAAACAAATATTTTTAATTCTCCACTCCACTTATTAATACTTTTAAAAGTCTATTTCCAACTTTAGTAAAATACGGAATAGGCATCGACACGAAAAATCTGCCTGTTTATGCCCTTCCTTGGGTGATATGATCTTACTGTTTTCCACTATTCCTGTCGAGCCCGATCCTGGGCTCACCATTTCCCTGACGTCATACAGCCACGACAAGCCAAGTTTTCCTCAGGGCCGAACAGCTGCTGCCTCCGTTCTGGTCTTGGATGCCGGCTACAGAGGAGCTGTTGCCAGCCCTGACAACCCTGATAGCAGCTCGTGGGGGTGGTTGTATTGAGTCCTGATACGATATGAATGGAATGTAAATGTACGGTGCTCACTCTGCTGGGAGTAGAACTACCGGATGTGTGATGGTGGCTTAAGGGGTGGGGGGTGGAGGTGAGCGTATAAAACAGCGCCGGGAGGCAGTTGCTCGCAGCACTGACTTAAATGAGCTTTTGGGCTACCTCAGTTGTTCCGTTTGCTTAATTGATGAGAGATTAAACACAGATCCAACTATACAGAGTTTGTCTGGTTTGTTTCCAAGAAGCAAATCGCAGGACAAGCTGAGAGGAAGTCAGTGCTGCTTCTATCCTGCATTCCTACTGAGCCAAGATATCAGAAGGAGCAGGACAGGAAGGGTTGGGAATGGAAGCAGCTGCAGAGGAGGAGACGCCTCAGGGCTGTCAAGGATGGCCACCAGGATGGGGTCAGCAGTGTGTAATGTGGGGCCCTCCACCACTACAGGCATCGTTCGATGGCAATCCTGATAGGGTGGCCCTATTCCTCAGCCAAGCCATTAGCCACCTTGACCTGTACGCTAGGTTATACCCATCGCAGTGGGCCATGGTCGTGTCCGTGACCGCAGTGTTGGAGGGAGAGGTGGCCGACAGGGTGGCCGACCTGCATAACGAACATGCTAGGGAGTTGGCAGATGTTGGCCTGTTCTTAGAGGCGTTGCGAGCTAGGTTCGAGGATGGATCACGTGTCCAGCAGACGGAAGACGAGTTGATGTCCCTAAGACAACATGGACGGGCAGCACGGGAGTATGTGAAGAAAGTGGCAGGTAGATTGAGGGCGTGGCCGGAACGCATGTTGGTCCAGCAATTCCGGACCGGCCTCGATCGTGAAATCCGACAGGCATGTGTATATCGAGGACTGCCCAACCGATTACAAGACTGGTTTAAGGCGGTGGTGGAATTGGACACTGGCCTACGTGAATTCCAGGCTAGAGGGGAGGGCCCTATATTTCGAAGGCCAGCTGATCAAACAGCAGGAACGGGGAGCCAGAGAACTGGTAATCTGGCCCCAGGTACTGTGGGACAACCAGTCCGGCCACCTTTGCGGTGCTTCAGATGCAATCTCCTAGGACACAGCGCAGCGGAGTGTATGGCCAGCCAGGTGCCACAAC
Organism: Thermophis baileyi; assembly: GCA_003457575.1. NCBI lineage: Eukaryota > Metazoa > Chordata > Lepidosauria > Squamata > Dipsadidae > Thermophis > Thermophis baileyi. Next base: position 219,225 of record QLTV01014916.1, on the reverse strand, counting down.
GACAGGCATCCACAACCGTGACGCTCCGGAAGCCTGTGTCGCCAGCTAGGCAAACGCCAGAACAATTGAGGAGTCTGGCCCAGATGACACCAGCGATCGGCCCGCCAACAACCCAGGAGGAGGGATTTCCTTACAAGATCACTACCATTATCAGCAGGAGAAAATAAATTTTGCAATGAAGATTAGAATCATTACTGTATACCAAATAGTTATCGTCTGGAATTTAATAATTTTCATAATACCTTCTGTCAATAGTCCTAGCATGCAGACCTTAATCAAAGCCACATATACAATTTATGAATTATGTAAAAGTTCATCCGGTTGCTACTTTTTCAGTAGCCATATTTATTTATTTAACTCAGTCATATTTTCCGAGGATTCATGGTAATGAATAATTCAAATCAGAATGCATAACAATAACCCAAAATCAACATCATAATCCTTAAAGTCAAATATCAACAATCCAATTAAAAGTAATATAAATAGGATCCAAAGACCACATATTGAGACCCCGATGCCTTCTCAATACTTCTCTTTTCAGGGCCTTCCTACAACTCAGGAACAAAGCCTCCTGATATTTAACCAAAAAATCCATCTAAGAGAAACAATGCAGAAGAAGAAGAAGAAGAATACTGTAAAAAGAAATTATACGATAAATATATTCTAAGTAATGCCCAGTGTAAATATGATTTATTCTTTTCAATTTCTTTCTCTAGTGCTGTGTGTGTGTGTCTGTCTGTCTGTCTGTCTGTCTCTCTCTCTCTCTCTCTCTCTCTTTCTCTCTATCATCTATCTATTAATAAAATTTATTGGCTCCCCATCTTAGCATCACGGTAATTCTGTGTGGCTCGATGCAGCCATACTCAAAACAATTCATTTTCTATCCTGTAAGAAATAAAGGCTTAATAAAAATCTTATAGGGTTTAGCCTTTAGCTTTGCTAATACCATTACTCAAAGCTTACTCCTATTACGGTGCCTAAAGCCCTACAAATCCTTATCCAGAAGTCGTATCTTTGTTACGTTACACATTCGTTGTGCTCAAAAGACAGAGTTTTGCTTAAATGAGCTTATTCCTCAACAGCAGTCAGAGTGATCAGTCTGCAGTGCAGGATTGTTAAAATGCTGAATAACCCAAGCATGAGGGCAATACCAACATTTAGTGCAGCTGAACTTTATCAACAGATTAGAAATGTTCTCTACTGATATTTACACACCGCCATGGATCTCTTTAGTGGTCAGAAATCTGAGGGCATTTGCATGATCTGAAAAGTCCTTTCTGGCATCGATCAGCTTAACTCTCCTGCAACTCGCTCTGCCTGCAAGTCTTCAATAAGATTCCAGGAAACCGTTTTGCTTACAAATAAGTGATTCCTCTAGAAGCTTTAGCCTTCCTATTACATTTTTCTGGGCCATCTAATGTTAGCTCTCTTCTTCATTTTTATACTTAACCCTATTTCTCCATAGTTCCTTGCAACTTTGTAACTTCACACTCCTGCCCATTTTTTCAGTGTCCTCTTAATTATCCCACTCAATCTCCATTAATACTTGAAAATGCTTACATCGTATATTGCATTGTCAATGCATGTGTGATTAATGAATATAGGTATATGGTAAAAATGATCAATTAATATCTGTGACTTCCAAAATAAGAATAAACAAATACAGATTCCTGCAGACCAATAGGGACAGAGCAGGCAATTCACGACATGATGCTAAATCAAACCCTGGTGTAAACCGATAACCCTTCAGTAGCATTCCTTGTCCAAGGACTGAACCATATGTCCTGCTAACCTCAGTATAACCTTCAGGCCACCTACTTCAGGAGGGCCAGAATGGATGATGTTATTCTCAGCCTAACCCTAGGATGCTGGGAAGGCAACCTCTTCCTGAGGTTTTCCCCTCTGCTGCCCTAAGCAAGGAGACCAGTCTGCCTGTTGTGCTTAATTCCATACTCCATATGTCTATATTTCCCTTGGTTGATGGGCAAGCCAACCCCTGAACCCAGTTCCTTTTCTACGCCTTCAATTGCTATTTCATGCCACTCAGTTTATTGCAGTGTGCTCTACATAGGGCTACCCTTCAAGACCAATTAGAAACTGCAGCTGATCCATAATATGGCAGGGTGGACAATTATAGGTATACCTCGTTAGCAGAGGTGAAATGCTACCGGTTCGGACCAGTTCGCCCGAACCGGTAGTAAAAAATGCTACCGGTTCAGGCGAACCAGTATATCTGACGATCAGCTGTGCGACGATCAGCTGTGCCGTGCAATCTAGATTAGCTAGAAAGCAGGATTTCCTGCTTTCTAGCTAATTTAAATTGCGCGGCACAGCTGATTCCCCCTTCACTGTTCTACTTACAGACTCTAATGGCTTCAAAATGCTCCTTTTTCAGTGCTGTACAGTAGTGCCTGTGGTGCGCATGCATGCGCAAAGCGAACTGATAGCAGAGGATTTCACCCCTGCTCATTACCCCCTTGGAATGTGTCTCTTGCACAGGCTACATTAGCTACCAATCAACTCCTAACTTCAATTCAAGGCACTAGTTGTTACCTGTAAAACTCTTTATGGCATAGGGTCATAGGGCCTGGTTGAGATTACCTTCCTCCCATGGTTGATAGCAATAGCATTTAGACTTATATACTGCTTCACAGTGCTTTACAGCCCTCTCTAAGTGGTTTACAGAGTCAGCATATTGCTCCCAACAATCTGGGTCCTCATTTTACCAACCTCGGAAGGATGGAAAGCTGAATCAACCTTGAGCCAGTGAGAATCGAACTGCAGTCAGCCAGCAGTCAGCAGAAGTAGCCTGCAGTACTGGATTCTAACCATTGTGCCACCACGGCTCATATGCCATCTAGTAGGGTCTCACAGGGCAGATTTACTCCAGGTTCCATCTTTAAACAATATCATTTGATGGTATCCTGGAATCCTGTTTTTTCTGTTGCAAATCTGCCCTCTGGAACAGCATTTTCGTAGAACTGACATGTAGTAAGACTTATGAGAGAAAAGAACTAAAGATTCCGTGGCTGGAGACAGGGGTGGGTTCCACTTACCTTCCCTACCAGTTTGCATCGCGACGGAACTGTGCGTTTTGCGCGCGCGCAATCGCTTCGCGCGCGCATGCGTGCCTACGTCACATCGGGGAAATGACCCTCTGCGCATGCGCAGAAGCCTCTGCGCATGCACAGAAGGTTCTTTGCCAGCCATGGCGACCGGAGAACTGGTTTGGGGGCGTGGACAACCGGCCATTGCTGCCGGTTCGGCGAATGGATGCAAATTTCCACCACGGTATGGGAGAACTGGTCCGAACCGGCAGCAACCCACCACTGGCTGGAGAGGCAAAGGGATGGCAAGAACTTCATCCTGACCAGGCAGATTATTACAAGTATCATTTACTAAGGAAGTTCTAGTCTAGAAGAAGGGGTATGGCCATGGAGATTCTCTTTTCTTGGTTAAAAAGAGTTGGGAAAAAATAATAATCTTAGGAAGTACAAGAATCTGGAAATCAAAATGCTTGAAAGCTAGACATTTTCAGGACTGTGTTCTTGATCAGAACCAATCCAACTTTCGGGGTGTCCTAGGAGAAGCTTTTGGACATACCCAATTTCTATGAAGTGAAGAAGGCTTGAGGCTGAAAGATGTTGCTTTCAGGGACAATGCCTGATGTTGGGAACAGTCTCCGAGTTGGTACTTGCCCATTCTGTAATTGCTTTTGGGGAGATCCTAACAACGGAAGGCATTTGTCGACTTAGTGGATATCATCTGTGGTTGTACAAGGTAAGACTGCAATTGACCATCTTCTGGTTTCCACCTTGGTAGCTTAAGCCACTACACAAACTGGATCTCAAAATATGCTTTGATGAACTAATGTTGAAAAAAATCCAGCATAAAATATGCACCCATTATTTCCAATTCAAAAGTGGAATCTGCCCCCCCCCCGTGAGGTCCAACAGTTTGCATTTATTGTGAATATTTCTATGTAGACTGATGAGTTAGAAGTTCTGACTCACAAATGACTTTCATTAAATATGTGTTAATGCAATGAATTCTAATGATAGCAACTGGCCACATCACCTCCATTCAATATTAATTGTGTGACACTTTATTTTAATGGAACATTAATTAGTATAGAATTTCAATGGAGATCTATATAGCACATGCATTAATACAAATGCATTCATTATCACTGGTGTAGTACAAGTAATGACAAATAAGTCTGTAACAGTAGGACCCTTCAAATAATAATCACGAATCATTAGGTACTGCATTAATTTATACTGTGTATAATACATACACAGATTCTATGTGTGCAGTTTTCTGTTAATACCATTTTGTATGCTTATTCTAAATTCCCATTTGTTGTAGTGGAGATACTTCCAGACACTGAAATGTATTGGTTATCTATCTATCTATCTATCTATCTATCTATCTATCTATCTATCTATCTATCTATCTATCTATCTATCTATCTATCTATCTATC
>QLTV01014916.1:191207-211700 GCA_003457575.1 Thermophis baileyi | reverse complement strand
TTTTTTTATTTTTATTTTTTTATATAGCGCCCAATGTTCAAGTCTGTCAAGATCCTTCTGTATCTTAAGCCTATCTTCTGGTGTGTTGGCTATTCCTGCCAGCTTGGTGTCATCTGCAAATTTGATGAGTTCCCCATCTATCCCCTCGTCCAAATCATTGATGAAGATGTTGAAGAGTACTGGGCCTAAAACAGAGCCTTGGGGTACTCCACTGCATACTTCCCTCCATGTAGATGCAGTTCCATTGAGGACTACACGTTGAGTGCGGTTGGTCAGCCAGTTACGAATCCATCTAGTGGTGATGCTGTCTAACCCACATTTTTCCACTTTATCTAGTAGTAGGTTATGGTCTATTTTATCAAATGCCTTACTGAAGTCCAAGTAAATGGCACTTTTACTTAATACTTGTTTCCTCGTGTATCATGATTAATCCTCAAAGTGTTTCCCAGAGGAACCAAGTCATAAATAAATCATTGATTTAGTTTTACAGAATATATGCACAAATGCAGAAGCTTTGATTGGGATTTAGGGTGAAAATTATAATTAATTTTAGACAAAACGAGTTAGTCTGTGGCTTGAAACAAATATATTTTCACACATCTTCTTCCAGGAATCCTTTAGGAAAACATTAACCTTTTCATTATTTTGGAACTTCGATTTAAAATGAAAACAAGTATTTTTTCTACATCTTGAAAGTTAGTAAAATAAGATCATATGTGAGATCAAATCATCTCATATTTTAAACCTGAAGTTTGGGTGGCTACGAGGAGGTTTTTCTAAAATATGGCTTCTTATGTACCTTGGTAAATAAGGATATTTTAATTATTTTGAATGACAAAAAAAAAAAAAAAGATGATTTCCATTTCTCCTCTTTTCAGAAAGTGATGAAGGCAGAGTAGAAAGTGAGGCTCACTGCAGTGTAATCCCATGGTTAGTGTAAATGCATACCTGTAACCTATCAGTATCTCACAGTAGGATCCATGAAGGAAGGGAATATATAGCTCCTGTCATATGGAATATTTAAAATCTTCCCAAATACTGATGAAGTAAGTCCTGGTCCAAATCAAACAAGGCACATCTGAGTAAAGGGGGAGAGAAGGCCAACCTACACTACCTGTACACGCTACGTATAATAAATGACAATTTCAGTAAAATGGCTGAATGTTTCCTGAAACAGGAGTAACTCAAGAGTTATCCATGCAGATACACAAGAGACAGGCACCTTATCCTGTGTTTTGGGGAGGGATGGGAGCATAAGTGCCATTCAAAAGGAATTAAGCCAACTTCCGGTGATACAAACACTTTACACTGAATACAAGTGGCAGCTCTGACAAGGATGACAAGTTCTGGCTGCCCTTCAAAATTCTTACTTAGGATTTGCTTTATGCCCACACTAAACCATGCAGATGCTGAAAGTATTGCAAAGACAATGGAAAATGTGGTGTCTGTGATTTTTCACTCAGCCTCACGGAGCTAGTTAACTCTCATTATTTGGAGACTTGTGGGCTTATGGGAAGACTACAGGTCCAGCCACTGCTTCAGTCCTAATAATAATCTGTTGCTTTACTCTATCCTTTGTGGGTCAATATATGCCAAGTGAGGAGTCCTACTAAGAATGCCTATCATGCTGAACAAACCATGTTCCATTTCTGATCCTGATATATTGACAGCTTTGCTTCAATACAGAACACAAAATACAAAATACAAAATAAAAGGAGTTTGAATGGACCTTGGAGATCTTTTAGTTCAACCCCTTGCTCAGGCAGGAGACTCGATACCATTCTGGATAAAAATTTGTCCAGTCTTGGAGCACCCACAATTTCTGGAGGCAACTCACCCCAATGATTAATTGTTGTCACTGTCAGGAAATTTCTCCTTAGTTCTAGATTTCTTCTCTCCTTGATTAGTTTCCATCCATTTCTTCTGGTCTTGCCTTCTGATGCTTTGGAAAATAGATTGAGCCCCTCTTCTCTGTGAGAGCTCCTCAAATACTGGAAGAATAATATCACCCCAATTCATCTCGGTTCTTGCAACCATTCATTATATCTTTTATTCATCTTTTGAAATAAAATGACTATCAGCAATCAACATTTGGTTGCTCTGCATTGTAGCTGATCATCAGGTCTTCTTCCTTAGAAACTAAGGGACACTGATGGATCCAGAACTGAACCTCCTCAAGTGTTCTTGTTGCTTTCTACTCATATTCCCATTGCATCAACGTTTCCACGCCATAAAGTTGTTTGAAACCAACCTAGCATTGTTTTTACTTTGCTGACCTTAAAAGGCAGAGAATGTGAAGGAAACACCTTGTAAGCCGATCAGCACTCACCATGTTTCCTTCCAAGAGATCAAAAGGAGAGTGCAAACAACATAATTTAACGGTGTTGTGCTTGCTGAATTTGTACCAGCCACGGATTAAATAAACCCACACAAGAAAATAAAATGATAGTTCCCTCCTCCCCACCTTTTCAGGCTTGTGGCATTTTTTGGGTGGCATGAAAACAAGGCTGAGGTTGATGAGATGGAAAACTATGTAAAAGATGGCCAACTGTAAAAACTGTAAGCAAAAGCACTGGTTGTGCTGCAGGGTGCTTTCCTGACATTTCTGCATGCATTAAAAAGGGAGGGAAAGAGTTTTGAAGGTGAAATGATATCAGTCCAGCAATGTTCTACCTGGGCACAGCAGGCATAGCTATGACCAAGGCTGCATGTTGACATAGTGGCTGAACCGGGAAGGGGCGGGACCAGCGGTGGGTTGCTCCCAGTTCGGCCCGGTTCTTAGAACCAGTAGTGGTGGCGGGAGGCTCCGCCCACCCACCCTGAACGCTTCTGCGCATGCGCAGAAGCGTTGCGCGCGCACACGCGCGAACCGGTAGTAAAGGGTTTTAGAACCCACTATTGGGCGGGACCTAAGTTCTAAACAGAAGCTCCTGGAAGAAGACACCAAACCTTTATATAATAGAAGGAAAGACAGTATGAACAGTGGTTATCTTGAACTCAGAAGTAGGAAAGTGGCAGGAATTTCTACCAGTGGAGAAAGTGGATTACCCAAAGGGACTACAAAACTGCAGCAATTGAAGAGAAAATAGCAATAGTGTCAATAGTGTCTAAAAGATGCACCATATAAGAGTGTGAGCTCTAAAGTGGTGCAAATAGTGGTTTAAGTGTTCTACAGGCATTAATCGGTTAATCAATAAAAGGAGCTTTGACCTTCCCCAAATGCACTTCTGCTTCTATGCTTCCTGGTGAAATTGCTGATCATCTATCAATCTGTGGAGCCCTCGATGCTTTCTGAGCTTGGTTGTTTTCTTGCAGACATTTCATTACCCAACTAGGTGATTTTATCAGGGTACTGAAACATCTGCAAGAAAACAACGAAGCTCAGAGAGCACCAAGGACCCCACAGAGCAACCCTGAGCTACAAATATTCTCTTTTATTGGTAATCTATTTCAGGACTGGGTGGGAACTTCCCTACTTTGTCTACTGTCTTTCCAAAACTAGAGTTTTTCTTAGAAAATCTTATTTTATTTTACTTTCCTAATTGACTTTGAATGCAGTATTCAAATAATATTTGTGGTCTTTTCCCCTCCCCTGTTTTTTCCCCCTCTTAATGTAGGAAGAAGCATGAATAGCAAAGGGGACAATAAATGGCATATGTGATGTGTTTCAGAATAAACTGGAAAGGAAATAGCAAACCAAAGTCTCAATTAGAATGCTCTGCAAACAAAATCTACCACAATTTTTAATGCCTCGGTTTCCCATTGCTTTCCCCCCCCATTCTCCTTGCCTCTGAGCCCCGCTCCATTCAGCTTGTCAGACAAAAAGCACTTAGCACCAACTGTTGTATTGGTGAGACATCCTTGCTGGTACATGTAATAATGACAAGCAGAAAGAAGAGGCTGACATGCCGGCTGCCAGTTTTATTTCATGTTATTATTATTCTGGGTAAAGCACAGGAACAATGGATCTTGACCTGACAGCTGGGATTCAGCAGCTTGTCTTCCCCCCCCCCCACTCCTCACTGTAACTATAACCAACAGGGTCTCTGATAGATACAGATCCTCAGAAGAGGATGCCAACCACTATAACATGATGACTTTCTTTCAAACCAGGTTTCCTACTATGCTAAAAGTCACCACCAACTGGATGTTCTCTAGTTAACCAGTCAGTTTCCCATATTGCAGTGGTGATGTTCATTATGACCCAGTGCTTTAATGTCTACTTTGAGGGAAGTGCCTACATTGGTTCTGTTTAACTGATGATTTCATGATTATCCATATAGATCCACATAGATGTAATATTGATAATATTAACAGTATATCTTTCAAAATGATTTTGAATAAGACTGTTTTATGGAAAAAACAAACATAATCAGAGGTGGTATTCACTTACCTTCCCTACCGGTTCGCAAATGTGAGCGCGTGCACAGCTTCAAAATGTGAAGAGGCATAGAGCCGGGCAGGTCGCTACTACCGGTTCGCCCGAACCGGTCCGAACCGGCAGAATACCACCTTTGAACATAATTAAATCTTTGTTCATAGAGTACATTATGAAACATTCTCCCCCCCCCCAAGTTGAGATTAGCTCCATCTCTATTAATGTTCCAGAAGTCTCTCAAGATTTGGCTATGTCATCAGGCATGGGGGTCCCAGGAGACGGGTGAAATCTTGAAATGGGCTCCATTATTGTGGTTAACATCCACTCTCTTTTGTGCCTTGTGTGGATTTTTACATTTTAATAATGACTGATTTTATATATTTAGAGTTTTAATGAATTGTGGTATGCCACTCAGAATCACTCTTTGTGAGATGACGGCCATAACAAATTTGATAAATAAATATTCCCTGCAGTATTCATTGTACTCTACACAGAATTTTTTTTAATCCTGATTATATAACGCAGAATATTGCACAAAAATGATACAGGTCCTTTGGAATGGTTGAAAGCAAAATGTTATGCAAAACTGGTAGACCTCTGTAGGCCTGGTCACTAATTTCCTTTTCATTCAGGGCATAAACACTGCAGGCAAGTGGAAGTTGAATTAATTTGCCTCCTAACAATTTCTTCCTCCTATTTCTATCCTTAATCTTGCTCCCAAATCAACAAACAAAAAAGATTTTTTTAAAGTTGGTGGTCACCTGAACCTTCAGCTAGTTTGGGGTTGCAAATCTCAACCCAAAGAAAGTTGCCACCATTGACCGGTTTGGAATGTTGAGCACCTATCAAAAGCCTCTGTTGAGTAGTTTGCAAGGTAGGCCTGGCCAATCATAAGATGATTATTTCTGAAAGCAATGAAATTGTCCTCATCATTCTCAGTAGCATCAGGGTGCTCTCTAACACCACAACTTATTACTGTCTTTTGTCTGAAGAAATAAGTGCACTTCACAACAAACCACTGGGCCATAACCACCTATCAAATTTTATTTTCAATTGATGTCTATGAGGTCCATGATACCCTTTGACAATAATTTTGTTCTATTAAGCTGGTGTGGTATAGCATGCTGTCTATTTAAAAAAAAAATACAATTATTTCTGGTTTGCTTAGACATCCTAGCATGGTGTTAACATATCCAGATGCTGAGGTGGGGGCACTATTGTGCCATATTAATATACTATACAGGGATTTCCCACAACTGGTTTTTATTGGGTTTTAATGTTTTTAATATTTCTGTTGCTTCTGTGCCTGATGAATAAATTGTGGTTTTATTATTTTTGAAAACAAGCACTTGTTTTCACAACCAATAAATAACACAAATCGTATTTATCGTCTTGCCCATTACAAGGTGCCCTGGAGAGTAACACTAAATTAATCTTGAAGCTTGGCATTAAATACCAAAAATACCTCTGAAAATTGGCCTAATCTCTGACTTAAATTGGCCAAATCTCCGACTTAAAAGCCAAGCTGATTCTCAGAGTAGCTAGTAAATATCAATATCAACATAATTATAAAAAGGAATTAAAAACAATTAACAAAAAAAGTAAAGGTTTCCCTGTCCAGTCATGTCTTACTCGAGGGCATGGTGCTCAACTCTGTTTCTTGGCTAAGGGAGCCAGCGTTGACCACAGACATTTTCCGTGGTCATATGGCCAACATGACTATACACTGAAGGTACATGGAACACTGCTACCTTTGATTGCCATTGGATGTAAAAGGGACATTTTCATAGCACATGTGAAACAGATTCGACCTCCATATTGGAATAGGAAGAAGTTCATTTTCCATAGGGATGACTTGGATATCTACCATTTGTTGCCCTAATAGGTAGCATCTCAGATCAAGTTTCCTATGAACAACATATAAAATAGTGAAGTAACATATTTTTCCTGTTACCAAAATATGTAATTAAAAATCTGAATAAATATACATTTATTTTTATATACTAGAACATGTAAACATCATTTATATCTTAAATATTCGAAAATATTTCTTTTCCCAACTCTTTGCCCTTTTTCAGATGATTTACAGTATACAAATGTTAAACATTAGTCAAAAATTTAAAACTGGTTAAAAAGCATATTTTCTTCAACTTGTGATGCTTATTACAGCCGGGTTTGAGCAGATATTGTAAAGAGGGAGGAGGAATAACTTAAAAACCTAACTGGCAAACTTCTTCAAAAACTAAGTAAAGGCTACTTGAAATGCACCAATCAGGCTGAATGTTCTCTTTGTCTGTCTGGGAAACTCTCATAGTCCTTCTACCAAGCACTTCTTCCTTTAGTCCAGTTCTGGGGAAAACGGAAAGAAAGGTGCTTTGGATCTAAGCACTAAAGTGCAGAACAAACTCTGTTTCAGTCCTGAAACACAATGGTTAGCTGTATAGTTGTGCAGACTTGCACAGAGGAAAAGTTTTAATTAGAAATCTTCTGAAGTCAATCAAATAAAATCCCTAAATATATAAAAAATGAGTATGGGGAAAAGTGAAAAATAGAGAAAACAAAGGAAGGTAACTACAACATAGACAGAATTCTTCACTCCACCCAATGAATATGCATGTTCAGAACCTCCTCCTTCTTCCCCTCCTCCTCCTCCTCCTCGTCTCTCAGTTGGCAGTCCTTATATCAGAGGCCTTAGGACAGGGGTGTCAAACTCAAGGCCCGGTGGCTGGATCCGGTCCTCGGGGTGATTAGATCCAGCCTGCAGGGCCACCCTGGAAACAGCGAAGGACCGGCCCACAGTGCCTCTGCCAACGAAAATGGAGCTCGCGAGGGCTGCAGGCGGCCCTCCCGAGGTCCGTTTTCACTGGCAGAGGGTTGCAGGAGGCCATCACAGCTGTAAATGGAGCTCGGGAGCCCATTTTCACTGGCAGAGCGCTCGGGCCACCACAGGCACCCCCGACATGAGTGACCTCAAGCTGGCCACGCCCACCTCGGCCCCCCAAGGTCAAACACAACCCTGATGCGGCCCTCAATGAAATCGAGTTTGACACCCCTGCCTTAGGAAGACTGTTCCTAAAAAGCTACAGAAGCTTCAGAGTCAGAAAGTCAACCATGCTTATCCTCAGGATATAGGGAAAGGTTGCTTCCTAATGTTTTTTGTTGTTTTTTTAAACTTTCTGATAGCAGAGCTCAAATTCTATTGCTGTTTCAATGTACCAACCCATCTACATAATCTGAACAGAATAAACCTTCTCTGATCTTCTCAATCTCATCAACAGCGGTCCAATAACATAACTTTCAGATTTTTTTTGTAATCTAGCCACAGAAAAGCATCTTGCCTAACAGCTGTGACCCTTTCAATTCCATTTTGTTCCATTCCAAGTTCCCTTTTCCAACACCACAGTGATTGCTACCCCTCTTGGTTCTACTGATTAGAAGTGATGATGCAGCTTTGTTCCTTCCACTTTACCCTATTCCCTCTATTATTAAATGTGCCTTTAGTTTGTTTTTAGGAACCTTTTAATCAGGTGGTGCAATTATTTCCATCCTAACTCCTTTTTCTGCTGCCCGGATCTGCAGATATACCTCACCATGTACCAGAATCTAGCAAAGCTAGGTTTTCAGTACGGCATTAATTTCTAACCTCTTCCTACTGTTTAGAATAGCTGTAATAAAGCAGAGTGAATAATATAAGCTCCATCTAATATAAAATTGATTAAAATGCGCCGCCTGCTTTATCATGTTTCTGTGGTAACTCCAGAGAAGCAATGGTTGATTGTTTTTTGACAACTGGGAAAGGCTGTAACAATAAGAACTTGGAAATAAAATCAGGCAATGTAAATACTTCCATTTTGGGATTTCTATTTCTTTTTGGGAATATAGTTTGGGATAGTTATTAAAAAAAATAACACCCCCCCACCACCTTTTTGATATTCCCCTTTCAAACTGAAGTGAAGAAGAAATAAATAAAGTGAAAAAATGCAAAGAAATCAAATATGACATGACATTAAAAGGAAGAAATGTTTGCAGATCACAGAAAGAGACGTTGACAATTCCCATAGTTTAGCGCAGTAGACAGCTGGATTGATCATCAGTTCTTTAAATGCACACTTTACAAAAATACTGAGGGGAGCCAAGACCCCAAAAATGTTTGATTTACCTTTAAGCTGAACTAAAATTAACTATAATTATTATAATTACCTTCCCATTATGTATTTCACAATTTCCCCCTCAATTCACATTAAGAATTCTAATTTGTTAACCGCTTTTGGGGTTTTCAGGAGACTTGATCCAAAGCTTCTGGGGGCTGCCCATGGCCGTGAAACTTCAGGTGGTACATCTCCAGTTTAATGCTTTAAATTAGCTGGTGCCTACAATCTATTTAAATTTTCTTCAAATGGGGGTTGAAGGAAAGTGTTTTAGAAGATAAATATCAAAAGGCTATAAAACAACGTTTGGTGAGCTGTCATTCAGCTGACTACTAAAACAACTTGGATACATGTATGTATGTATGTACGTGTGTGTGTATGTTTAATATGTGTGTATTTAATCATAATTTATATTTTCATTGCATGTATGTATGTGTGTGTGTGTATGTATATATGTGTGTATCTTGAGAAAAACAGGTGATCTTGAGAAAACACACACACACACACACACACACACACACACACACATATATCTGTTTTTTTCTCTGTTAAATCACCTGGTATACCCAAATATGGGAGGGAGCATACTGCTTCCTTTTTGCCTTTCGGCCCCTCCAGGGGCCATCCAGGCAGTTACTTACAAACGACAGTCCATTTCTATATGTTACATATTTTTACATAAATAAAGGGAGACTAGTATAGATCTATTTCAAGCTATTTAGCTCTCATCAGCTAGCCACACCCTTATGGGATTAGAACCTGGGCCACTTGCCCACATGGATCAGGCAGGGAGCACAGGTGGGCAGTGTAGGATGGGAAAGGTGCCTGGGGTATGCAAGACATGCTGTGTAGGTCTACGGTACACAAGGGGATGTACAGGTTAGGGAGGGTGCATGAGGATGCACAAGAAGTGCTGTATAGGTCAGAGAAGTCAGGTGGGGCATGACACAAGTCCTGGAATGTCCACTGAGGGGTGGCACAGGTCGAGGAGCATGTGGGTAGGTGGCTTGCACTGGGAAGGCAGGGATTCCTTCCTCCCTCTTCCCCTTCCCCTTCCCTTCCCAGCAAGGAAGTAAGTGACTGCTTTTGGGTAGGGGAGGGAATGAGGGATTGCAAGTTTGGCTGGGAAACTGTCACAGAATGTTGACAATGAAGATCATATGACTGCAACAGCAGTTAGTAGTACTGAAGCAGCCACAACTTCCAAAGTTTCATTCCCTTGGAAGTCACGGGTCTCGGATTTTGAACTCATTATTAAATTATCCCATTTGAGGTACATGGGTTCAAAAATTGTTTCCCAATGATGCACCATTTTGTCCAGTTACAGGTTATGATGAGGGTTTGGGTGGTATATAAATATTCTTTTACCAAGAAAATGCTCCCTTCTAAAATGCACAAAAACACACGAAGTTCAATATTCGTGCATTTTAAAAGCTTCAGTTTGCACGTATTGGTTTCTGCTAACTTTAAAGGGTGTTTAAAAAGTTTGTCCTTTATGAATTTTTCAAATATTTTCAATATTTCTATAATTTATATTAACATTTAGAAATCTCTAAGATTACAATTGTTTCTTTTCACTCCCCCTCCCTTTTACACAAATGGTTTTATGCAAAGCAATCACAGGCCTTCAGATCCAACAAGAGAGGGAAATGCTAACTCAGAAACCAACAATAAAAGTAAACAAAATTCCTCTGAATGAGATTACTTTTAAAAAGAGTAATAATATCCTTTTTCCACAGTGTACTTAGAGGAAACCATCCTATTCTAGATGTGTATAGGCAGGAGGGTGTTAAAGAAGATGAAGAAGAAAAAAAAGATTTTAATTTCACAGCTTGCATCAGGCATTACAATTCTGGACACTTTGTTATCTAAACTCAGGCCCTATTCCTGTTCTCTGCACTGTATGAAGCTGCTTTGGACAGATGACTTAAAATTTTATTCCCTGATGGAATGAGGATTCCGTTCAAGTGAAAGATCTCTCTGGCCAGGCGTATACATTTAATAACAAAATGCCTTCAAGTTTGAAAGCAGAACCTGGCTGCTCTTGCTGCTGAAGGTTGAAGAGGTATAATTTACACGGTGTGGCATACAAGATAAAATTTTCTGGAGAAGGAGCTGCATATCATACTAATTCTTACCAACTTCCTATCACAATTACTTAAGAAGCCTTTCCTGAGATTCTTTCTAAATGATAATATTCACATTTATGTAATGCTTTTTAAACGTTCAAAGCATTTCATACATATCAGAGTTTGTTGCAGAAAATTAAATCCAGAAAGCACACACAGGCAGACTGATTTAGCAGGATTGATTTAAATAAGAAACTTCTTTATATACAAGAATAACAGATGAATTTACAATACCATTAGCAGAGTTCTTCTTCAATGTACCCTGTTTCCCCGAAAATAAGACCTCCCCGGATAATAAGCCCAATCGGGCTTTTGAGCACATGCGCTAAAATAACCCCCCCTGAAAATAAGCCTCTCCCCAAAAATATTTAACTGCATGCGCAGCCGGTCCCCGCCATTCCCTCTGGTTAGGGTTAGGGAGACAGAGCTGGAAATCAGGTAAGACGGCAAGAGGAGCCCCATCTTGCTCCACGCTCCCCAAAATAATAAGACGTCCCCGAAAATAAGGCCAAGCACTTATTTCGGGGTTCAAAAAAATATAAGACAGGGTCTTATTTTCGGGGAAACACGGTAGCAACAGTTACAAGTAAAACACAAGTAGCTTCTAGTTCAGAGTTCAGAGCAGACAGAGTGGGCTGAGCCACGCCCAGCCTTCTAGCTTCAGTTTCGATTCTCTGCACAGACTCAGATGTGTTTAGTTCCCATTGGCTGACTTAGTTGCTATGCCTATTCATTGGCTGACCTTGTTACCATTGGCTCTCCCAGTTCATGAATAATCTGACAATACACATTTTCTGTAATTCAATATAACAGACCATACAGATGACTTTGATAATCAGTTTTTAGTGCCATGCATTATGATATTGCTCAGGAAAAATGACTTATCTAAACATTAGGAGGAACAACTTCATCTTGAATCTATCTTTCAGCCTCTAAAATAAGTGGGAAGTCAAACTTTGCCCCACACAAAAAAAAGTCAGAGATTTTTATTAATTTCTTGAGAATCTAGACACCTGAATTAAAAGCATCAATTAAATTGTGAAAATTCCACATTTTCTAGTCCTGAAACAGTATTTGTCCCTAGAAAAATAAGAATTTTTGTTGCATAAGTTCCAACAGCCTCTTTATGTTTGAGGTGCAAAACAAATAGATTCCTCTCCTGAAAAAACTTATCTTGCCCATTGGCAATTATCAGAGATAAGAACATGGTTTCTTTGCATGTTGAATATGTGAAAAATTAAGTTCATGAGGACAAGAAATCTACGTTTGAGCTTCAAACCTCCTCCAAGGCACTCGTCTCAGCACAAACCACATAGAGTCATATAATCTCAAGAAGACAAACATAACCATCATGTCTTACTGCAAAGAATCCTGGGAATTGTGATTTGATAGGCACAAGTGCAAATTCTGTTAAGAAATCTCTTCATAAAATTATAATTCTCCAAAGGAGAGAAAGGATTACATTCTCTATAGAGTTTATGAGGTTATCTTGTTATTTATTTACCAGGAGTAATTTTCAGTGACAACAGGTGAAAATATCACCTGAAGTGACAATTCTGGAATACCTGAGCCAGAAAGTTTTTCTCCTGGAAAAAAAAAAATTCTCCTCAGTTTTGTTCTTCAAACTTCTGCTAAGCACACAGTCTCCCTCCCATTTCTATTTCTATTGTGTTTTGTCAATATAAAGTTTAGTTTTCTGGCAACGGACTCAGGATGAAAGAAATCAGTGAAGGTAATTGCTGCGTGAAAATGACAGCACAGCGATTTACACAGACAAAAATGGGCTGCGGAATACCAAGAGGCAGCCAACAGTGAAGAATCAATATCTCCCTAGAAGTAGGATTATTAGGGAGAGAAAGGGGTTTGAGTGATCCATAAGTGCCTGATGACTCACTATTTCCAAAAGGGCATCAGCTGAATGAGAAATCCCTTCATAGATTTCTTTGGATAACTGAGCAAGATTTGAGCATGTGCACCTTAAAAACAGAAGTAAGGAAGCTGCAATAACCATTCTAACCACTGCGCCACCATGGCTCTTTATACTATACTACAGGAGGTACAGTCCTCACTATGTCATCCTATGGCAGTGATGGCTAACCTTTTCTGGACCGAGTGCCCAAAGTCCGCGTGCGCGCCCAAACCCCCAAAATGCAATGCGCGTGTGGCCCCCCCATATGCGCCATGCCCCCCCGCCTGCGCGGCAGAGACCTGAAGACCAGCTGGCTGGCAGGAGGCACGCGCGCATGCGCGGCAGAGCTGAACTGGGACGATGGCTCGCGTGCCATCAGAGAGGGTGCTGTGTGCCACCTTTGGCACGCGTTCCAGGGGTGGGTTCTAACTTACCTTGCTGCCAGTTCACTTCCTCCCATGCCGCGTGGCTGTGTGCGCATTGCACGCCGCATGGCCGCACATGCGCAGTGCCGAAAACTCAGCTTCTACGCATGCGCAGAAGCAAAACAAGCAAAACATTAAAAAAAAAAGCCAAAAATAAGATAGCGGCGCATGTGCAGTGCCCAAAACTCGGCTTCTGTGTATGTGCTGGAAACTCTGCTTCTGCACATGCGCAGAAGAAAAAAAAAGTAAAAAATTCCCAAAAAATTTCCCCCCCAAATAAAAAAAAAAAAAAAAAAAAGATGGCGGCGTCCACAGACCGGCACTGACAGAACCAGCTCCATGACGTCACCACTGGTTTACTACCGGTTCTATAGAGCCAGTGTGAACCGGGAGGAACCCACCTCTGATGCGTGCCATAGGTTCACCATCACGGTCCTATGGTATTCTGACAACTCCAGTACTTAAGAGGGTCTGTGGTAAAGAAAAGATCGAGAACCACTGGGTTAATGTATGAGAAATATTTGCATCCATATAAGTTATACTTCCTTTACTAAACTTTAAGGCAGAAAAAGATGACTGAGAAGACAAACATTATGGCTATCAATGCAAAAAAACTATCCTTGGTCATCCATCCCAATACATTCTGAAGAATATACTCCCAGGTTAATTTGTTGGGACTGTATCACTAAATTGGGAAACCTTTATAACCTTGATCCAATTGGTATATAAAAAAGGTTTGTGGTGATGAGGATGAGGATGATAATGATAATGACGTCGACAACAATGATGAATTAAATGGTCGCCACGATGTAAAAAGGATGTTGAGACTCTAGAAAGAGTGCAGAGAAGAGCAACAAAGATGATTAGGGGACTGGAGGCTAAAACATATGAAGAACGGTTGCAGGAACTGGGTATGTCTAATGAAAAGAAGGACTAGGGGAGACATGATAGCAGTGTTCCAATATCTCAGGGGCTGCCACAAACAAGAGGGAGCGAAGCTATTCTCCAAAGCACCTGAGGGCAGGACAAGAAGCAATGGGTGGAAACTAATCAAGGAGAGAAGCAACTTAGAACTAAGGAGAAATTTCCTGACAGTTAGAACAATTAATCAGTGGAACAACTTGCCTCCAGAAGTTGTGGGTGCTCCAACACTGGAAGTTTTTAAGAAGATGTTGGACAACCATTTGTCTGAAATGGTGTAGGGTTTCCTGCCTAAGCAGGGGGTTGGACTAGAAGACCTCCAAGGTCCCTTCCAACTCTGTTATTCTATTCTTCCTTGTGCAGCTGACTGACCACCACGAGAACGGACTGCAGGACTGAATGAGTCAGGGGTCCAATCCAGCAGGCCCCTGCTTATTGATTATGATCCATCAAGTTAGTGATCAACTCTTAACAACCACATAGATTTTCTCCATGAATGTTCTTGTTAGCTGTGTTTCCTTGATATACTAATCCAGCCCAATCTTTGCGGCTTGGTGGCCTGGCTGTGGGGGGTGGGGGTTAGAGGGGAACCGGGCCATGCAAAAGGCGGGTCGGGGCACACGTGTGCACGCAGCTTAACTCACATGAGCGGTGGGCTAGGGCGCACGCACATGCACAGACACATCTTGACTGCAAGTCGAGCTGTATGCATGTGTGTGCGTGCACTGGCCCACTGCTCATGTAAATCAAGCTGCACACACCCATGTGCATCGGCCCACCTCTTGCATGGCCCAGTTGTGAATAGGCCATGGCCCGGTAGTGGGCTGCAGCCCAGGGGTTGGGCACCCCCCTGTACTAATCTACAGACTACAGCATCATATTGTAATTTACTATATAGTAGTATGATACTTGTGCACCGGTTGCATGGTGGTTTATGGTTCAGTATGTCATACAAATCCAGAAAAATCAGATTAAATAACCTTTGTTATCTGTTCTAAGTGTCCTGCTAACACAACCAGAAAAAAGGCAACTTCCTTCTATTGCCTTTGCCACAAATGTGTAAAAATAGAAGCCAGTTTCCAGAAAAAGATGTATGAAAATTTAATGCACGAATGTCACAAATACATTTGAATATTTAAGTGTCATGAGAGTACATTTTCAGAACCCCAGATTGCCTTTAGCTGCCTGCATTTATGCAAAATGTGGTTTTGTTGCTGAGCAGTGTTTATAATAGTTCTAAAGTGCCAACCCAAAAAATGAATAACAATAATATCTTTGAAGATATCATTTTAACTTACTTCCTCCTACTGATCACCATCATCCCATACACCCCAACCAATTTTTTCAGCAGCTGATTGTATGTTTAGGTGGTGGCAAATATAACACACTGTCCCGTCTACTTGGTTGATTGAAATCTCGAGATTCTTTTTATAGTGAATCTCAGCTTTGAACTCATCTTGAAGAAAATGATGGGTTAAAAAGCCCCAAACAGTCGTTATTGTGATTATACCAGAAGTTCAACTGCATGAACACCTGCTCTTAACACAACTGCAAACAAAAATAAAAGTTTTTCCCTGAAGGGGAAGAGGGGTGAGGTGAGAAGCACACACACAAAAAGACCATAGGTAGGAGTGAAAAAGAATAATGCTGTCTGAATGTCAAAAGAGGAAAAGTTGCACCAAATTCCATCAAAGTCAAAAGTAGGGATGGTTTTTCTCCCTGAGCCAGACAGAGAACTCTATCTGGGATATTTTTGCATTATTTAGTTGATTAGATTAAACTAGCTTCTACCAAAGGCAACTATGAGCAAAGAGGAATCTTATTACAGTTTTAGAAGTCTAGCGTGTAAAGAAAGGAAGGTTATGGATTCTCTTTGTCAGCACCAGTTCTACTCTGGCTGCTAAAAATGCATATTCATCTAATAAATTCTCTATCACCTTTTTAATTCTGAGGCCTCTGTCATGGCTACGGATTCATCTTTCTCTTCCATTTTTGCATACATTTACCATTCTTCATTCCCATCCATTTACAATCTATATTTGGGAAAAATGAACAATTTTAAAAGAATTTTTTATTCCACTCATGTATCCCATTTGCCTATAAGGAATTTAAGAGACAGGGAAATTATGAGCTTGGTCTTTTTAATAAGATTGAAACTATATTGCACTAATTCTGGATTACCGGAACTACAAATTCTTTGCTGAACGATGCCAAGATATTGCTGGTATGTGCCAGTGAGAGTAACTATGTTCCTGACACAACTGTTGTTGTGGAAAAATATGAGGAGGGAGCACGATGGCTGTTACCTTAAATTGTACAGAAAAAAGTGGGATGAACATTTAATAAATAAATAACCAATAATGGGCTTTCTTGGTAGCAATGGCTTTGCTGTAGACACTTGTGTATCAAGCTTTATCTTAGCTAAAATATAACTCTCTGTCACAATTCGCAATTTTTACATTTTTGACATGCCCCTAATATAATTTTTTGTTTTTACTTCATCAGTCTACAACTTAGAAGTTGCCTGGTACAGTTCATAATGGGCCAAAAAAGTAAAATGAAAAGTAAATTGAGTGGTAATTAACTCTGGATATCGAACCAAAGCAAACTTAAAATCAAGGAAGGCAGCATATAGGGTGGGTCCTGCTTTTCTGCTAATTGCTATAAAACAAAAGTATGGTCAAGCGGAAAACACTCGGCTTAAAGCCATCCTAGTATCTGTTGGAATTTGCTCAGATTCTAGTCAATGTTGTATTTGAATAATTAGCATAAAGTTTACTATTCATGCTCAGTAAACTGAAAGAGTAATAATTGTTTTCCTTTTTTAAATAAATATTTTCTTTTTTTAAAAAAAATATTCCTTTTCCTTTCTTATAAATGGGAATTATTATAGCTCTTTCCCAGTCTTTTGGGAGTACAGTAGTACAACCAAGGGCAGAGAAGAAGGAAGTTAAGATTGGAATCCACCATTTTAAATTGTTATGGATTATTTCAGTTGTCATAAAGGAAAGAATCTCTTATATAGGAGTAAGATTAAATAAAAGAAATAGACGAGAAGCTGGCTCTTTTCATCCATTCTCTTACTGTGTGACTCCTTATAAAACACATAGTTTGCTTGGTTTTGCTTCATGTTAGCAGCTTAAAATGTTCTCACTACAATGTCTCTGGGTGTGTTTTGTGGAACCAGACAGCTGGAGTTCACTTCAGAACAGCCTGGACCTTTGAAATATGGAGAACAGCTGAAAATCATATTAACTTTTGTGCAAATGTCTAGCTCAAAACGGGCAAGAATTGGGCATGCCTACATCAGAGGAGTTGGCTGTTTTGCCAGGGTCATTCAACCAGCTAGAGTCAGTCAACCATTCAAATTATCAGAAATAGCTAGGCCTTGTGCCTGAAAATGTGCAGGAATCTAATATACTGCAAGGCGGTAACTTTGATATTTTTTTTTCTTGCCTTGATATTCCACAAATCCCTCTAAAAATGAAGTTGGATGCCACCATAACAGAAAGAAAAATGCCATTTTCCCCAAGATGGACATCTATTATGTTTAAGGTTGTTGTTGTTTTTTAATTTACAATTGATGGCTCATTACTAAAGTTTCAGTGACTCACTCTATGATCACTGCTGAGTTGTACATGTTCCATTTTTGCTGAATGAAGTGTAGCCTAAAAAACCATTGCTAAATTTTTTATTGACTGAAGCTAGTGCAGAGTTCCATCGAGCTGATGTAATATTTATTTCATGTGAGCTCCAAACACATTCTAAATAATGAGCAAAATAGAGAATTGATTCTCACCAGTAGAGGAACAAGAAGAATTTGATCACACTGCTCATATTTATATAACAGTGCTCACTACATTTAGATTGTTGTATGATACTCCTTTTTCTCAATATAAAGGGTATAAAAAAATATTAAGAATGAAGAAATCCCCACTTTGGGCAGTGAGAATCACCCCAGATCCTTTAAAGTCTTGTAACATGCAAGGGGGGGGGAATTACAGACAACACTGACTCAGATCTAGTGCATGAAAGAATGATTTTCAACTGAGACCAGACAGAATGAAAAGTCGAATTAGATAGAGAGGAAAAGCAAGTAGATAAATTAAAATTGGGTGTTAATGCTAAAAATTACAATTGTAGCTATAACCACAACAAAGTGAAATTATGACCTAAATTTGAGTAGAGATTTCTTGGGGAATCCATCAAACTTCCTAACTGTTTTGCTGTTATTGCTAGGTATCTATCAAGCAAAATCAAGCAAAATATATCCTGGAATGGAATGCTGGACCTCTGACCTATCCTGAGTAGTTTTGCCTAATACAGGGGTCCCCAAACTTGGCAACTTTAAGCTATGCTGGCTGGAGAGTTCTGGGAGTTGAAGTCCACAAGTCTTAAAGTTGCCAAGTTTGAAGACCTCTGGCCTAATAGAACACAAATGGCTCACAAATGGTAAAGTAAATACCTGTAAATCTTGTGAGTAAGTCTAACTGAACTCAACAATTTTGTGTTGTGACTGCAATATTTCTTGGGGAGGCTGACTTACTCCAATGTATCAAATCCACACGGTGACTTGCGAACTATGGATTGTGGTTTAGAATTATATATCAACTAGTCTATTATGGCTTGTTCAACAAGCCATGATTAAAACATGGTCAGGTAATCATAAAACACGCTTCCAAGGAAACAACTTCAAGTTGTTATTGGCCAGGGAACACAACACAGTATTCAAAGAATTACTAAAGTGATCTAAACATGTTTTGTTTATTGATGTAAAAGCCTTTACATCAGGGGTGTCCAACCTTGGCAACTATAAGACTTGTGGACTTCAATTCCCAGAATTCCCCAGCCACCATGACTGACGGGAATTCTGAGCATTAAAATCCACAAGTGTTAAAGTTGCCAAGGTTGGAGACCCCTGCTTTACATAAATACACTGAAAGAGTTATTTGCAGTTCTTCAAGTTAAAACCTTAATCTGATAGATGTACTTCCAGTTATTTGTTACCCCTTTCCTCCCAGAATTGCTGGTACAATATTTAGGGTATTCTGATTTCCATTAGGTGATATCTACTCAGACATAATAGGAGCTTGATATAGTTTTAATATGATTTTATATGTTGTTTTAACTTTTGATTGGGAGCTGCTCAGAATTGGTTAGAAGATGGGTGACTATATAAATGTTTTAAATAAATAAATAGTTCTAAAATAAATTCAATTGAATTCAGGTAGTTTTCCTCCTAAATAATCTAGCAGAAGATCCTAATGCATATATAGTGTAACAATTCATGTTGTATTTATTTCTTTGTGTTGAAAATCAAATATTCTAGGTGCGTATATAGGTAAAATTATGGGTAAATTTATGTTTTCTTTTCTTTTATTAATTTGGATTAAAAGGGTTAAGATACTCAAATTTCTTCTTGGTTCAGGGTCGGTATGTAAATGTCACTATTCATAAATGCATTGTTATGTCTAACTCTTAGCAAAAGAAAGATTCCTCTATTTATCACTAAGCACAGTAATAATGAAATTCAATAAAACGTAGTTGTGCCTTTAAAATTAACCTTACAGAGTGACTGGTGGATTTTTGCTTTTACTTCAAACAATCCTGCTTTAGTTATTACATGGAGAAATGTAACACCACACTTCTAAATGACCAATCCATTACACAATTGCTGTAAATGAACAAAATGGACCCAACACAAATCTGTTTTGCCCACCTGTTAAACCAATTTCCCCCCATTTGAGGGAAAAAAGATAGCACATTCTGAGATTTGAAACAATTCAAATTTGTAATTCTTTTTTATCATTCCAAAACAGCCCTACAGGGAACAAAGAAACTGTCAGCCTGAAAGCCACCATTTATCATTTACCTAGTGATAACTATTTGTTCCATGTGTTGTGTTTCATTAATAAATGCTTATTTTAAAATGTTTAACTCTCTGGGTTTTCGTTTGTGTCACAATGATGTCTACAGGGAAGTTTCAAATATGTCAAAATGGTGGCTGCAACCCATGCAGAAAAGGGGTGGAGCTTTGATCACATGCTGATACGATACTGCCATCTTGACTTTTTTGAAACTCTCACTTCATAGACTTGGTTTGATAGTAGAGTTATATCTTGGAGAAGGAGAATCCTACTACTGAAACCAATTAAGAAATAGATTGACAAATCTTACTGATGTGCCAATACCTGTTTTGGTTTAATATGATTCATGGACTCCTTAAGATGCAGTTTATCCAATGTATCAAAATTAAACAAATCATGGCTTGATGTAATGGTTAAACTGCTGGCGAGGTATAGCCATGACATACTGGTTCCAGCTTTATCAGCCTTTTTCAGAAGGTAGTGAAGACCTAGCTCTTCCTTCAGGCATTGGGGTTAGGCTATTACTTTCTGAAGCTCTGGGTGTGGATATATGGTATCTATGTATTTTGCTATTTTTAATGCAGGTCTCTCAATCTGTTTTTGTGTCTGTGTGTATTTTGTAGTGGTCAATGTTTCTGCTTTTACTTGCTGTCTAGAGTTTATTTGGAGAATCGGGCAGTCTTATTATATATATATATATATATAAGGAGGAATCG
>QLTV01014916.1:178617-191149 GCA_003457575.1 Thermophis baileyi | reverse complement strand
GGATATTAGTGAGAACTTCATGGAGCAGTCAAATAGCAGTACCAAATGTTTTCTAAAAAATAAAAAAAACAATAGGGTGACAAAATGGTAGGATGTGAATCTGTGATGTATGAATTTCTTAAATAAAAAAATTGTAACTGTAATCACAATTGTAATCACTCAGTTTTCTCTGTTTACATTTTTAATTAGAGAGGCTTAGGGATCCTCTCTGGAAACACCCTGCCTTACACCACAGAAAAGGCAGGTTGAATCCTAACTACTAGCAATATCCCTAAGCCTGGCCAATGTTAGAGATGCTGGAAGTGATCTTTCTACTGCAACTGAAAGATCACACTAGGTTCAAGCTACCATCCATGAGCAAAAGAGTCTCAGGCCAGGAACTGCAGATCAGAGAGACCAAAAGGACTATACATGGAATATAAAAAGTAAACTGATCAGAAAAACCATAAATTAAAATGGGAGAAAATGCAGATGCAAAAGTGAGGCCCACAAAGGGGAAGCATGAAAGTGAGATACTTGGATTGGATACAGAAGAGTAACAAGCATGTGCAGGATTCAAAATAATTTGAAAGCCAGGCTACGGTGGAAGTTGCTTAAGTGAATATTAGAACTGAGAGCCAATAGAGCTGCACTTTACTCTCTGGATAGAAGATGAGGAAGTGAATTAATTAAGACTTTCCTTAGGCATCAGAGGTGACTTCGGAAAACCCATCTGCAGACAGTTTAAGAAGGAGTTGTTATCTGGCAGGACAACATGACAAATGCAGTTGGTGTTTAGGTCCCCAACTGTTTTCAGACTGAGCTTTTTTAGGCCTCTCCAGGTCCTAGGGAGTGTAAAAGATTGGGGTGCCCCATGATGGCCTCCTTCCCATTAGTGAAAGGGTCTGTGGCAGAGGTGTCCAACCTTGGCAACTTTAAGACTTGTGGACTTCAATTCCCAGAATTCCCCAGCCAGCTTTGATCTGGCCCCAGGGAGAAAAAGGGTCATTTTGCACCCAGGGTGACATCCCGCCTTATCACGGCTAGCCAAATAAACCCCACAGGCTGGGTGTCCCCCCATGTGTGTGCCAAAGATCAGACAGCAGATCAGATCTGCTTTGTGCTCAGGTGATGCCGTTAACAGGACATCAAATAGGAGGGGGGAAAGGAACGGTAATGCAGGGCTCACGACTGGGATGCTGATGGGAAGGGGCTGTTTTTTCAAAATTTTGTTTGGGGCTTAAAGAAAACACTTCCTTGAGTTTGTGGGAGCTCCATCACTGGAGACCTCCAAGGTCCCTTCTAACTCTATCAGCATATTCTAAACCAACTGAGGAAGATGTATTCTCCCATCATTGCTATGTAAACAGCAGCCTGGGACACGGGAACACAATAATGTGTATTAGATTCTGCATTTCATCATAGAGGGGGGGGAAATGAAGAGAACAATGCGTCCTTTGCTTTTTGGGGGGGGGGGGAATTCAGGAGCCTTTAATTCTGGAGTTATACTTGGGGAAGTGATGTTGCTCTTCTGGAAGAGAAAAAGGTTTTGTCACAGAAAAGTTTTATACCTAAGAACTTTTGTGTATGATGAAGTCTGCTACTTACACTTTGCAATCTGTTGAACTGCAGGAAGCAGAGAATGATTTCAACTGAACATAATGTATACTCTGTTTGTGGAAAATAACTGGGGATCCATGCAAATATGCAATCACTCTCTCAGCAAGGCAAGGCTACTGGTTATGCTAGAACTTTGAAGAGCATGATTATATTTGAATCCTGAACTGAATGTACTATCTTTGTACACTGATCGATGCATCCCCATATTAAACATGTATTGACATTACTCCTGTTTGCAAAAGAAATGCTACATGAAAGGAGGATTGGGATTAGAATGTAAGAAGATGAAAGAGGAAGAAATTGCCACCTAAGTCCCTGGTTGTTTTAGATTAACTTCAGAAGGAATATGAACTCTAAACTTATAATAGATGTCCAATGTGATGACACCTTCTCCTCCCCTCTCCTCCCCTCTGCTTTTTCTGAATCTAACATCTGTTTCCCTTTTGAACTCAAAAATACGTAAAATGAAATGCAGCAAATGGAATATGAGAACTTTCTAGAAGGTGTCTTGTAATCACACCTAAGTGGTATTTGCTAAATATGTAGTGTTTTTTTTAATTATTATGAGTATGACACCACAATAGCCATTTAACCCTGTGTTACCCTAGGGCATTAAGTTCAGATTGTGCTTCTGTGTACATGATACAAGAATAATTGATAGGTAGAGCTAGACTGAAAAACAGTTAAAGGCTGGAGTTGACTGAAATATCATTGAATGGTTAGAAGAGAGTTAGAAGCGGGAACTATCAAGGTTTGTTGTTTAGAAGACAGTTGTGATGACATGAGAGCTACTAGCTTTGATTAGTGTGGCCCCATCTACAGTATTTGACATTTTTCTATAACACTAAGATTCACTTCAAAGAAGTAATTATAAAGTATAGGCATACTGATTAACATTCTGAGCCACACAATATTGTATTTTAGTAGAAGAGATAAATTACCATCCACTGATACAGAAAAGATAACTTCAAGCATTCTTCATTCCAGCATGGTGTTGGAGAGTGGTCCTCATGTAGCTGCATCTCTTAAACTAGGAATCACAAATTCTTGTCATTTTGCTAAAAATCACCAGGATTCTACCCTTAAAACCAGATCCTCCTTCCATTTTCATCCTCCCCTTTCCAGGGCATCCAAGAGGATTTAAAAAACAACAACAGCAGCTTATTAGCAAATGTCTATGGAGATTCTCACTCATCCAGGTCATGGCTGTCCCAAAGGTGCTGTTTTCAAGAGGCAACTGGACTTTCTGCAGGCTACTTCAGCTGACTGTTCAGCAGTTCAGCGGTTCAAATCTCACCAGGCTCAAGGTTGACTCAGCCTTCCATCCTTCCGAGGTGGGTAAAATGAGGACCCAGATTGTTGGGGGCAATATGCTGACTCTGTGAACCGCTTAGAGAGTGCTGTAAAGCACTGTAAAGCGGTATATAAGTCTAAGTGCTATTGCTATTGCTATTGCTATTCTGGTTTTCCTTTGAAGTCGTTTCACTTCTCATCCAAGAAACTTCTTCAGCTCTGAAAAAGTTTCTTGGATGAGAAGCGAAACATTTTCAAAGAAAAACCAGAAAGTCCAGTTGCCTCTTGAAAAAAGCACCTTTGGGACAGCTTATTAGCAAGTTTGAAATACTACATATCCTTATTTGTTTTATTTCTCTTCAAAGCTAATGGGGCAATGAAAGCAAATAAAAGAAACAAAGCTTTAGAACAAGTAGAGCAGAAGTAACAAGAAAGAATTACCAGAAGACAAAAGTAATTATAAATTACCTATGAAGTAACATAGCCAATGCTGTTTAATCTACCTAGCGACATGCCTTAACAGGTGAAAAAAACAGCATGTAGCTACATTGGAGATTAGCAAATGTTATGTTTTAGTATCAGCTTGATTACCTCCTGGTAACTAATTTTCATAAAGATACTTTAAAGAAGTTATTCCAAACTAGGGCATTTCTTTAAAAGATCTGATAATATGCTTTACTTATCATCATTGGCCTAGGGATAAGATGGAATGTAACTGAGTTAGGTTTTTTTTCCCCTTTCATTAAGGAAACTTGATTACAGAGGTAGGCATTATGGAGGCCTAGATCCCAGTACTGAGGGCAGAATATATAGCACTTAGAATGTGAAATGAATTGGATTAGAAACAAGAGACAATTTCCGTCATTATAGGCAAAGCATGTAAAACATGAATAGTTCTGAAAATGATGATGGGATGAAACTTTACTGTTAAGTGAATATAATGGAGCCAGAGGGTGGGATAAAAACTAATAGACATGTATGAAAGATGCCTGGGAAATATAATAGCCACTACCAAAGCAGTTTATTCAGTCTGAATATGTAAGGAAAAACAGAGAAGCACATTTCCATCTCTTGCTGTGGGACCTGTTTGGGAATGAGATTCTATTTTCAGTTAACCCGTTTCTTCTACAAAAACACACCAGTTGCCAATACAACTCTAGCAAAAATAATAATAATAATTTTAACCCTTTTTACAACTCTGTAATCCCTTAATTCAGGGTAGAGTCAGGGCAACTGGATGGAGCTAAGCATTTACTGGTTGGATACCCTTCCTGACGCCATGCGGAGTTCACAGCAGATATTTTTTCTTTGCGCCCTAGGACAGAAACATTTGCTGCTACCTAAGATTGAACTTTCAACCTTTCAATCAATCCAGCCAGAGTGAGAGGTGAGTGTCTTCACCACTAGGCCAGGACACCATTCATTAATTTTAATCCAATAAAATTAGAAGGAAAATAAAGATATGGGTGTATTGTTAATACTGGTATGATGATACCATAGCAAAGAAAACAAAACAAAGCAAAAGATTGCGGCATTTGGCAAAGCCTCATTGACTACCTCCAAACACCATTTTATGGTTAAAAAGAAAAAAAGAATGAAGGAACATTTCACATTTGCTAAAAACAAACACATCCTCTAAAATATATTAACCACCTAAACAGAAATGTTATTTTTCTTCGGCCCCCCTGTCAGACTCAGTGAACGATTAAGTTGTGCTGCTTTTGTTTTGTTTATTACTTCTAATGACTTTCTCATTATCATTTTGCTGTGAAACATAAATGATGGTTATGGGAGAAAATCGTATTATTTAGATGACTTTATTAAATTAGAGCACAAATCTTGTCTATTTCTGGCTCAGGATAAATGTTGCAAACTCCTGGAAGCCCAAAATCATTTCAAACAGAGCAGCTTCAGGCAGTTTTGGAATCAACAGCTAAGCTATGCTTGAGGCACAAATGGAAAAAGAATTTGAATCTCAATTTATATGCATAAAAACATAATAGTCTAGCAAACAAATCGGCCAAGTCTAGCCTTTTATATTTGACCTTCTTAGCCCATAGCTTCTGGTGGCATTATATTTGTATTGCTTGTTATAGATGTAAGGCTGATCCAAAATTTACAATTGCATCGGAGTCAATCTTTAGTTCACACCTACTGGTAGTTCTCGACTTACAACCATTCATTTAGGAGTTGAAAAAAGTGACTTATGACTGTTTTTCACAGTTATGACCGTTGCAGCATTCCTACGGTCATATGATCAAAATTCAGATGCTTGGCACCTGGCATGTATTTATGACGGTTGAAGTGTCCCGGGTTCATGTGATCCCCTTTTGCGACCTTCTGACAAGCAAAGTCAACGGGGAAGCCAGATTCACTTAACAATAGTGTTACTAACTTAACAATTGCAGTGATTCGCTTAACGACTGAGGCCAGAAAGGTTGTAAAATGGGGCAAGACTCACTTAACAACTGTCTTGCTTAGCCACAGAAATTTTGGGCTCAATTGTGGTCGTAGGTCAAGGGCTACATGTATTCTTCTCTTTCAACCATAGTAGTAACTAACGAAAGTAATCCAGTGATTAGAATATTACAGCAGAACACGGTAGCTAAAACACTGATTAGCTAAAAGTTCAACATTTATATCAGCAAATAATATAATTTCTGTTTCTATTTTTCTATTTTTTTTCTAATTTTCTCTCCAGAGTGTTTTTTTAATGCTATAACCTAGCTTATTAAAGAAAAAAACTCCGAAAACCAGTTAGCCCTCACCTCAGCCCACCAATGCTATGCAATTTCCAATGAATTTATTAGCGAGGCTGACTGAATTGCCAAGCATTTTGCCTGAGCGCATACACAGCATCACAAATAGATTATTTAGATCTAATTCTTAAGTTATCAGATTGTTTGTTACTCTTCTCATGGCATTCCCTACCACAAATAGAGCGAAATGAAGAACTGATTTATTCTTTCAGTTCCAAACACGCAGCAATCCCTCCATTCTCATTTCATTGTCCAAGTTTCATTGCAGCCTTCTAGAATGCTGCCATGAAATGATTCACATTATTAAAGGAAATTAATGAATAAATCAGAAGGACATCACAGACCATGCCAAGAAACATATTTAGGGATAAAGAACTCTAGTAGCAAAATAAAGTATAGATCTGCTATATATGTGCCTTAACACTGTTCTAGAAAGAATACAATAATGAGGTTTCTGCCCTTTAGTTACGGCTATGTATTTTTAAATTTAGTAACATAAAAACAGATAAACCTCATTCAGTTTCAAATAAAAACACATAAGTAAAATTAGTGGAACCCCATTTGATAAAGATCCCTCAATTAACATTAAATATATTTATTTTATTTGTTAGAGCTGCATTCCACTTTTCTTCTAGGAACAAAAATCAGCCTACATAAAATTTCCTCCTCCTGTTTTTCCCCATAAAGTCTATTCTAGGAGGTGGGTTTGGCTGAGAGAAAGTGACTTGTCCAAATTGAGTTTCCATATCTGAAGGTGGACTGTGATGATAGCTCATTCATATATAAACTGCAAACCTTATTTATTACCCTTACGGTAGAGAGAAATATTAATAATGATTTTTTAAAAAGTCAGTGGTAAGAAATATTCAAACAAAGAAATGGTAGAAGCACAAAGTGAAAATAGTGTAGAAACTATTGTAGTGTTTAAACCATTATAAACTATTTTATTATTTCCTAAAGCGTATCCTGATCCTACTAGCACTATTTTTAAATTACTATAATCATAGCCAGTGCATTCTCCAGATTCAAATAGAATGAACAGAAATCTGAACTGCTTTCAAAATAGCCCCAACAGGCTAAACAACAGACTTCAACTTTTGCAGTCTACCCTTCTACTAACAATACACATATCCATTAATCTCTGCTTGTCCATTGAATAATGGAATTCATTTTAGAATTGCCACGAAAGAAAAAGAAAAAAAAGACGGGGGGGGAAAAAGGAATGACTTTCTTACATTGCAAATCAAACTGTCCAAAGACATGCAGACAAGGTCTTTAAAATGAATACCTGACAAAACCTAAGCCCATTAAAAGAATACCCCACCAGCAAGTGCCAAAAGGAAAATGCAATGAGAGAATTGTCTTGATAAAAAGAAAAGTATTTTTGTGTTCCAGAATAAAATCTTGGCATGTGAAACAGCCCTAAGATTCAAAGGTAAAACCCATTGTCTGCTTGGTGTAGATGGAGAAGACAACATTTTGGTACAACAGAGATTGTTTGTTTCACAATGTTTTTGTACTAATCAGGATAATCTTCATCTCTTAAAATTAAAAAAAAAAGAATAACATACAGAATATTTCTGTCTTTCTAAGAGGCAAATCAGATATCACTTGACCCATTGTCTCATTATTTTTGATTCTTTCTTCCACCTCCTACAGGTACTTCCCATCAGCTTCATGAGGCTCATCAGTTCTTGAAAATCATTTAAAAGGTATTTTGGGAAGACTGTGAAGGGAGACAGCTGCTCATGAACCACACATCTCTGGAAGCAATGCATCTAAAATCATCAAGATTTTATCCTCAACAGTCCTCCAATTTATGAACTAAGTTGCCTGTAAAGTAATCAAGGACAAAGGGGAAAAAATTGGCTTTCTTCAACTAAAATAGTTGAGCCAAAATGACTTCTTCCACATTGCAGCTCTTCTCATTCTTCTAACCTGACAAAATACTTCTCTTTAAATTGCTTTCTGTACAACTGTACAGGTACAAGAACTCTATCCTTATTATGTATAACATATAGCAAAAACACTGGCAATAGTTTTATATTACTCTTGATAAAATTGTTAACACATTTGCTTTAACTTTGTAATTAACACCATACAAAAAAAAATTAAAAATAAATTTTCTTTTTTCCATACATTTTTCCTAGCAGTTTTTCTAAACTTAATTAGATTTTAAAGTAACTCCATAAGTTTCACTGAACACTTAAAAATAACCTTCTAAATGTCTTGCTGGCTTTCAAAACTTTAGTGGAAAACTAATCAGATTTTTTAACATTACCCTTCATAAGACTGTATTTAATTTCAGAATATAGTAAAAAAGTCATTTTTGAAACAAGTCTCCAATTTGAAGGGTGAGTTTAAGCCAACGTTTCTTGAGTTAATAATCCTTTATTTTGGGAAAAGTAAAATTAAGTTGCAACTACAGTTGGGGACGCGGTGGCTCAGTGACTAAAGATGCTGAGCTTGTCGATCAGAAGGTTGGCAGTTCAGCGGTTCGAATCCCTAGTGCCGCGTAACGGAGTGAGCTCCCGTTACTTGTCCCAGCTTCTGCCAACCTAGCAGTTCGAAAGCATGTAAAAAATGCAAGTAGAAAAATAGGGACCACTTTGGTGCGAAGGTAACAGCGCTCCGTGCGCCTTTGGCGTTGAGTCATGCCGGCCACATGACCACGGAGACGTCTTCGGACAGCGCTGGCTCTTCGGCTTAGAAACGGAGATGAGCACCTCCCCCTAGAGCCGGAAACGACTAGCACGCATGTGCAGGGGAACCTTTACCTTTACCTTTACAGTTACAAGTTGTGCAGCACAAAAGAACTAATTATAAATTCCGACCTCAAGCAGATATCATCAGAAACGGTGGATCATGAGCAGTGTTGCAAGTGTTGGGAAACACCCAGCCAGACAGGGAGGAGGGATCAAGTGGGGAATCAGCCTTGAGTCATTGTGCAGCCCTAAAAGATCTAGAACTGACCCCATCCCCCAAGTTCCATGGGACCTTATCTGTTTATTCCCAAGAGAAGGCAAGCAGTCTGGGAAGATTCCTGTATTATAGGCAGAACACAATAAAGTAGCTAGCTTGAACTCTACATGTGTGGATCTGGTTGCCTGTGCCAGACAACTTCTGACTTGATGACAACAAATGGAATAAAACATTTCAAAAGACTAAAGTTAAGAAATGTATATATCTCCACCATCCCCTTTACAGCCCAGGAAACTCTCTCTTTTGAGCCCCTTGCCCTGTCCTCTATCCTGCTGTGGGCTAAATTGCCTTTTACCTGACCATTCCCTTGGCTGCATCTCTTTTGCCCTGTCTTCCAAGATAATTCCCACATACTGTACCATTACCAGAAGAGATTATTGTGATGGACCCTACATAATGGCACCATAAATTATTATAAGTGCAACTTTGGTCTTATAGACCTTACAGTATAAACTTTATGATCTTTAGTATATAGAGAAGAGTACTTAGATGGTTATAACTGAGTAGTTTTGAAAGATTTTTAGCAGAGTTATGAACTTCACAACACTCCCTTAGTGGCTTGTCCATAATCCATGTCAGTGATGATCACCCCAAGAAGGAGTTAATGTGTTCTGTAAGTTCCCCATCTATATACCAGTTATATTTAGTATGTCTCTTTCCAAAGACTATTTTGGACTTGGCCTTATTAATTCTTAAAGAGTTAATGGTGCAGTAGACATTCAGTTTCTGCAGCACTCTCCTTAAGCCAATTTGAGATTACATCCTCAGGACCAGGGGTGAAATCCAGCAGGTTCTGACAGGTTCTGGAGAACCGGTAGTGGAAATTTTGAGTAGTTCAGAGAACCAGCAAATACCACCTCTGGCTGGCCCCAGAGTGGAGTGAGAATGGGGATTTTGCAGTATCTTTCCCCTGGAGTGGGGTGAGAATGGAGATTTTGCAATATCCTTCCCCCTGGAATGGGGAGGGAATGGAGATTTTGCAGTATCCTTCCCCTGCCACACCCACCAAGCCACACCACGCCCACCAAGCCACGCCCACAGAACCGGTAGTAAAAAAAATTGGATTTCACCACTGCTCAGGACCATATGATCTACACACAAAAGATGTAGGAGATGACCAGACTGAGCCCAAGGGAGGGGGTCAAACACATCATCAGTCTCAAGACCCTTCATGCCCACAAGAGATCTAAGTCCAGCCTACCTTGAATTCCGTTGACTCTCATCTACCATCAATTTACTTTGACTGTTAGTAGTTCAGATTCTTGTAGAAAGCTTAAGCTTGTAATAAATATTTATATTCATTTGAACTGCCTGGACTCCTGATTTCCTGCACTTGACAAAAGGATTTTAATAGATTTGTTTAGAATCTTTGGCATATGGATATCCTGGGAGCAGAGAAATCCTGGGATCACATTAACATAGAGATTATACAGCATCAGGGTCAAAAACAGCCTGATCTAATGCCTTTGGCAATAAGTATATTGTATGTTAATTCATTTTCATCAAAATTACCTTGAGAATGTAGCATTCTTCCCTGAAATCTCATGAGACCTTCTTAGAGAGCACCCAAATCTCATGTTGTTTTCATCAGTTTTTTTTTAATCGGACTTAATTTTGGAGTTCTGCACATCCAATCTAGGAATAGGGCTAATAGTATGGTTCTAAAAAGTGCCAGATTACCAACAAATGACATATAGATAGAATGATCAAATGCAAAGGACAATTTTTGCTTTATTAACATTTTTGTAAGAAAAATGGTATTAATCATTTCAATCCAGATTGTCTTTCAAAAAAGAACAAAGCTCCATGCAAAAAATCCTTTTTTATGCAATTTCAATCCTGATAACTAGCCCAAGAAAATGAGAAAAAGCTATATATCCTCCTGCAAATTACAATGTACATAATTTGGTGGGACATAAACACCACCCACAGAAACGTGGTTAGTCATTTATGAAGTATCTTTCAACTACACTCAGTTTAATGGCAAGTAAACCCAGAGGAAAAAATATTTTTTTTCAGTCTGAAGATGCAGCCATGCCAACAAAACAACCATATCTATTTGGAAAATCCATTCTATTTCTCAAAGTAAATGAAAATCGTAAGATCGGGCAGAGAAATATTGATTAAATAATCAGCTACACCAATCCATATCTCATGCTACATGATTTCCCTCCCCCCCCCAAATGTATTTAGAACAAAGTTAATTTCATGTGCAAATTGTCTCTTTTGATAGATTTACAAATCTAATTGAGCAAAGAAACCAATATTCTATCTGCACAAATGGAGGACAGTTTTTCTAACAACCCCCCCCTTTTAATTTAGCTTTAACTGCTTTCTGCTGAAGTCCCATGATTTTTATGTCAGTGCTTAGTTCATCCTTCCTTTGATAATTAAGGAAAGTGGCCCAGTTGCTATGAAGACTAGGCTTGTCATGAGCAAGTGGAATTCTCTAGGAAGAAAGAAAGCCTGGGGAAGAGAGATAAGACACATCTTCCCCACACACCAAAACTTGCAGCAGGAATCAACACATATATTAATGAGACACATTTAACACTGTCTACATAGCTATCAGTAATACTAGGCTAACGTACAAGACACTTGCAAGCACTTGATGAGCTTCAGCACTAGAACTAATTGAACTCCTGCCCACCCTCTCTTTGGAAAAATAACATGAATCTTAATATTGCATTTGCTATAAAATATTCTTTGATTCCAATGAGGAGGAGGAGAGGGAGGATGTGTGAGGGAGCGAAGTTGGGGTGGCTGCCTGCTTGTTTCAAAGCTGCCCCCCTGTTCTCGCAGGCATTCATCCAATCCCCCAGAATTGAACTCACAGATGTGTTCCAGATGCCTGGCTAATTGAGCCACACCCTGATGTTTTCAAGGACTCGCTGACCTTCGGAGGCAACCTCACCTCAGCCCATCTTTTGAGCTTATCAAAGCAAATGCTAAGACAGAGTGGGAAGAAGGGTATCATATAGTAAGAAAGGTGATAATCAAGTGGCCTATACAGTAGAGGGGAAAGCAGAGGCGATGCCTGAAGATTGGCAGCTGTTACAAGTGGGAAAAAGGTCTGTTGTTCCTCAACTCCCAGGACCACAAGCTATGGTGAGCAACATATCCTGAAAGAAGTCCAGCTTAGAACTTTATCTGGAGCTTGGTGGCAACTAGAAGCAACCACACTTCCACCCCATCCCAACTAGTGTAAGAACTTTGGGGAAAGGCAAAGATTGTATGCTACTTTATGGATTTTGAGACTTTTTTAAAATGAACTGAATATAAAAGACTAAGTATTTATGTGGAAATATTACTTGGCAAAGTCCTAGAAGGATGGAAGTGACCCTAAACCTGTTGTTGGGGAAGGGGTGTGCTGCAATAAAGTGCTACATACAGTTCTACTGCACTGTGTTTTGTCTAGTCGTTGGGGAGCTCGTTCTCATACTTATGCTATGATAATGTTCCAGTTTAAGGCAATTCTTTTTAATCAGATTCCTCACTTTCCTGGCCAACAGGGGTCAAGTTAACGATATTACCCAGCAATCGGTAAGATCCCACAGAGTTGGCCTCCTCCGGGTCCCGTCAGCTAAACAGTGGAGGCTGGCGGGCCCACGGGGGTGGGCCTTCTCTGTGGCTGCCCCAGCCCTCTGGAACCAGTTACCTCCTGAGATCCAGACTGCCCCCACCCTGTTGGCCTTCCGGAAAGCGGTGAAGACCTGGCTTTTCTGGCAGGCCTGGGGCCGTTGATCTCGCTGTTGTAATCTTGCGAGATCCGGCCATAAATGGTGTGCATGGGTTTTTAAATTGTTTTTTAAATGTTTTTATAATGTTTTTCAATGTTTTTTTTAAATTTCTGTTGTAAGCCGCCCAGAGTCCCTCCAGAGTTGGGTGGCATAGAAAAT